>OY744519.1:111964644-112019644 GCA_963556195.1 Sepiola atlantica | reverse complement strand
CGCAAACGAAGATGTAAACATTGACTCTATTAGCATAAGGCTAATGGTTTGGATAGCTATATTGAGAAAGTTAAAAACCTGAAAGGAGATACACTTGCATCGAATCATAAGATTTTCGAGGAGTTCCGAAAGCACTTGGAGGAGCCCTTCACCAAACTACCCAGACTCTGAATTAAGGAGTTTGACAGCTATTTAGCCGACTTGCACCACCTGGAGGCGGCCCGAGCGGCTAGCTGTGATGGCATGATTACGGAGCACGAGATCATTACTGCATTGAAGCAGGTCGGCCGCAACAAGTCTCCAGGATTTGATGGTCTGCCCTATGAATTCTACTTGAGGTTGTTGCCTATGTTGGTTCTTTTTCTGAAGGATGCGTTTAACCATTGGTTTGCACAGGAAAAAGAACCGGCATAGTGGGGAGGACTTAGATGATTTTAGGCCCATAACTCTGCTAAACACAGAGTTAAAGATTTTGGCAAGAGTTCTTGCGAACTGTTTGCAGACCATTGTCAGTGAGTTGATTGAACCTGATCAGAACTTTGCTGTAAAGGGGAGATCGATTCAAAACGGCTTGCATCTGTTTCGATCGATCATAGAAGGAAAAGAAGATGACATCAAAGCCATCGTTTCCTGGGATCTGTTCTGGAGGCCGCCAGTTTTAATCAGGACTTCTGCAAGTGGGTCTCCATTTTGTATTGTCTACTGACAGTAGCGGTGCAAATCAATAGTAAGCTTTTGGAATCGTGCATCAAGCTTGTCTGCTGTCGCCCCTGCTTTATGTCCTGAAGTGAGAGCCTCTCCTCTGCAAATTAAGGGACGGGCAGTGAGACCAGTCCTGTGCAGAATCAGTGTACCTGGCGGAAGGTGTGCCAGGGTTTCTGCGTTCGCCAATGACGTCACTGGTTTCATGTCGAGTCGCACTGACAGTCAAACAGTGGTTAAGGCACTCACTCGGTACAAAGAAGGTACAGGGGCCGTAATCAACCGCAGCAAGTCCTGTTGCTGGGTGCTTTGAGCGGCAAAGCTGCACTTCTAGGAATTAATATTTTAAGCTGGTCGGATGGCCCGGTTAAGATCCAGCTGGAAAAGAATTTGTTGCAAGTACAGTCAAATGTCAAATCGTCAGTCGTGATTTGGATTCGAAGGAAACTTTCCTTAAAGGGTAAAGCTGAGGCGTGCCACTTACATCTTTCCTCTCATCCTTTACTGACTGGCTGTACTATCCCTGCCTGCAGACCTCCTTTTGGTTTTTACGAGCTTGCTCTTCTCGCTTTCTTGGAAGAGGGAAACTGTATCTCTGTAGACAAGTCTGTACTCAACGTCTGAGTGAGGGAGGCTTGGGAATGTTGGATCTGGCAAGTCATAGACATTCTGAAAGATTGGCTTTTCTAAGTCGCTCTTTGACAGGATGTTCTTTGGGTCCTTGAAGTTGAGAGAGCCTTTCCTAACCTCATATCCGACTCCCTGGTCGAATCCTGTCGTATACCGAGAGAGGAACAAAAGTTCTACACCGAATGCCAAATCGTGCTTAAAGTGCTGCCGGGGACCAGGGCCCTTGTACGGCCCAGGAAGAGACTATATCTGGATTTAATGGAGGTTACCGCTTTGGATCTGCTTGAGGAGTGGCTTGGAGGATCAAAGAAGGAGATTCGCTTTCAGTGGAGTTGGGCACCAGGCCACAGTTATCTCAACAGCTCTGAGTACTCTCTGACCTGGCGATTGGTCTGGAACATGCTGCCATCCTAGCCGTAGTGATAATGGTGACGTTCGTTTCACGTGTTGACGAGGTCCATGGGGGTGGATCTGTTTCCAGTCGGGATCTGATTGTGTACTTTAAACATCAGCTTAAAGTGAAGATCAGATGTGATTGGAGGAGATTATATCACATGAAATTCAATAGGAGGTGGGTGCGCAACACTTGTTTCTGTATTCGTCGAGAAGCTGGATTTGAGTTCGTTTTCTCTGCATAGACATGGCACACTGGGTTCTGCGGAACCCACCCCTCAAATTTAAAAGATCCTTAGCTAGTGGTGTAAATGCATTCTGACCCTGTTTTGTTTTTTGTTACTAGAGATCCCCCAAAGTTGCCTCCTCCTCGCATTTATTTTGTCCCCGGTCACCCCTAAACTGATGTATTATATCTTAGAGGATATCATCCATTCCCATATTCCACCCCGATCTGTTTTAATTTTGACATCCCACTTAGCCCCACTCCTATCTAGAGATCGACCTGCTTGTTTTCGAATCATCCAGAACACAGTGGGCGGCCTCACTTAGCAGAGAGTTGAGAGAGCCCTACTGATCTACAAGATGCAATGCAAAAACAATTATTTATTTAAATTTATCTGTTGTTGTTGAACGTTAAGTATTCAATAAAGCAACTATAAAGTCATAGAAAAAAATCACAGAAAATATCGCAATTCAGAAGATACGAATTGTTACATTTTTAAATAAATAGATGAATTTATTTAAAAATGTAACAATTTATATCTTCTGAATAGAGATTTTTTTTCTGTGAGTTTTTTTCTATGACTTTATAGTTGGTTTATTTATTTATAACGTTACACAACAACAGATAAATTTGAATAAATAATTTTTTTTGCATTGCATCTTGGGCAATTAGGCGATCTCATCTTTTTAAAAATAAGGGATTGGTGATAACGTACGTACGAACACGAAATGTCTGAGTGCATTATTATATAGATTCAAAGCCGATGAATAAGTGAAACTGTAGAATGCTATTGCGATTTATGGACAAAATTTGTTTGAATAGTAAAAGTCATCAGTTCATAGTTTTAGAGTGAAGTGTGTCTTTATGTGCGACAATGCTCTTTCTTGTGTATTAATTGTGATTTTTTTTGTAGTACAGAACGTTTATAGGAAAAAAGGAGGCAACAGAATGGCCACCATCATATTCCGATTCTATGGTCAATACGAAAGCAAAGTGAACCTACTGAATTTTTAAAAAATCAGTGGATAATAGATTGCTGGCTGTTATTGTGAAAAATGGTCACTATATGAATATGTAAATCAGGAGTGAGCAACCTTTTTAGAATGAGGGCCAGATGAGACTTTTGGAAGGAGATCGCGGGCCGGAGTGAAAAACGAAATCTCAGAATTACTATATTTTGCTTACATGAATAAATTGTACAAAAATTGCATTGAACACTCTACAAATCTGATATTTTTTCTCAGGAGACTTCTGTATGTAATGTTATAAAAAGCGCTGACGAAGTGGCATTTTTGAATCATAAAAAATAATGACGGGGGAAGTAGCAAGTTGAACAGCATTCGTTTTGACACACCTCACATAAGTTCTCTGTTCCATGCCCTTTCCTTGTCTCTCGTTTCCTCTTTGCCTCTCTCTTTCTCTCTTTCTAATTTTATCTCAGGCCAAGGATTTGAAATTGATAGTTAAAGAAAAATGAAATATACATTCATCATCGCTCGCTGATATTTATACATTTTTATCCCACTGTAAATCTTAATTGAAACCTACTTTTACGTCTATGGCACAAAATGATATGAGTTTTACTGGAAGGTCTGCGGGCCGGATTTCAATAATAAAGCATAGCAGGGTGGCAGGCCGGACACTAAGCCTTCGCGGGCCGGATGTGGCCCGTGGGCCGGAGGTTGCCCACCCCTAATGTAAATGCTTCAAATAAAATACTGTGGTCGACCATAGTCAAAGGCGACCCGAAGGCTCCCTTTTCATTGGCTACTACACTGAGGCTCCCACCTCTTTCCTCACCTTATAATGCTGAGTGTTTAGAAAGGGGGCATCAAGTACTATATTTTGAGGCTTTAGTATGTCTCAACCGAGGATTGAACCCCTGTTTCTTGGCCCATTAGCGAACACTCTAACAATTATGCCTATGTTCAAAAACTTGTATGTGTTTTTTATTTGTTATATTATAAGTGTTCATCAATTTTTACTGTGTTTTTGAAGTAAAAAGTTATTTTCTGATTTTCGAATTTGAATAATAAACTGTAGGTGGCAGCTTTTATAATAAACCCAATGTCATAAATAAAACATGTCGAAACTATTTAAAATCTAACTCAGGCTTTGTCTTGACGTTTAAATTGGGCGTTTAAATTATGACAAAAATGTGCAAAGTAAATTTGAGTTATTATAGTTTACATGATTTGCATAATAACTTCTAACAGACTGCATATATCTATTTTAAACTTATATAAAATAGAGTCAATTTTTCTCTCGGATCTTTGTGATTCATAGCTTTTTTAATACAAAGTACATAACAAAATCTGTTTCGTCAGGCATTTGAGGCAAATATTGGTTTGTGTTGTTGAAAAATAAAAATTCGATTTCTGATCAACTACAATATTTAATCCTGTTCAATATTTTATTTTTGATTAGTCATAGAGGAAGGAAGGAGCCTTTACCCTCACACTCAGAATTCATAACACTGTCACTTTCATTCAACTGTAAAGAGGGAGAACGAGAGATAGGGAAAAAAGGTGTGGGATGAAAAGAAAGTAAATAGAAAGTGAAGAAAGAAAGAAAGAAAGAAAGAAAGACGCATGTTCTGGTTTATGTAGTTAAGCGGCTGAACCACATTCGACTGTAAAGAGAAAAAGAGTGAGGGGATGAGAAGAAAGAGAAAGTAAAGAGAAAGAGGAAAGGAAGAAAGAAAAATTTGTGTGCATTTGGTTTATGTAGTTAATAGCATCATCTGTGTCTAATTGCCGAGCTGGCTCAATCTGTTAGCATGCTGTACTTGCAGACAGAGGTTGTGAGTTCGAACTTCATCGGAGGTATAAGTATTTTTACTCTGAGTTTGTCTTGAAATGAACTAAAGAATTTCAAATTACAATTTTAAAACAATTGTTTAGTTTTAGTTTTATTTTTTTCTGTAATCTACGAAAATTCACGGAAATTAGGATCTCGGATGGTGTCGGATAGGCCTGCTGGTAGTAAATAAAGATATTATAACCAAAAAACTTCCGTCAAAATTTTGAATATTTCTAATATTCATTAAGCCAACTTATTCCTATTCAAATGTTACTAATATAACTTCATATTCTCATTCTATTATTATCTAATAAACTGACTCAAGGGATTGCTGGACCTTCATCAAGGTCAAGATAATGGTTGAATGGCTATACTTCTCAGATTGACTGCTAAATCATCCGAATATAACACAGATTGTATATGCTTGAAAGCCTGAATAATCAAAAGAACGTCGAAACCAACAAGATCTTATCTCTATTTCTTTCTTCGTTTTTTTGTAGTTTAATTCTTAAATGAGATGTTGCTTGAAAGATCCTTATAGTTTCACCTTCCGAGTTTGTTTCCTTCGAAATTGCCCACTCTTACTGCCGCATTGTGGGAGAATATCAAAAGCCTTTTTAGGTCACTCTCCATAGATGGGGCTCACTTTTGTAAACTTTCAGACTACTAAGCCCCTATTTATCTACCTCCCAACGAGGGAACACTTAGACAAGTTCGATTTTTAATATGAGGAAAATCCAGCTCCCCACAAATGGGGCACTCTGGATTAGGGCAAAAATAAAAATTGCTCAGTCTCTCAAGTGAGGCAATCTTCTTTGCTGACTGAGAACAGAACAGATACTATACTTTGATTCCAGCGCAAAGACTGAGAAGTCAAATAGCCTAAACGCAATTAGCAGACACATACACACACATTAATTATTAATTGTAATAATAAATAGGTAAAACTGTGGAAATCTTTCAGTTAATTATTAATTGTAGTAATAAATAGGTAAAACTGGAAATCTTTCAGTTAATTATTAATTGTAATAATAAATAGGTAAAACTGGAAATCTTTCAGTTAATTATTAATTGTAATAATAAATAGGTAAAACTGGAAATCTTTAAGTTAATTATTAATTGTAATAATAAATAGGTAAAACTGGAAATCTTTCAGTTAATTATTAATTGTAATAATAAATAGGTAAAACTGGAAATCTGTTAGTTAATTATTAATTGTAATAATAAATAGGTAAAACTGGAAATCTTTCAGTTAATTATTAATTGTAATAATAAATAGGTAAAACTGGAAATCTTTAAGTTAATTATTAATTGTAATAATAAATAGGTAAAACTGGAAATCTTTCAGTTAATTATTAATTGTAATAATAAATAGGTAAAACTGGAAATCTGTTAGTTAATTATTAATTGTAATAATAAATAGGTAAAACTGGAAATCTTTCAGTTAATTATTAATTGTAATAATAAATAGGTAAAACTGGAAATCTGTTAGTTAATTATTAATTGTAATAATAAATAGGTAAAACTGGAAATCTGTTAGTTAATTATTAATTGTAATAATAAATAGGTAAAACTGGAAATCTTTCAGTTAATTATTAATTGTAATATTAAATAGGTAAAACTGTAGAAATCTTTCAGTTAATTATTAATTGTAGTAATAAATAGGTAAAACTGTGGAAATCTTTAAATTAATTATTAATTGTAATAATAAATAGGTGAAGCTGGAAATCTTTAAATTAATTTAAAAAAATATAAAAATATGCGTCAACATGTAATAGATTATACTAAATACTGAAGCTGCATTATTAATATTTAATTGTCTATTATCACTAGTATTTATTAAAAAGCCATTTTATTTAATCAAATGTGGAAGTTTTCAAAGCCACGTAAGTAAAGAAATAACAGTATACGTCATGATAAGATACATTTCTTATAAGAATGTCTCAGAATATTTATTCAAACTGTCAGAATTTATGATAGTAACTTGGTACATTATTTAATAACAATTCAGATGAAAGCTTTCAGAAAGCGCTATCATTTTATCTTTGAGGAATACCAAAAGAAGAAACACATCGAATATTAGATAAAGATGTTCTCCCTGAAATTCTAATCTTTTTTCCAGATATACTTTGTCAGGCTAAAATCAAAGATGTTTACCTCTTCATCATGTCAGCTTTGTGAAATAGTGACCTTACAGTCATCAGTCTAATAGTCTCTACTCTCTACTTCTTTATTTTTTTTTATTTACTTTTTCATTAACATAGGAATTGAGTATCCCGTTCTGATACTACACTTCACTTTTTCTGTCCTTAATCAGTGAAGGAAGAAATCTTTCTAAACAGATGCCATTTTTATTTTTCTTCCACTCCAAAGGGGCCCTTTTTAGAGAGCTGGATTCTCCCCACATTAAAAACCTACCTTGAGTCTAACTCTGTTCTCGTGGGGAGGCAAGTAAATAGGAACTATATACATTGTGTCTTAAGTAAAACTTTTCCTGTGACTATCTTTTCGGCGAAGGAAATCAGTTGAACAATTTCATTTGATGTATAGCCTTCAAGAAAAGATGACGTCCACAAAGAAATTGATTCTCGCCTATTTAGGGTACGTGGACGGGGGTAGGGCTCATGGGCAGCTGAAAAAGAATCTGTATTTGTAGCTAACCAAGTCAATAAAAAGGAGATCAAGTACAAATCTGAAAGAGAATCTTGGCATTGTGAAATAAATCATGTTCACTTAAAAAATGTTGGTCACTTGCCCTGGATAGATTGTCATCGTTCTTTTTCCCTATGAAGGATTTTGTCTTATAACTTATATATGGCTATAAAAAAAGTATACAGGGATTAATTTTGGAAGATTCATGACACGAAGGACATTTTTGGCACGCATAACCTCATCTGAAAGTTCCCGAATTTATGAGAAATCTTATTAAACTACTCTGCCAAACTTGAATGTTTATATTCATTATACACATATACTATGTATTCACTTTTATACATATAGATACACAGATGAAGCTTATCTCGTAAATGCCTATAAAAATGACCATTTAAAATGTACATTCACATTTATGAGCACAAACAATATACAAAAAAAAATATGCTAAGACATACTAGTAAAAGATTGAAAAATAAAGCACAATGTTTTATTTTTATTTTTATAAACTTATGCATATCTAATAATGGCTATCTTTTTTAAAACAGATCTTGGCCATTTATCTCAAATATTTTTTGGCAACATTGTACATATTGGAGCATATCTCAATCAAACCAATTTTATTTTTTAACTAACTAGGAAGTCAAAATTCCCTTGAAAAATTCAACTTTTGTGATCAACTTTTAGTTGAATTTAATACAGAAATCTACTTAACCACCTTCTATAATGCTTGTTCCTGATATTTGTGAACTCACCATAGGAAAGAAGAGATGTGGATTAATATATACATGTGGATAGAATTTAATGCAAATCTGAAATATTTGAATTTTCAAATGAGACATTGTGCCCATTTTATGCCCCCCCCCCCTAAAACTCTTTAAAATACTCCAAAGAAATTGAAATTTTGGGAATATTTATTAATTGATGTCTATGGTTAAAATTTCATTCAAATTGAAGGTATCAATCCTGTCTGTATCCCTCTGCATAAAAGTAAATTAAACTAAATATAGCTCACATTACCCACCTTTACGCCTAGCAGCTGTGTTAAAAAAAATCATAATAATCGGTTAATTAGTTTATCAGTTAATCATGTACATAGAAATATATAAACATACACATACCTACTTTTATATATATAGAGAGAGAGAAAGAGAAAGACACACAAGTTTTCTTTTTCTAAGTTTTCTTTTTCGTCCTTCGTTTTGCTTTAAGCTTTTGTTGATGTTTTTATGAAATTATATATTTGAAGTAAAATTAATAGTCCTTCTAAGGTTGGATGATTCAGCCCATAAATTTGGAAGCAGACATTGGTAAAAAGAAACTTGCTTTCACCAATGTTCGGGTTCCAAATTTATGTCTCAAAGAATAAACTATCTTATGACATTGGTAGAAAGTCTATAAGTCTTGCTATAGTCTTATCTGTCAGGAGCAAATAAATCTTACTTAGTCTGCTTCTTGCATGTTTTCATATTTATTAATTCTGTTCAGTTTGTTAAAGTTGTTTGTCTTTTCTATGATCTTGAATAGGTGCATTAACATTGAAGCGTCTTTTAGCAAACAGGCAGTACTAAAATATGGGTTTGCTTAAAATATTTTTGACCCCCAAAATGTCCTGTGTAATTTCTTTATAAATAAGTATGGGGCAGTTTCAACCATTATGTATTTATGAGATTGGTTTTCAAAAACTAATATGTCTAAATGACTTCTCGGGATTGAAGATTATTTATCCATGAAAATTTAAACATACCTGACCTTAACCTTTCATCTCCCCCGAAACCTATTTGTTACGTTGTCGTTTAATAAAACCAGTTCTTAAAATAAATTGTTGCTTCGTATTCTGGTGCGTCATTATCATCGTAGTGGACCGCACTTCGTAGTCATCATCATCATCATCGTCTAGTGTCTGTAATCAAAACTTTTCATGTACAGAGAGGAAAAGGGCGAGACCTACGGAGAATGTAAACTGGGTCTTTATTTGGGAGAGATTTTCTCATCATACGAATAAATGTCACATATTCATTAAATTGAGAAAGAGGCCAAAATTGTTCTTTCTTAACTTAACTATTTAGCTACAGAGAAGGGAGGAAGGGTAGGGAGACCAGTCGCTATCGACTATTTTAGGAATTAAATTCCCATTTTTCCATTTTTTAATTACATCTCGAATTCACATCTGCTGGTTACGGCTTCCAAAAAAAAGACTGACTAAAAATGTGTTTCTTTCTTTCACACGATATTGTGACGTCACTGCTCAAGAGGACAGAACTTGTCAATATACATTTATGTTTGACTTTTCCTTGAACCCAAACCTGAGTTCAGGCTTTTTTTTTTAGTCTGAGAGCAAACTTGTTTTTCAGATTTTCGTGTCAAGGTAACTTGCACTGGTCCACCTAAATACTAAATCCATACTAACTGATATAATCGTTCCCTACATACATACATACATTATGTAACATATTTAGGGAGTCGGATTTCAAAAACTCATATGTTTAACCAATTATCAGCAATTGCAGTTACATCTAATAACCTCAAATGACCAGTAGCTGGGGGCTGGTAAGTTTTGTGACCTTAATGAGTCGACTATTTTTAAAAAACTTTTGTTCGTCTCAAACAAGGCATATTGTCACTGAAGCATAAGAGGTTACTGTAATAGGGGTCAAATTTATAGGTGAGGCAACCATGGTGAGAATTTGTGCAGCAAAATGTTTGTTCACATTACATTCAAATTTCTGCATGTTGGTACGGTCGGGGAAACAGGAAGCAGTAAAGGAACCTCAAAACAAGCAGTTCGAGGAAAGAAGCTATTAGAGTAGAAAATCTTCCGGTATCTAGGGATCTCCACAGTGAAGGGGTGGGATTTTGCAGCTATTCGATTAGGTTTCAGGTATGTTGAGGGAGTACAGATGCAGTAAGTTTGACTGTAAACCTAACCCTAAACCTTAACTTTATGTAGGAAAACCACAGGAATGCAACTCTGCAACGATGTAACAGGGACTGCAGCTTAGCAGCATTACATGACTACTATTTTGCATCATCCCACTTTTTAACCCCTTGCAAATAAAAAATGTTCACAACCAAGAAATTTGCTTCATCTGCATCCACTACACTATATCACTGGTTACGTTTTTAGAAAATTTCATAGATTTGTGTTTTTCATCTGATTACACATCAGACAGAAGGACAGATTTTGGCGATCATAAGATGTCCCTGGTCAGAGGTGCTGGGTATGACCTCAAAGTGCATCTGCTTGAGATGACCAAATATGGGATGTTTGAGGAGTGTAGAGTTACCTCTCGGGTTCCCATTACTCAAAGGTCCATTTTGACCCGGTGTGGTAGTACCTATCAGGGCTAACTAGAATTTGTCCTAGGCATGACACTAAACTGCCCGGACACCTTTAAGCAAAATGTTCACCTCTACTCACCCACCTTGAAATCTATCTTTCTCAGCCTGTTCTACCTTTATTTTCTGCTTACCATATTTCCCAAGCCTATCAACTATTCACCTCCCTAATCTTATAGGGTATGACACCAACTGCATCCAGTGTTGAAGCCCTAATTTGGGAGTGTGAAGTCATCCCTTAGTTATCATGACTCTCTGGTTAACTCTGACCCATCACGCCTCCATATATGCATTAAATAGAAACTGTCGTTTATAGACTACAAAAAATACAAAATATACTCCTACAAACCAAACATATATGAAATCTATGTCAGGTTTCATCATTAAATGACCCAACGATGGTTGACATGCCGTAAAACCCAACAGTCAACTTTGGTAAGATATTGTTAAAACAAGAAAAACAAGTTTCTTTTTTCATAACAATTATTTGAATAGTTCTTTACATATACTAAGATGAGAATTAAGTGAGTCCGTAAATGGTTAAATACAGCCAGATATGTATTTTTTCATTACAACACTAATCAGAATATTCTTGCATACTACAAGTATATTTTTGATTGGTCAATATGATTTCAGAGAAAAAATTAGCAATTTGCACCCTCTCTCTAATAGACGTGATGTTGCTAGTCTCAGTCTTTTCTATAAATACAATTATGGCATGCGTTCTTAAGAATTATGTGATCTATTCCCTGCTTCTTTTGTTCCAGCTCGTTTGACTCGTTGGTCTAGTGGTCTCCATCAATTTGCTGTGTTGATACCTCATTGTAATTGTTGTGACCCTGTTAGGGGCCGAAATAAAGACATGGAAACACAAGGTGACAGGAACAAAGATATATTATTGAAGAAAAAAAAATATATACAAGAAGTGGTATTCTGGACTGCCAGTATAGAACTGGGTTGGAAGAAGTCAGTGAGTTGAAATGCTTCTCGTATTTTATTATGGATGGACGAGTCCATTAGTTCTTCATACAGGTACGGCACCATAACAGTAATACAACTTCCTATTCCAGTAGCTTCTTTCCAAGAACTGCAGGCTTGTTTTCCTCCTACCTATAGCTTTGGTCTTTTCCAGACTAAGGTCAATAGGCATCTCCTGTCTTTGCAATAATCATCTTTCATTCTTGTAAGCTCCTTACATCAAGTGGCTTCATGCCTTGTCTGGAGCGATTTCCATTAAAAACAAATTAACTACATAGACTTCCTATTATTAATGGCTGGTGTCAATATTTGTAGCAACTCCTCTTTGATATATATTTCACTGAAACTTTACAGAGAAAGTGTGCTTTCCCAATTTCGATATAAAACATCCTTCTAGATTTTGATGGTCACAAAATTATTTTCCATTCGATTTCATCCTGGAAGCTAAGATTCATGTTTCTCCTGTTGATAAAGTATTGTTTGAATCCCATAAAAATGAGAAAAACAAGTAAGTCTTCTTGATTTCCTTCTAAAAGGGGACTTACATTAAGATTATGGAATGGAATGTATCATGACAGGAAGAGATATAAGATGAGAATTAGTTGGACTCTTTACACATTGCAGATAAATGATCATTTTCAATGCGATTCTATTAAAACGTATTCATTCAGATATCAGAGAGCATTTAAACGCGGAAGTAATTCATTATCTATGTATGGGTATCTGTTGACTTACATATGGGTATATTTACATCTGGGTTCACTTGAATTTTCTTATGGTATAATTTATGTTAATTTACAAGATTATATTTCTACTTATCTTTTAACCTATACTCATAAATAGGGTTCCTGTATATAAGTGGAATGTTAAATTTGTCACACTGTGAGTTCCTGTATATATATATATATATATATATATATATATATATATATATATATATATATATATATTATTTATTATTTGTCGATCCTCGAAAAAGTAGAGCACTGTAATGGTAGTATTAACACAGCATGACGTCACTTGCTTTATAATGCATCGTTCCTTTCCTTAAAAAGAAGTAGAATGCTTAGACGTTGAGCTCGCCGATAAGGTGTTCAAATTATCATAGTTTATTCGCTGTTTACATTTGGCCTAACGGTTAGCGACGTCGGATTGGAGTTGAAAAATACTTGTAGTCCAGGGTTTCGAATCGCTTGACCAGTAGTGAATAGTCATATCTCTATTCTGATGAGTCCCGATTAAAAAGGAGGAAACGTATACGTACATAGATAATAAACAATAACAAATATATATTATATCAGGGTGGGCCAAAATAAGGGTCCTATCTTTAAATTTGAATAACTTGAATTTGAATAACTTCCACAAAATAAAAGTTAAACTCACCAAACTTTATGTGTGTGTAGACTGACCCTTCCGAGATTTTTTGAAATAAACAAAACAAATTTTAGCCAAAAAACACTTCTTAAAACTTACAAAAACTAAAGTATTGTTTTTTACACTGTTTTGAGTTTTTTAAGCAAAAATAATGTTTTCTAAATGAAGGTACGTTCCTTAGGGCTAATACGGCTCATGCTTGCTTCGGAAGGGGTCCTTTACTTATTCTAAAAAAAAAAATTTTTTTAAATCAATAAATAAAAAAGTTATGAATTTTTAAAAATAGGACCCTTATTTTGGCCCACCCTGTATATATATATATAAATGAATATAAATAGATATGGTAGTTTTGCTGAAGTATTGCTAGTAAATAAGTATATAGGTATTTTATAGGTAAGGCTGTTTGCAATGCAGTAGCGGCCATAGTGGTGAAAGAGGAAATGAACAAAAATGAATAAGTTGGGAAAGGCAATAAAAGTGATATTCTTCTTCAATAAAACATATTCATTTATTTCGCAATAGTCTATATATCTTTCACTTACAGTTGTATAGAGTCTGTAAAGATAGAAAACATATATGTTGATATTTCGGGAGTAATGCCAGCCCCCCCCCCCCCCTTGTCAAAACAAGGGTTATTATGTTTGCTGCTGAAAAACATCTAAGCGCTGCTGTTACATTTGAATGTGTCCACTTAGAAATATCAACATATATATTTTCCAGCTTTTTTGACCTATACAACAATAAATGAAAGATATATAGAAAATTGAAAAATAAATAAGTTTTATTGAAGAAGAATATCACTTTTATTGTCTTTCTCAGCTTATTTTATTAATTTCCTCTATAACTGATCCAACCCCGACCGCATTGCGCAAACAGCCTTATATAAAAACACCTATATATATATATATATATATATATATATAGAGAGAGAGAGAGAGAGAGAGAGAGAGAGAGAGTCAGACAGAGATACTGAACAGATTTTATAAAAAAGCGGTGAGTTACAGTTATCTGTAATGAATTTGTTTTTGTTATTTATTTCTTCTTATGATGTCATGCATATAATATAATAAGAATAATATATATATACATATATTCATGTGTTTTTACAAAGAATATTTTTTTTTTTTAAATTATAGTCCTTATAATATCTGAAATGTATCCAAATGTAAGCTCAATGAACCTGTATTACAGGATCCAGAGCATATATATCTTATATTTGCATTCTATAGATCATGGTGAATTAATTCGAAATCATAATTTTCATTGGTTTTAACAACTTCTTTATTTCTGTACTTCGATAAGGATTTTTTACATCTCTCATTTTACGCACAAAAGTAATTTATTCAAATTTAATATTCATTCTTATCCATTATGCGCGTTTGATAGTAAATTCGGATAAGTGTATTTTTTCAATTAGTCCAATTTTGTCAATCTTCAGAGAGTTGCAGTATATGTTGTTGAGTAGCGAAAAAACATGTCATTACAAAAACAGTGGAGGGGAAATACGGTTAAAATCCAAGTTGATTTCTGATAAAAATTCGGCAAACTGAAGTATATAAAGGCAAAACACTCACTTGGGAAAAAAGTTGATCATTTCAGCAAAAAAGAAAAATAGGTAAAAGGAGCAAATTCCACCCCAATATCATTTTCACACTCGAGAAAACACACAAATCAGATTTCGCAAACGATGGCCCCAAAGCTAATATTTACAAAACGAACCTAAATAATTCCGGCTAGTAGATCGAAGTTTCTCTATTAGAAAAAAAGGCCCCCTGAAGCCCCCGAGACAATCAGTAAATTATTTTTAGCTGTTATTTATTATTAATTATTACTCCAAAACCAGAGATGAAATGCGAAACCTCCATTGTTTTGATGCTAAACTATGAGAATGAACAGCCACACAGCAAATCGAATGCAAATATATGAAAACATTACTATTGAGGAATTAATATCTCAAAAACAAATCTCTCCTAATCATTTATTTTTATGTAAAGAATAATAAAAATTATATTTAAGTGGATTTATAACGAGAGTTGGTTTTATTTATCTATTTAAAACTACGAGATCGACCTTACACCCATAGAGATTTTTAGCCATACGGAGAAAGGGCGGCAATATATATATATATATTATTTTAATATATTATTTTAATATATTATATGCATGACATTATAAGAGGAAATAAATAACAAAAACAAATTAATTACAGATACACCGCTTTGTTTATAAAATATGTTACATATTTTTGGGGGATTTTTTTAGGAAACATGTTTTAATATGTTGTTAAATATATACTTTGGTGCTTTCACAGATTATGATGCATGATAACTTTGACTCTTTAGGGTTAGGGTTAGAGTGAAGTACCTATACTTTCTTATTTTCCCATTGAAGAATGAGAATTTTCGAGTGTCCTACCCTCTTTATCAATCATGTCCGAAAAACGAAAATACAATAGAGATGTCTCCGTTATTTTTAAATGCGTACAACAGTTTAGTTGCATTCGTTTAAAGAAATTAATTTTAAAAAACAGTGAGTTACAGTGATCTATAGTTAATTCATTTTTTAAATTTATTTCTTCTTATGATGTCGAACATAACGAGTATACATGGACCTGCATTATAATATATTAGAACTATACTCGTCCTAGGATGGATAAAATTAGTTCCCCGAACAGAACAGTTTTGCACCACTTTTATGTCCACTTACGAAGATTAAAATCAAGATATAATGATACTAAAGCTTATGTATAGAAACGTTATTCTAATTTTGATTAAATCCATTACATGATTTTGATGTATAAAATTTAAGACTTAAGCTATCGGGGTCTTAAGAAAAAATTAAATTTCAGAAAATCTGTCTTAATTTGGTGTCTAATGACTATGTATCAATTTTAAGTGCAAAACTCAAATATTTTAATTTTCAAATCAGAGGTTGCGCCTGTATTATGCTCATTAAAAACCCTTTAAAGTACACCAAAAAACTAAAATTTGGGGAATATTTTTTAATTGATGCCTGGTGATAAAATTTCACAAAATTCGGACACATCTGAATTCTCACAAAGGGCTTCCACCCACATTTTACTCCTTTGTATAAAACTAAATTAAACTAAATATAACCCATATTTGGACCCCTAGAAGCTGTGTTTCGAAATCCATGATAATCGGTTAATTAGTTTAGGAGTGAATCATATACGTACAAATATATAAACGTATACACATACATAAGTTTATATATATATATATATATATATATAATCATGATTCGATGTATTTTCAACAGGCCTTTCATTAGTCCTCTATATGAGGGTGGGGGCCTATCTGTCAGTCTGGATCAAAGTCTTCTCCTCCAGGTTCGACGGTTGTGAAGATCAAAGTTCGCAATCACGGTCACGTTTACACAGCTCATCCCAAGAGAGCTTCGCTCGACATGGCCAAGCCATCTCATCCTGCTCAGCTTAAGGACATCAGATATTCCTTTCATACTAAACTTAGAGAGAATAGTCTTGAGGAGAGTGTCATCTTCTGGATTGACATGGCAGATTCATCTAATCATGGCTCTTACGTTGCGCTGCAGTCTCTTGAGAGTGCTTGCCGATGCAGCCCATGTCTTGGAGCCATAAAGCATGACACGCCTCACACAACTGGTGTACACCTATCCTCTAGTTGTGATGGCCAGATGCTTATTTGTTAAGATGGGCAGTAGTTTTCTAAAGCCCTTCCAGGTAGATTTGCATTAGGTAATGGCAGCAATCTCACAACCACCCTCGGATGAAAGGGAGTCGCCCAGATAGCTGAACTTAGCAACAGCTTCTAGTTTGCTATCCCCAACCGCAGCCTTTTTCACTGGCCTGCCGTCGATTGGTATAGCTGTGCCTACACAGTGAGGACACCTGTATTGCTGATCCGGTCAGAGTAGGCCACTGATTCCACTGCATCTTTTGTGGACCCATTAGGAACAGATGGGGCAGAAGATAGAGTTTCTCCCTGTACTACTCAGGCAGACCACGCAAAGAAACTTTTCTGATCTTCTCATGGAGTTCAGGTTGGAACCAGCAATCATTACCTTTGTTTTAGCCATATTGACTCGGAGGCTCTTTTCCTCCATATTATTCTTCATGGAGGTGATTTTCTTAACTAGAGATTCGAGTGAAGTGTCAACAATTGCGAGGTCATCTGCGTACAGAAGCTTCCAAGGGCATCCGGTTTTCAGTTCGAGTGACAGGGATTCTCAGACGATGATGAAGAGAAGAGGGCTCAATATCGAACACTGGTGCACACCGACCTCGACAATGAATGGTTCACTGTATCCGTCTCTCACACGGCTTCTAGCGTTCGAGTACTTAACTGCACAATCTGCACCAGCCATTCTTCCAGTCTCAACCTCGTCATCGCCCACCATATGACCCGCCTCGGTACTCGATCAAAGGCTGTCCCAAGGTCGATAAAAGCCATATATATATATATATATATATATATATATATATATATATATATATATTTGTTATTAAAATATAGTCTTCAATATATGTAGGTCTATCATTTTTCTGGTTACTTCCAAACACAAATAATTTGTTCATAGCCTAAACGAGATATTACAGTATGTAAAAAGAAGTTATACATATTAAAACATATATATATATAATAAATTAAAATTTTAGACAACTCGCTGAAAATAAAACAAATTAATTGAGAGCTGCAAACATAAAAAAAAATATCAAAAAGTGCTCAATACATAAAATATAAAAATATGCAGAGCCGATAAATAAGCAGGAGTTTACAACCCAAGTGTCATCAAACAAGGATCGACAAAGAGTTTACCTGGCATAAGTAAACTTCTACTTATTTATTTGAATTTATATATATAATCAGTGGTTTTTGACCCCAACAGTCGAGATACTGGGATTGAGCTCAACCTCACAAAAAATCAAGTGCCTGTATTTCAAATGAAAAAGTCAAAATATTCCACACTAACTCTATGAATTATTATGTTATGAAGTGTCTAAACACTGTGAATCGTTTTTGTACTTCTCTACATTTCCCGATGAAGTTCACTTTGTGAATAAATGGCGACGCCCCAAAAACGTGAAATCTCAGCAATGTATTGCACAATTATAGCATGTCATTTACTCTCATACGTTAACTGATAGTTCACCACTGATGATCTGAAAAGATAAAAGCACTTTAATTGATTCTCACATAACTGCAGGCACGCAATCGCATGTCCTCAGCACAAGTTGAGCTACTTGTATCATTATTTGGTGACATAAACAAAATCTGACTCAATGTAACAACACGAATACTGTTAATGATCAGAAATTTGATAAACGAATATGTTTAGGAGAGAAAACTAAACAAAAAGAAGTAGATTTTTATTTAAAATTCAGAACAGTTTATTCAACAAAAAAATAAAACATTACTGCTACACACCTGCAAGCATGAATAATCCTTTACAATAAAAAGAATGTAATAAAATAAATGGATTAACCGTAGTCAAGGGCGACCTGAAGTATTACTTATTACTAAGTATTCAAAACAGTTTATTCAACAAAAAAATAAAACATTACTGCTACGCACCTGCAAGCAGGAATAATCCTTTACAATAAAAAGAATGTAATAAAATAAATGGATTAACCGTAGTCAAGGGCGACCCGAAGTATTACTTTTCATTACACCGAGATGTAGGGGAGGGTGCCACTCTTCTCCCTGGATTGCTGCACTGATCCTTGATCTTTACCTTATAATACTGAGTGTTTAGCAACGAGGCATCAAATACCATTTTTTGAGTGCTTGGTATGAGTCGACTGAAGATTGAACCCGGGTCTCCTGACCCATTAGCGAACACTCTAATTATTAAAACAATATATATGAAATTTAAAAAATGATCGCCTACTTTGTTTGACAAATATTACAAATGTTAAATTATCTTTCATTTCTCCATCTTTAAACAAAATTTTAACGCGTGTACGTTCTTTGAGACAAATTCCCTTTTTTCCTTTTCATAAAGTCTTTCTTTTATTTTCATCAGCCAGAGTTGAATGCATTTTTACTAAAAGATAAGGTTATCTTCTACCATGTTAAAGATGGTCTCATTTTCTCTCAGAACGTGTTCTTTCTTTCTAATCTAGCATACTCAAAGAAATTATGCCTTTTCTTTTTAAAAATTGGATTCAAAACTTCTACCAGCAGGTATATTCTTAAAAGACTATTAAACTAGGGTAGTTTTTTTTTACAAAAATTTAAAACCACAAAATTCTACAAATACATATTCTTCTTCTTCTTTGTTAAAGGAAAATTACTCAAAATGCATCTTACTGATTCCTAACAAAGAGGAAAAATTTGAACAACCTGCCAACAAATCTAAAAGACTTTCAATGATAAAATAATAATAAAAGTAATGATACATATTTTTGAGGGCCTAAGCGACTCATCTTAGATCAGTATAAGGTAAGTAAATAAGAAAAAATTCTTTTTTAAGAAGAGTAGATCTTTCTGCCCAATGGCCCCAATCTCGTGAGTAGGGGAAGAAAGTTCAGGTTTCTGAAAATGTATTGAGAATTTAAAGAACTCTGCCGATTATAACGGTGTAGGTGGACTCTTTGGGAGCATTTAAGAGAATGCAATCTAACAAATGGTGAAAAAAAATGGTATTGTAATAAATATAAAAGCATTCTGTGTGTTGAAGACTTAATATTTCGAAGAAGTCTTGACATTTGTCCTTTCTTTTCATTCTTTCTTTTGTTTTTGTTTTTCCATTTCTCTTTACTCTTTCTTACATCAATTTACAATCATCTTTCAAGTGAGAGTGTCTCGATAATCTCTTTGCTGTCCTTATTTCCTCATTTGGCAACACTTCAATACTATTCATTTTATACCCTGAGAGTTTGTCACAACAGTACTGCATTTGAGATTTATTTTAGACATCTAAAGAAGAAAGCAAATATAGTGACCAATCAAGTGAAAACAAAACCTGAATATACGCACAGGCCTTGCAATATTACATCAACTAAAAACTTATAACTACATTTTGAATAAGAGAATTAATTTTCTTATCCATTTGATGTTAAAAAAATGATGCACTAAAAATTTAAAAGATATGTAATGTCTCTGACCATCCTCATAATACAAAACCCAAACCCAGTTTTAGTTTTGAATACTGATTCACGATAAGATTGCCTGAAAGAATCACCTAAACTGTTTGAATCTCTCTTTGTTGATCCGCTATTCAAGTCACACAGAAAATGCTCATTTCAATGTCTGTTCTGTCTGGTGATCGGAGGTACACTATTCTGAAACATAAGAGTTTCAGAATTTTTTAGATGAGGATTGATAAGTTGTATTATTTGAATTATCCAAATTACTGTTCTCATTTTGGATGTTATTCTCACAACGTTTCAGCCGATGTAACTTCCAGCCTTCTTCAGAAACAAGAACAATCTACCACATGGATGTAATAAAGGGTTCACTTCAGAATTCTGTATGGATTCCCAAATTTGACATAAACATTCTCGAGTTCAAGAAGACATACTTTTGAGAGAATTGAAATTGAAGATTCAAATTTAGCAACGTTGCATTTAAAAAAAGTTTGTCTTGTTGAACTCGGCAATGTTTATGTCAAACTTGGGAATCGATACAGAATTTTGAAATGAACCCTTTATTACATCCATGTGGTAGATTCTTCTCGTTTCTGAAGAAGGTCGGAGATTACATCGGCCGAAATGTTGTGAGAATAACATCCAAGATAAGAACAGTAGTCAAAATAATCCACACAATGTAAAATATTTCCTTTTTTTTCCATACATATACATCAACTGCAATCATTTTACCTTCGAACGTCTTCATTATTTTGCTTGTGTATCCTGCGACTTTTATATTCGTATCCTGTTTTAAACATCAATCTCGTATTGTTTTATTTTTCATTTCGCACCTGCATTAGCCTGACACAAGGCTCTTTGGTGTAGGAATAATATAAAAACATCTCCCCAAAACGGTATTTCTCCTATTTCACTAAAAAAGAGGAGGTCACAGTGAGTGAATTTCTGATTGTTGTACACCCACAAATGCCAAGGGAATTATAGTTATTTTTTTAACCAGCCTTGGACATTTTATGAAACCTAGAGCTCCACATTAAACCAGTTTTGTGCCTATTCTTGTCCTCTTGGGCGGGGGGGGGGGAATAAATGGGGATGCAATGATAAATGATTGAACAGATCAATTCATAGAAATAAATCTTCATCCTCATTATAATGTATAAATGCGTTTTAAAGTCAGATTATGCTGATCATTTCATATTAAAAAAAGTAGGCAACTACAAAACTGAATATATTTTCCATTTCGCACCTGCATTAGACTGACACAATTAGTCATGAAGCAACATTTAATCTCTCTCTCTCTCTCTCTTATATATATATATATATATATATATATATATATATATGATTGACTCTCCCGTCGATTTCGACGTATGAGTGCCCCACGTGAATGTGTAATTGCAAGGGTTGCGCAATCCTCAACAACCGCTCTCCTGAGTCGGCATTGTTTGATTCCAATGCAAGTAGTAATACAAGACGACTGGAAACAGTGCTGAGATAAGCAGAGAGCACATACAGCACCTGGTATTCCCAAATGGTCACCCATTTAGTACTGGCCAGGCTCGACGCCGCTTAACTTCAGTGATCTAACGGGAACCGGTGTGTCAACGTGATTGTGCCGTGTATATATATATATATATATATATATATATATATATATATATATATATATTATAATCTCGAGCAGAGAAATCTTATTCAAGAGAGGCAACTCTGTCGCCCCTATTTCGACCGTATTAAGTGTGTAAAACGTTCATTACAGTCTTGTCTTTTCGAAGCGATTGAACTCGGATTATTATATAAAAAAAAGTTTATTATATATATTTCATTAGCCGGGGTGTAGAAATACCTGGTATATTGCCCAGGCGAGATGGACCCGTATATTTTGTTAGATCATCTATTTAGGAGACGGAAACTCTGATATAAAACCTATGTTCTATATCTTGCTTCGGCTTGTCACTGAAATCAGATTTTGTAGAAGGAGAACGTGCTCTGTGTGTCGTAAAAACGCAGAGCATGGCTATTTACATGTACATATATCCCTACAAGACCCACAGCGATTAAGACCTGTAAAAATAAACCGGGCCTGCTGAACAATATGCACGACCACAATCGGATATTGCAATCTTTGTGGGGATGGCCTTCTTCTGTCAAGAAGTTGAAATTATCATCATATATATATATATATATATATATATATATATATATATATATATATAAATGAAATGAATGATGAGAATAACAATTGGAAAACGAATAATATTTATTGAATCATCAAGTCGTTTAAACACGAAATATATCAATAAACTTTTATATATATATATGATAAATCCCCGGATGCTTTTCTAGTAATTTAAAATCTGTTTTATGGTTAAAATAATGACTTACTTCACAGTTGACAAATAAAAAATAGCCTTATGGGAAATGTAAAAGCATGTAAAATTATAGATGTAATTATAATTTTAATATTTTAAGTTGCCGAAAGTGATAAAAAATCAATGAAAATAAAACCGTTATGATCAACTTGAATTTCAACTTTGTGCAGTGTTACTTCTTTGTTTTAACGTGCAAGTCTTTTTTTTTAATGCATGTGTGCACGTTCATCTCTTGTGTGCGTTCAACAATTTAATTCCAAAACAGAAATTCTTTTCAGTCTGTAAAATATTTATACATATTCAAGACTCCTGCATCGGAGTTCAGACCTGGTATTCAGTTTTATAATCCATTTTGTTTATTTCTGTTTGTGTGCATATGTGGACGGTAAACTGGTCTCTATTAAAATACATTTAATGTTTTGGTTGAAATGTTCGGCTATTTGGAAGTCTGATGCGCTTTGTCTAATAACTAGTATGTGGTTGTTAAATCTATATCTAAAAGATAATTTTGTCTCGCCTATGTATTCACTATTTGGATATTTTGTACAAAAACTGTAATATATTGCACTGGAGCTATCACAGATAAGGTGTGACGGTTGTATTAGGGTGTGTGTATTTTGAATTATAAAGGGGAATCTGTGATTAAATGCTTACAGACTAGACATCTCGGTGTATTGCAGGTATAGTTATCATGTTGTGCGGTGATATGTGAGTTTTTTTCGATGTGTTTCGCATACTTAATAAATTAGGTGGTTGTTTTTTAGCATTAATGGTTGATTTCTTAAAAATGGAAATATTTGTGGGGTGTAATCTAAAAGTTGTAAAATCTTTAGTTAGAGAACGTGTAAGTTTATGTGTATGTTGGCCATGAATAAAGACGATGGAAATGCGGTATAGTGCATTTTTCTTTTTCTTATATCTAAGGAGTCTGTCTATGGATGTCTGTTTATAGATGCTATCTTTTTTATGACTGATGCGAAATTGACATATCAGTTACATTGGAAGCAAATTGACAGATCAGTTACATGAGAACTTTTTCCCTCCATCTTCATAATGACCAACGATGTCAATACTTGGTGAAAGAATGGCGCCATTAATTTTTGTTATTTATTTTTCTCACAGAAATATAAACAATGGCTGCTGTGCATGAAGATGAAATCATTAACTCATATTTTCTTTTAATAAGACAACTTTTGTCAATAATGTCCAAATAGCACAGATTCATAATCACTTATTAAAATCTGGTTCAGTTACAGGGTTGGCATGTTTATCATGAGCTGTCAGACTATTTGTTATGGTTTAGCAGTGGTGTGCCGCGGTCAAGTGATACCCTGGTGATGCCCAGGGCCAACTCTTTGATTGTATGCCCTGAAGACTCAAATATGTCTTAGTACTGAGAAATATCATGAGAAAGGGAGATAGTTTGAAAATAATTGGGTGCAAACACACCTAAATTGCATGCCCGCGGCCACCTACCCGTCCTCGTTCTCTGTACGCCACTGCACTATAGGTTCCTCTGAATCTAAGATACAGGATCTCTATTAGATTAGATAGAATAAGAGGAGGGCCAAAAAAGGAAAATTAGTGGTTGAACCTGTGCTGGCACGAGAAGGTTATATCCCTAATCTAAAGAAATTGTTTCTATTTTTTTTTTCTGTCTCTAAGCATCCTTAGTGACGAAACCGAACCGGAATGATGCTTTAATTTGTATTTCTTATGGAAGCATGATCCAAATAAACGAATATATTTGTGATTAAAAGAGCAACATTGTAGCACAACCTTTTATTTTATTTTGTAAAAATGTGTAGATCAGAGAATGAACTAATTTATCTTCATTTCAGAGTCCTTTTGTCATCATCAGTTACCGTCCTTGAGTTTTGAACTGAACTCTTCATTTAATCCACCGAGTTCTCATTCCACATTCCATGGCTGAACGAATGAAATACACTAAACCTAAAACATGTCCTGATATGAAATTCACTCTGTAGATGTTGCAAAATTCTCGCTTGAAAATCGTCACTAAAATGGAATGTCCGTTTCATATTAATTAGTTTTCTTTTTGAGAAAAATATCAATGTTACAATATTTGCAATATTCATTTATGAAAATTCAAATTCATGCACAAAACCATTTCTCGTCTTCTTTGTTCTCTTTATAGTTGAACACCGAAGTAGAAATGAGAGGCCGCAACAATAGCCTTGAGTCTCAAAATTATCTTTTCTAACAAGAACACAAATTGTATGCATCCGTTTGTCGACTTGAAAGTATCAAGCTGACTTGTTTGGTTTTGCATATAAAACCAATCAGCACAATATTTGTGTTTACCCGACGAAAAGAAAGAGACTCTGCAATACGTGCAATAAGAAAAAGTGAAACCAACCTTTTCTCAAGTCTTTAAAAAGCATTTCACTGCAAATTGTTGATAAAAAAAATACTCAAGTTAATTTTCGGTTTAATGGTTATTTTTAATGAGGTATAATTATAATAATACTATTTACGATTGTCTTTTCTTAAAATTGTAATATTTTTCTAGATTTGAAAAGTACAGTTTTCTAGTTTTATTCGTCTGTTATATTTGAAGGTGACTAATTATTTCATTCCCAAATTATCAAATCAAAGATTATCATTTATATTACTCTTTTGGCTAAGATCAAAGTGTAGTATCTGTTCCGATGGATACTGCACCCCATACTGGTGTTGTCTTGGCCTTCGGGTCTTGATTTACGCTGGTCAATGGGTCTGTCCTGTGCACTTCTGGGAGGTCCACCTTCCCAGGCTTTGCCTCCCCTCTTTGGGGGGGAGTAAGTTTATTGCTTACTGTCTGAGGCGCCTCTACCGGGGAATGCCGACGGGGCTGTCCAGGCAATTTTTAAACCCCACTTTCCCGACCCGACCTTGGGTCACATCTTACTTGTGGGAGTAAGATAAAAACTGGCCTTGTGCCTAACACCTGGAGAGGAGTAAATCAATACTCTCATGTATAGATGAAGTTGGTATTTTTTTACCACGACTATCAGTACATGCCATAAAAGTACGACTAGTTATTATTTATTAGCAGGGCTACCCGGCGTTGCCCGGGGCAGTACTAAGTAATTTATTTTTTATCACTAACAATTGATTTCTTACTGTTGTCACATGTTGGGTAAATCTTACCGTAAAAAACAAAAACAACTAATCTAACTAAAACTTACCCCTCCCCCGGAATAAAAAACAAATTCGTAGTTAAATCTTATTTAAAGAAGAAATATGCAAATAAAGTTTTGCAAAAAAAATATACGGGATAAGTTTTACATAAAAAAAACTAATACGCTCTCTCTTTCCCTCTCTCTCTCTCTCACATGAATTTGTAAATAAAGCATCTGTGTGCCCGTAGACCAATTTTATATTTTAGTCACAGCAATATTAAGAACAAGATAATATTTTGTGTGCCTTTTAAAAGTGAAAGAAATTATTTCCTTTGCATTTATTATCAATTATTAAGATTAAGCCTCCTCTTCTTTGGTCATAAAATTAAATTTGCATACATGATTATTCTTTCCTTTTATTATCATTATTATTATTATTATTATCAGTTATTATTAAGATTAAGATTAAGCCTCCCTTTCTTTGCTCACAAAAAATAAATTTATTTAGTGATTATTGAAGCGAGCTGAACACACGTAGATTCACTTTTGTTATATAGATGACTATGATGAGTAAATTCGCCAAAGAATAACTTGTTATACAAAATTTATATATTTTAAGTCCTTGTTTCTAAAAGCTCGTTTGTAAAACATTTTCCAATTATTGACGCAATCCTAAGTAATATAATTATTAAAATTTATCATAACAATTTTTAGCATAATCAAAGAAATGTTCTACCATTCACAATTTTACTTTTAAAACTCTAAGAGAAATTTAAGTGTCATTCGAGTAATCTCCCTTAATCAATAATTGAAGAGAAAATGTTTATTGAATTTTCTAAAGTAACAAATACTTAAAATTGATCAAATCAGCAGATTATCATAGTAAATTTAGTCCATCTTCTTTTCTATGATAACAAATCGAAATGATTAAATCCTGAATATCCAGAATACAAGCAAACAATGAGACCATTATCATTCTCTTTTTGTAGAAAATGTATCTACAATTAAAGGCAATGATCAACGAAGCTAAAACTCTTTACAGAAGTATGAATAATATATACTATAGTTGTAGTGACTATGTATGTCGTTCTCTCTGATCGTGGATATAGTTTCAAACAAAGCCCTATATCAAGATCAAACTCAACTTTTCTCAAGTAAATTTTTATGAGTAATCCAATTGTGGTATTATTTTGGATTAGGGTTTTTTACAATAATATTGTTGGGTCTGCATTCGCACCGAACATCCATAAACAACAAGAAATAGTCGATGTAGTCGTGATCAACTGGCGCCATTAACACACCGTCAAAGTTGGCCTCGTAATAGGTCTGTGCCTTAGAGTAGTTTGTATTTGTTGCCCTCAATACTTCACAAACGAATATAATATAGAATAATTCCTAAAGTCTTTAAAATACCCCAAACATGGCATTTTTAACACAAGAAAAAATGTCATGCGCATTTCCACAATAGTAAAACAAAATCTTCTACCACCTCCCCGCACCCTCAGATTCATCACCATTTACACTAACTTACACAATAACTACATTCACACCATGATATCCATACATGGCTTCAGAACCATTAATCCAATTAACTCACTATAAAAAAATACATTTAACAAACACAAAAACACAGACCACACTAACACATCTCGGCATCTGCACAATCCTCTGCCATGATTGAAAAAAATACAGCAGTGAAAACCAATGTCCTCCTAAAAACAGAATCTATGAACACTACAAGCCCATAAAGTTGGGCAACACCAACAGTGCACCACTTATTACATACATGCTATAACTAAATGTTGCATTAATATTTATATAAAATCATAGAATTACATCAGTAATTTAATTTTTTATGTATAAATTTTTATTATTATTTCGGGTGACTTAAAGAAAAAGATCCATCTTTGACTTATATTAAGAGTATAGAATTTCTTTCTGAATTCATTTCAGGCAGCGGGGGTTGTCTAACTTGCTTTTTGCTTACGCTCCCCCTCACCACTTGAAATGGTTTCGTCCGAGGCCAGAAAAAGTCATGTTTTATTTTGTGTGACAGTACAGATTTATATTCATTTAGATACATATAAACACACATTGTTCTTTATTATAGAGTGGAAGATATTCCTTAACAGTAATTAATGTATCATTAAATGTTTTCATATGTAAATTAGTATGTATATTACAACTTTGATTTTATTTTTTTATTTTCTAGGTAAGTGTCCATTTTGTGGTTCAGCTGAAAATCAAAGTGTATTCATTAAGTGTATGTGAAACTTTTGTGTTCATCTTCACACTTTGGTAAGTCGTCTGTTTTTTTTCTTCTGATCTCTGAAGAGTCTGCATTATCAATTAAGTCTCAATTCATATTCGATGTTTAAAGCAACATTTTAAATAGAGTGAATGGCTACACAATTATATGAATGTACTGAGCACTATTGAAATAAATACAAGGTAATAGCAGCAAAATATTTGAATATATTATTTGGGTTGTTTAAGTATATTCTCTACTTAGGCAGCACTTTTTTATTTAAGCATATTTTATTAAATAAGACAGATATTTTGTGTGTGTATTTGATCTGCTGACTATTCCTTCCAAAATGCTAACAAACTTGTGTAAATCTCACACAGTAAAGTATTTCTAAAAGTCATCTAGTTCTCTGAAATTTCCTTTAGTTTGTTATGGCGATTTCTTCAAGGTGTAGCCATATATTAATATTATTGTAAAAAACCCTAATCCAAAAAAATAATAACTGCAATTACTGTTGATGCTTACATAATGCCAGACTATTTACACATGTTGTTCATCATTAAACTTTCTTCGGTAATGAATTACCTTAGCTATTTACGGAATATCATAAGTGCCCAAATCATTTAGATGTAGGTACAATATACAAATATATGATTACACTAATTAAAGGATTGATTCCTTTTAAACGTGAGTTTTTTTTTTATTATTATTTTTTAGACACTAAAGAGAGTGGGTACACTAGTTTTTTGGCTTCCTCAATTTTCCATGGCAATGCCAGTTCACAGGTCCCACTTGTATAATAATGTATATTATTTCTAGT
Organism: Sepiola atlantica; assembly: GCA_963556195.1. NCBI lineage: Eukaryota > Metazoa > Mollusca > Cephalopoda > Sepiida > Sepiolidae > Sepiola > Sepiola atlantica. The sequence goes on along the minus strand of OY744519.1, from coordinate 111,990,893 downwards.
GAAGTTTTGTTCGATAAGCAATCCTGTAAATCCTTACCGAGTTTATATGATAGTGCTCAATAACAAGTAGAGCAATATATTTATTTAGTATAATAGCATAAATTTTGATTCATGCAAATATTATATATATATATTCCATTGCAATTGAGAAATGCCGCTCATGCTATCATTACCGACTCAATCTATCGGATTGGCGTTCCGTGTTCAAGAATTTATAAATTGATAACTCCTTCCACAAGCTATGGGTAAAATAGTCGGATAGAATAGACCCTCATGTCTTAATAAAGGGGCAACTCGTCTATGCGAATGAATGCTGTTAACAGGTAAATTTCTGACACGTAGCAGACCACAGAATAAATTTAACACAAAAACATAACTCCATTAACTATAGACACTATGCACCTGTATAGACATTAATTACTTGGTTTGTTTATTAAGCGAATTGGAAAAAGAGGTCATGAAGATCATGCCTCAAGATTGTCTGGTCTGCATGAAGTCCTCCTCGTTGATTGTAGCTATTCGTTAACCTGCAGGATTGCAGATATTTACCCCTGACACCAAGAGCCGTAAGGCTTATCAGTTGCATATGAAGTAAGACAAGTTTTACCCCAGAGCACACAAAGGTATACTGCAGAAGTAATGCCGACCCTTTAACCATATTTGTTTGCATTTCCATGCCTGACGCGTCTTTGCTTGCCACATACAGAGGCAGAGACAACCAGAGGATGATGGATCCTGATACCTACTCTCCCTGTCAGCCATGGGTGGCCCTGCCAGAAACCAGAGTTCACATGGCATAGCTTTGACACTATCACGTTACCATCGACTCTACCACGGTGAGAAAGAGTTGGACTTTAGAGGGGTTACTTGCCTGGTAGATAGAGTTGGTCATATTCTCCACAATAGCTGATCCAATATAATCGAATTCATTCACGAGAGCCATCTGATAATGACATTATAATGTCCTCCTTGACAGAGGAGTCAAAATATTTGTATACATATTATATACTTTTTCACTTTAGCTTAATGATTGTGTTCATGACTATTTTCATGACTGAATTCGTTAATTTTCAAAATGCATCTTTTACTAGAACATTATCTGACCAATTTCATACAACAATTTATTTCAATCTTACAGGTATACACCTAAAAGTTAACTACTTAAAGCTCCTACTAAAGATATAGGCAGATTGGATTAATTGATCATTTTTAAATAGAAGTTCTCTCTTTAACTGAAGATATATTCAAAACGTAGAGAATGCCTGAAAGTGTGAATTATATCAATCTTTATATGTCATGATTTTTTTCTTATCGATTACTAATGGATATTTGGTATCTGTCTGAAGTCGAAACTATACTGTTACTTATATTAATATTGTACGATTGTATTATCTTTCAATGCTCAATTCAGGGGGGGGGATAGTGCAGTATATGTTCTGCTATAAGACCATCTTTCCACGCATTCTTTTTATGGGTGGCGGTACTGTAGTATATGTTCTGTGGTCATGACTCAGGTATTACCTCCTTTTGGGGCGGGTGGGTATGGGGTAGCGTAGTATCTGTTTTTTGTTTTTTTTTTACTTCTGTTCACCCCAGACATGGCATATTGCCACTGAGATGTAAGGGGCTACTGTGAATTAGAGATCATATTTATAGGGGTATTCTAAGTGTGGAGTTGAGCAGCGTGATGGTTATTCACATTACATTTAAATTTCTAAATGTTGGTACAGTCAAGAAAACAGTGAGCAGGGAAGGAATTCCAAAAATCAGCAGTTTGAGGAAAGAAGCTATAAGAGTAGAAAGCCTTTCAGTAACTGGGGACCTCAACAGTAAAGGGGTGGGATTTTGCTCATTGTCGCGTTAATCAGAGATATTTATGTTGAGGGGGCACAAGATCAGCAAATTCGTCAGAGCACATTCCATTAAAGTACTGGTAAAACAAGCACAGGGATCCAACATTGCAGTGATGGGACAGGGCTGGAGCTTGGTAGACAGTGTGGGACCTAGATTAGAGGCTCTTTTTTAACCCTGTCTAAGAAGAAGAGACTAGTGGTTAGTGCACCAGCCAGATATGGCAACAATATTTCATGCATGGGCGAATGGTGGCTTTATAGAAATATAGGATACTGGCAGGTGAGAGAAGTTTTCTAGCTCGGTTGAGGGAGCCCACCTTCTTTGCAGCAGACTTGGAAGTATCTTCTATGTGTTTGTTCTAATTCATGTTGCCTGTGAATGTTAGGCCGAGGAGTTTTAATGTAGTACTCTCAGGTAAGGTGCTATCAGCCATGTCAATCGATGATTGGAAAGGTTTCTTATAATTGTTAAAATACAACCATCCATTCTTGGCCCCATTCCACTACAGACTGGAGGTCATTTTCTAATGATTCAGCCATTACTGTGGATATGTGTGCATTCGTTTTGCCTACATGCGAGAATAGAGCATGGTGTCATCAGCAAATATGTCCATCTCTGACACAATTGCATGAGGGAGGACATTCATGAAGATCAGGAATAATAATGGTCCAATAACGATCGCATTAATATCATGTAGTTTAGCTGGGCGGCGATCAAGGACGACCTGGATCTATCTTTTGTCTCAGAAGGATTTGATTATATAAAATATTTGGCCAGTTATACTGTACAAGTTAATTTTCATGAGAAGACCTTCATGCCAGACCTTGTCAAAAGCTTTGGATACATCAAGCGATATTGCTCTAGCTTCACCTGTCTTATCCAGTGTATGGTATATACGTTCAGAGATAACTGTTAGGATGCCTAAATCTGTACTGTTGGTTGGAAAAAAGTTTAGCATTTACGAGGTGGTGGACTATTGCTAGATTGATTAATGACTAAAAGTTTTTAGCAAAGAGTGGAAGGGGACTGATGGGGGTGATGATTTCACTGTTCTTTCACTGTTGTCATGAGACCATACCCCAAGGCATGACCTCCTACTTTCGGTAGTGTACGTCAACAAGAAATTGTCACAATCGGCTGTTCATTTGCAAACTCAACGCTTACATTATTTATGCTCGCAAAAATATTCTACCTGAGAGAGCATATTATTGCTAGTACATATAGCTACTACACTGAGTTCATATGAAAATTATACACACGAGATTAAACAACGAAACTCATAATAAAATCGAATGAAAATAATATAGAATAATGTCACGTGATGTAAAGAAGATTAATTCTGAACACAGATTTTAGCAACTTAAAGGATTTTTTTTTCTGATTAAGTTGAGAACTTTCACCCTGTTTTTTAAATGAAGCACTTAACAGCTTATCTCTAGTGAATCTTAATTGCCAACATCGCAACTTTGGCACTTTGGAGGCCATTATTAGATAAAGCTGATGAATTCGTCTTAGCTTGACGATTGGTAAGTAAACCCATTGAATGTAAAATGGCATAAATAAGAGAGAACCTTTCTACTCTCAGGAGATTATAAAAAAGTCTTTTAGATTGACAAATACTTTTTTCTTTCAATGCCAAAAATGATCCACTCGGAAATTATCATGCGATTGAAAACCTGTGTAAAATTACACGGTATTATCATCTATATAATAAAAGTGATCATTCATGTATCCGGTCGTGGCCTTCGTAAAGAGACCGCCTTTCCATTGAGTCTCGTTTTGCTGCTGACGTCACCATGGTTGGTTAGACCTCTTCAAAATTGACCTTTTTCTTCAAACATATGGAAACTGATATTAATCTTATTCTCCAAGGTCTAAATTAGCTAAATATACCAGTTATTATGATCTTGGACCTTGGCTATGCCTGCCTCAAGAGCCATGTAATTTTATTGTTGACGTTTTTCAAAAACGCTGCAAAATTTGGGATATTATGTCCTTATTTTCATTGTAGCTTTCCAGAGGTTGATGCTATAGCATTGAAAGTGGTACCAAATGAAAGCTAATAAAAGGTCCAAGATCACAATAACTGGTATATTTAGCTAATTTAGACCTTAGAGAATGGGAATAATAGCAGTTTCCATATGTTTGAAGAAAAAGGTCAATTTTGAAGAGGTCTAATGGTTGGTGCTAGCCGTCGCCTAACGAGACATCGAAATACCTGAAATGAACTGCTATTTTCAGGGGATTAATAGAGGTTCTCCAATGTTTTTTCATGTTGATTCTCGTACTTAGAATCACAGTATTGAAAAAAAAATAGAAAGAATGTCTGGAGCACTTTAAATTCTCTGTTAAATATTTTTTGTGGTAAGAAAAATGATAATATTACTAAGAACAAATTAAGCAGTAAAAGAAAATTTCAAACATTCAACTAAATTATCCAACAGATTTTTTAATAAGTTTGACTTAAAAAAAATTATTTTTGTACTAGTAACTTAATTGTTTGTTTGTATTAAAATTATTTGTTTGAATTTCGTTTATTCTATGTTTTTATTTTTTGCCTGTTTTCATTTTAAAGTAACTTATGTTTTTTTTTTCTTCATTTAAACTTATTCATCATTTGGTTTAATTTTAAACGGTTATATTGAAAAGGTTAGCTCTCTCAAAATCATTTTCTGATTGTTTGCAATCAAAATAATAAACGAATTTTAGTCTTTTAAAATCCATGAAACAACGTGATGTTTATTTACTTACACAGAAACAACTTAACTATTCTTTTTTAATTAATTCTTAGTTTTTTTATTATTAATATTGAATAAAGTTTAGTTTAAGTATGAATCGGATCGTGTTCCTTTCTTTTCTTTTTTTAATCAATTTTTAAAGTTTTCTAAACTATTTTGAAAGCTATCATTCATTATCGACAGCCTGACTGTTCGGCATGTCTCGCCTGCACCAACGTGTATGATGTCATTTTCAATCGGACAGCCCTTCTTAACGAAGGTCGTGGTCTGGCCCACTTCAATAATCACGTATGCAAATTTAATTTTAATGAGAAAAACAGTGGAGGCTTAATCGTAAAAATAACTGATAATAATGAAAATGAAAATAAAGAATTCAGTTTCTTTCACTTCTAATAGCCACACCAAATTATTTTATTATTTGTAGTAATAGTAGTATTAGTATTGTCATATGTAATAATTCGTCAACGATCTTTTTCCAGTTGCTGGAGAAAGCGAGGAAGGGAGTTCAAGGGGAAAGGAATAGAGATGGAGGGGATAGGGAGGATGGATAGGGAGGTTGATAAAAAGAGAGTTAGAAAGAGGTTTTAAAAGAAAGATGTTACACACACTTTTTAACTCTTTGGTTTTGTTGTTCAATGTCCCCGGGCAACGCCGAGTAGCCATGCTAGTTATAAATATTGAAAACATCCCGGAAGACAGTATTTCTCATCTGCTATTCTATTTTCCTGGATTTATTTTAGTTGTCATATCCATTTAAAGTTTTCAAAGATTCCATTAGATCACAAAGCATTCTTCATTCCTTATTTTTTAAACTTTTATTCAACCCAAGCAAGGCATATTACCATTGAAGCGTAAGGGACTACTGTGATAAGGGCCAGATTTATTGGGAGGACTTGGGCAGCACGAAGTTTGTTCACATAATATTTAAATTGCTGCATGCTGACAGGGAGGGCATTTCAAAGACAAGCAGTCTGATGGAATAAGCTATCAGAGTAGAAAATCTGGCATCTAAGGATTTCTACTGTGAAGGGGTAGGATTTTGCTGCTAGTCGGGTGGGTTGGAAGTATTTTTGCACAATAAGTTCGTCGAACCACATTCTGTTGAAGTAATTGTAAAACAAGCACAGGGATGCAACACTGCAGTGATGCAATAGGGGCTTGATCTTGGCAGCCAGTGCGGGGATTATTAAGTTTGAAATTCGTTTTTGTACCCTCTCAAAAACGGAGAGGCTAGTTGGTGCATGTGGCAACAATACTCCATGCCAGGGCGAATGATAGCTTTTTTGTTAGGGGCCGATATAAAGACACGGAAACACGGGGTTACAGGAACAAAGATATATTGTTGAAGAAAAAGAATATATATACAAGAAGTCGTATTCTGGACTACCAGTATAGAACTGGGGTGGAAGAAGACAGTGAGTTGGAATGCTTCTCGCATTTTATTATGGATGCACGAGTCCATTTGTTCTTCGTACAGGTACGGCACCATAACACTTTTATAGAGATATAGGATACTGGCAGATATGAGAAGTTTTCTAGCCCGATAGAGGGAGCATACCATCTTTGCAGCAGACTTCTAAAAGTATTGTGATCCATTTAAATCTCTCTTTAACTCGAATTGCTCATGTCGTTTCACTCTACACTTTTCATAGATTTACTAATCTTCCAGTTGCTACTACGAGCTTATGCCTCCCACAACTGACAACAGTTTTCAACGGTCTTATTTGCGCTTCATAAGGCATTATTTTTGTAAAAGAAATAAAATGTACCAAGGCTTACTTGGGGTATTTATGTGTTTGCACATGTTTGTTGGTGAGTTTGCATGTCTTTATTTACTTGCGTATCCACAAAGAAAAAGTTAGACATAAGGTCAGTTCTTAATATGGGGGATTATCCATTCTTTACAATTACAATATTTTCAGGCATAAAATGTTATCCCTGAATTTGTGATATAAAATAACTTGGAGAATACGAGTCTCAGGAGGAGTAAAATTCATTCCCCAAACAAAACAGTTTTGCATCAGTTTTACGAAGATTAAAATCAAGATATAATGCTACTAAACCTTATGTCTAGAATACTTATTCCAATTTTGATACAACATCCATTAAATTATTTTGATTTTAAAACATATCTCAAATTTAGGGCTTACGGTTAAAGGGGTCTTAAGATGAAATTAAAATTCAGGAACTCTTGCTTTATTGGTGTCTAATGACTATGGCCCACATTTAATGCAAATCTGAAAACTAGGAATTTTCAAATGGAGAGTTGTGCTAATATTATGGCCTCTAAAAACTCTTTAAAATACTTCAAAAAGACTGAAATTTGGGAAATATTTATTGATATCTTAGACCTATTGTAAAATTTCACAAAAATCGGAGTTATCTGAATTTTCACAAAGAGCTCCCACCCTCTCTTTGCCCCTTTGCATAAATCTAAATTAAACTAAATATAGCACACATTATCACCCCTGACACCTATAAGCTGTGTTCCAAAATTCATAATGATCGGTTAAGTAGTTTAGGAATTAATACTGTACATACAACTATATAAACATATACACATACCTAACTTTATATAGATAGAGATAAATCTAAATTAAACTAAATATAGCACACATTATCACCCCTGACGCCTATAAGCTGTGTTCCAAAATTCATAATGATCGGTTAAGTAGTTTAGGATATAATACTGTACATACAACTATATAAACATATACACATACCTAACTTTATATAGATAGAGATAAATCTAAATTAAACTAAATATAGCGCACATTATCACCCCTGACGCCTATAAGCTGTGTTCCAAAATTCATAATGATCGGTTAATTAGTTTAGGAATTAATACTGTACATACAACTATATAAACATATACACATACCTAACTTTATATAGATAGAGATAAATCTTTCGAATCAGCCAATCGTTAGTCTAATAGGTAGCAAGTAAAGGTCAAACGAAAAAGCACGAATCTCCAACCTTCAGCTGTTCTCTCATTCAACACTGGTGAGGTCAATAGTGTTCTCTTTTTTCACTGTGAGAATAACCGCTCATCCAAACAATCGCCACTTCATTTTATCTTTGACCGAGACAACAGCTTTGTTTTATTTTCCTGGATTATGTTGATAGTTCTGCTGAGTTACCAGTGTTAGTTCTAATTTTTATCATTATCTTTAGGAGAGTGACATTTTTTGGGGGGTTCCCACTTTTCTCCTCCTCATCTTTTACAAGAGTCTGGTTGTATCTGAAACGCCTCCTAAAAGTAGCTTATCTCTGACAAAAGATATCTGTTCTATTTTTACCAGTCGATGAATGGTCTCAGTAAGTATTGGCTTTAAACTTCGTGACTACCCATTGCCTACTTGAACGTTAACCAACAATCGTGTGAACATTTACTTCTAAGATATCAAAACTTAGGATCATTGCGTGTATATATGTATATTTCTGAAACAAAAGTCACATCATTGTACTGACCAGTGACGAAGAAACAGCCCAGATCTTAACCTAATAGAAAATCTATGGGAAATAGTCAAGAACAAGACTGTGAGAAATCAAGTTTCGAGAGCTGAAGCATTAAAGTGTTGCCAGAAGTGTGGCTGAATAAAATGATGACTAATTCATCAACTACGTTCTATACTTGAACAAAAAATACTGATAGTTTTACTTTATTTTTAACTTAATAATATTCAATTTTAGTAATTTAGAGAGTATTCTCGTGTGGACATAAATACGACAAATATAATGAAACTCTAAGTTAGTTTGGCAATTCAACATTTACTATCATGAATAATTTACATAAAAACACACACAACAATACACATATACACGTGCATATATATATATATATATATATATATATATATATATATATTAGGGTAGGTCGATTTTACACTTTTTTTTAAATATTAAAAAAAGGCACGTTCCGAAAGTTGTATATAGACCTATTGAATACTCATGCAAAAAATTAGATCAAAAACTTCAGCGGTTTTTTGAGCGTTTGGTATCAAAGATCGTAGACAAGAATATACTGAAAATTCCTCGTTTTTGCAAGATTTGCTTGAATATTGGTGTGAAAACCAAATAATTTTAGCATTTAAAAGCAGGGAATGTCCTTTTATTTTATAAAAATGATATGAATTAAAGAAATCTTCAAATTGAAAATTTGCCCCTCCCCCCTCATTTTCAGTATCTGCTTTTGTAAACTACCTTTTAACGTTATGAATTAAACAGTAATATTTGAATACCTAAAAAAATGATTTTTTCTGTTATTAGTGAAAATATAATAAGCAAAGAAATAAGGAAAAACCTAACACTATTTTAATGAAGCTTAATATAGAGAGTCAAATTGCTCCATATAAGACCCCTTAGACAAAAATGCTGGTCTCAATTTCTGACTCAAAACTTTGGCTGTAATGTGTTGATGCCTTGCTTCAAAACCATATACAGTTTGTGAAGCTTCTGTTATTAACTTAACTGCCCGTTCCACACCCTGAGAATGTGAGGGCAAATCTGGCAAGTCAAGCTTGGTTCCATTCATCAACGATTCTCGAAGTTCAGATTCAGTAAAATCTTCCGTCATTGGTGGTTCAAAAATGCCGCATAATTTTAAATCTATTAATTGTGTCCAATGTGTGGCATTAAAATTAATAGGTAGTATTCTTTTTAATCTTTTTCTGGTTGACTCCTCACTCCTGAAAGAACAAATTAATTAATTGAATTATTAAAGAATTCCAATCTGTACTGCTTTAATAATTATGGTGAAATTAGATAAAATCTTTAAAAATCATTCTATAAATTGGAATAAATAATTGAGTCAGAGATATATGAATAAATATTACTTACCTAATGGCCAAAATTCTTTTTAAAGCTTCTTCTCTTACTTCAATCTCCTCAGATTTAACCATGGAATATAGAAAGTTTTCAGGCAGTAAACAAAATGTATTACCTTGTATATTTCTAAATGTGATATCTTGGATTTCCTGAGGCTTCTCCTTAATCCTCTGGGTCATATTAAAAATGTGCACTTACTGATTGTGGAATTTACTATTTCTTTTAATTTCAAACCAAAAAGTGGCATACACATTTACAATAAAATTTACTACATAGTGTAGTTTTGTTGTGTGCCTTTGTGGGTATGCACCACGAGTCCATAAACACATAAGCCTGATGGCCAAAGTTAACCATCTTGCTTGGTTTAAAGGACCAATTTTCCAGGAGGCATATCTAGAGTCAACCTTACCTCTAGAAATACCTACTGTGTATTCATAAAGGAGTCTTTGGTCAGAACTAAGATCATGTATTTCATCAATTTTGGAAAATGATATTTGGGGTAAATCATATCAATCATTTGAGCATAATTTCCCCAGAGGGCTACTGAATGTTGTAGGGCCCTTTGCGCAACCATCTATGTTTTTAAAAAGGGCTCTGAAAGGTAGTTCATTATGATGCAAAGAGCAACCAATTGTGTGAAGAGTTTTAAAAAGTTTTTTTTCTAAAATTGCAACCATTCCACCATCGCAACTTGTGTTGGTATTAGTGTTGTCAACAAGTATAGCCTTGATACTGTTCTCACTGTGGAATTCATGCAAAACATCCACCACTTGATCTGCATGAACAGCACCTGTTGCACCACTATTCGGAAGAACTCTATGTGTCAGATATTTACTTTCACATGGTGTTTCTTTTGTAAAAGTTAAATGGTGTTCTGGTCCCTTAGTTTTTTTCATAATTCTCTGTCTATTTTCATCCACAATTTCCTTATATATCAATGTGTCCTTATCCATTCTCCCATCAACTCCAATACATATATTTTAGGTGGGGTAAAAACTCCTGGCTGAAATAGTTTTATTTATCTACCTCCAACAAGGTAAGATGTGACACAAGGTCAGGAAAGTGGGATTAGATAACCCTGCGCTATAGAGGTGAACACTCTGGCCATTAAAAAATTGACTAGGTAGCCCCGTCGGCATTCCCCTGTAGGGGCGCCTCAGACAGTTAGCAATAAACTTACTCCTCCCCAAAGAGGAAAGGCAAAGCCTGGGAGGATGCACCTCCTAGAATTGCACAGGACGGACAAGCCCCAATAGACGGGCGTAAATCCAGACCCAAAGGCCCGGACGATACCGGTTTATTTGGTGGGGTAAAAACCCCTGGCTGAACTAGATTTTATTTATCTACCCCCAACAAGGTAAGATTGACAAAAGGTCAGGAAAGTGGGATGAGAAAGCCAGTGCTCGAGAGGTGAGCACTCTGGCCATTTAAAAATTGCCTGGGCAGCTTCGTCGGCATTCCCCGGTAGGGCCGCCTCAGACAGTAAGCAATAAACTTACTCCTCCCCAAAGAGGGAAGGCAAAACCTGGGAGATGCACCTCCTAGAACTGCACAGGACGGACAAGCCCCAATAGACGGGCGTGAATCCAGACCCAAAGGCCCGGACGATACCGGTTTATTTGGTGGGGTAAACCCCCCTGGCTGAACTAGTTTTTATTTATCTAACTCCCACAAGGTAAGGTGTGACAAAAGGTCGGGAAAGTGGGATTAGATAAGCCAGCGCTCGACAATTCAATATATATGTGTGATAATTAAACAGACAATCAACACGGGAAGTCAAATTCGCCCGATGAATTTTCAACCGGTGAATACCATAAAAAATATCCAATAAATAAAACGCCTATGTAAACAAATAATTATTTATATATAACATTAAATATCATAGTGTTTTATTCCTTTTTAATTTGAATATGTACATTTAATTTCTTAAGAAAAATAATAATAAACTTTAAAATATTTATTATTAAGTAATGTATTACTTTTTTTTGTTAAAACCCGGGTTTAATTTAACGCGACACATCTGCCGGTGAAATCTCGGCAGTGAGAAAAAATCTCGATTTATTTGATCTTAAAGTTGCAATGCTCAAATAAATACAAAATTTTGAAGAAAAATATTTCTTGTGGTAACTTTTGACATTATTTGGCAACTTTCTTCGAGTGCGATAATTTACAGTTTCAAAATCGACCTCCCCTAATATATATATATGAAATAATTATTAGAGCTCCGTTCATGTCGAGCACTTTGAGAGAAATATAAAACGTTTCTAATTAAGCGATATTGCAAGTTCACTCCCTTGGCAGATCGAACACATTCTGAGACTTACTATGGAAGTAAATAAAATATAGGGTTTATTTCTCTCACATTGAAATATGCCTTTCACGGTGGCTGAATTGTTAAGAATATTGGATTGGAGTTATTCGGATCAATTGTTCGAATCGTTCAACCAGCGATACAGTTATATACGCCACACTGATGACTGTTAGTGAACATGAAGCATATATGCCTGCGGAGGATAAATAATTAATAATATATGTATATATATATATATATATACATTGTGTATATTTAGGCAGAATTTTTTTTATTTAAGCAAACATTGTTAACAATAACAGAATTCCCTGCTTAATTATGCATTTTTGTATTTTTCAAATTTTCTAATGATCTCTCTTGTGTTAAAATCAAAAGAAATAATGTATGTTCAATATGTATCACAATCGTTTTCGATTCTTCGTCGAATCATCTTCAGATGACAAAAGCAAATGAACAAAAAAGCTAGAGAAAAGAAAAGGATTTCAAAAGATAGCTACATTGATTTTACAACCACTACCCTATTCCGCCGTCTCACCATGCATCTTGTAAACTCTAGCTTAATTTACCAACATCAACAAAAACATACCAGCTACCCCCCCTGTTTTAAGAAACATTTTAGTTAATAACACAAGAATACATTCCACAACCAATTTAAAAAAATAAAAAATACACATAGCTATTTTTCATTAAAACCCAGAAAACTCAATAACATTACTTATGAAACCAGTAAAAACATTTTAAAATGCTTAACGTTATCCTGTGATGCTAATACTGGCGTCACAGAATTTAAGTTGTCAACGTCTTTCCTAGAACAATGCAAAACCGTTCTTTTGGTGTCTAACTGACTTCACGTGTGCGTTTTTTCTGCTATCTTTTAAAATTCTCTTTTGTCCAGCTTTTTTGTTCATTTGCTTTTGTCACCTGAAGATGATCCGATGAAGAATCGAAAACTTTCATGATACATATGGAACATACATTAATTCCTTTAATTTTAACACAAATAAGGAAATAAGAAAATATTTTTAAATTAATAAAGATATAATTAAGCAGATGAATTCTGTTATTGACAAGATTTGCTTATATATATATATATATATATATATATATATATATATATATATATAATGTATATATATATATGTAAGAGAGAGAGAGAGAGATGAGAGGAGAGTCTTGGATAAAACCCGACTATGCAGAAAAAATAAATAAACAAAACAATACACACAAACCAACTCCGATTTTATATTTCCACGTATTTTCCATATATATATATATATATATATATATATATATATATATATAATGTATAATCAAAAATCGAACTAATAATGCAACGTAATGGAAAATGAAAAGAGGAAAACCAAAAGTATTATTTATGTATTCATCAACGTTTCGTCTTCATTTCAAGACTTCCTCAGGATGATTGGTCTGAAGGAATTAACACACAAAGTACAAATATTTGAAATAGTGAAGGAGAAAAGCTTAAAAAGGCTGCTTATGTAAAGATAAATTATGAGCTGCAAATATATGGTAGCAGTTGTAGAAATTGAGTTAACTGTGAAAAGAGTAGAAGGGGGCAAATGGTAGCGGTTGGATTTATTAAAACCCTCCCATTCTCCTGCTTCATACCAACTATATAACCTCCATAAACATGACGCATGCTTCCTCTTCCTCCCTCATGGTTTAAATAACTCTGACCACTACTAAATTTTGCCTCTCCAAACCTTCCACAGTTAAGTTATTTTCTTCTACTGTTGCCATCTTTTTGAGCCCGTAACTTTTCTTTTCATAAGCAACACTTTTGGGCTTATATCATGCATGCTCACTCCCTCTCCCGAATGGTTTTAATAACTCCGACTTCTACCATTACCCCATCCCACTCTTTCCTCAGTTAACTCAATTTCTCCCACTGCTACCATCTATTTGCAGCTGATAATTTATTTTTACATAAGCGGCCTTTTAAAGCTTTCCCCTCCTACTATCACTGTTTTCAATATTTGTTCTTTGTGATAATTTCTTCAGACGAATCATCCTGAGGAAGTCTTGAAATAATAACGAAGCGTTGATAAATACATAAATATTTTTGGTTTTCCTTTTTTCATATATATATATATATATATATATATATGAGAAGAGTACTAGTGGCAGACCGGGTTAAATTAATTTCTTAATCAGAACATTGCACCACTTTTAGATCCCCTTACGATAAATAAAATCAAGATCAATGCTAGTAAGTATTATGTCTATAATACTTATTGCAATTTTTCTAAAGATGCATTACATGATTTTGATTCTAGAAAATGTCTAAAATTTAAAAGCGTAAGGATATCTTTAGAAGAGATTGAAATTGAAGGAATCGTGATTAATTGGTGTCTTATGACTATAGACCAAACTCACTTCAAATCTGATATTTCAAAATGGGAGGTTGTGTCTATATTATGTCCCCTCAAACTTCTTTTAAATAACCCAAAGAAACTGAAATTTGGGGAATATCTATTAATGTGTAAGACCTATTGTTAAAATTTCACTGAGGTAGCTGAATTTTCATGTAGGACTTCTATCTCATTTTTACCCACTTTGCATAAAACTAAATTAAACTAGATATCGCCCATATAATCACCCTTGACGCCTAGCAGCTCTGTTTCAAAATTCATAATAATCAGTTAATTAGTTTAGGAATTAATCCTGTACATACACATATATAAACATATATACATACCTAACGTTATATATATATATATATATATATATATATATATATATATATATCGTACATGTATTGTATTAGTTTCTGTAAATGTAAATCTGTAGAAACTCAAGTGTTTATAAAAAGTGCTCAATACCAAGTAGAGCTGTTTATAAGTATAAATTTTTATTTATACAAACATTATTGGTTACATATGTGCATACATGTTTCGGTTGCACTTTTCCAAGAAAGTCAACCTCATCAGACCAAGAATCTTTCAGGAATGCCATTCCTGAAAGATTCTTGGTCTGATGAGGTTGACTTTCTTGGAAAAGTGCAACCGAAACATGTATGCACATATGTAACCAATAATGTTTGTATAAATAAAAATTTATACTTATATATATATAGTATAAAATATACTAATGGCAAGTAATCTACACAGAAACGTTATGTTTTATTCTCGATGGCAATCATCAGGCTAAATGCATGGATTTAAATACTGGCATGGTTTTTATAGTTAAGAAGTGTTAAATCCATCTTTTAATAAATCAGAATGAAGTTTCCTCCTTCAGAACGGTTTTAGCGCTTTATATTCTAAGTGGGTCAAACAAATAAAGGGCGATCTACCCAGGATAGGCCCAGCAGTACTGTGATATTACTACAGTCACGTGATTCCTCTGTTCACTACCGCCATATTTAATTTTTGTATCTACTTTGCATACTAATATTTAAGATTCATATTATTAGAATTATAGAAGCTTTTAGTTTTTTCTTTCATTTTTTTCTTTCCATCTACTTTATTAATTTTATTAAGTTTATGGATTCCTTTTATTTTAGCTATTTTTTTTATAAATGTGTTAGTTTTTTTTATTAGATATACCAATATAAAGTGTATTCTATGTCTACTTTTTGTGGCCATTTATAGGATCAAGTATGTTTTATGTTAGTAAACATAAAAATCTCCGGTTTCATATGTGAAATTTGGAGAATATTTATTAATTGATTTTTCATGTCTATTGTCAAAATTTCTTAAAAATTGGAGGTATCTGAATTCTCACAAAGGGTTTCCACACTCTTTTACCCCCTTTACATAAAACTAAATTAAACTAAATATATCCCATATTACCCACTCATACGCCTAGCAACCGTGTTCCAAAATTCATAATGATCGGTTAATTAGTTTAAGAATGAATCTTGTACATACAAATATATCAACATACATAACTTTGTATTGATAGAGATAGATTGGTATGATTGATACTACATAAGTCGACTTCTATTTGAAAATTTAAATGACAATCTTTGCAGAATTACTTCCCTTGGATTAAAGAAAGAATGGTCCCTATTCTTATTGCTATCCTTAAAACGAAAACAATTTCAGGCTTGAACTGGTCAATGAAAAACATCGTCTAAGGCATAAACATTTACTGATTGGCTTGCAAGTACTAGGATATTATCGTACTGTGTAGTCACATACAAAAGCTTATGATTTCTTTATCCATTTCTGATAAGGTGGTGTTATTGTACAATAATGATATCTTTATCACAGTAGTGTTGCCGTTATATCGCCTCCAGCTTTCGGGGGGGGGGGGGGTAGAATAGTTTCTTTATCTTCATGAAAATGACTCGAGATTAAAAAATATCGATTTCTAAATTATTTACCGAATTATAGCAAAACTCATCTCCTCGACTTGGTAAACGACACCAGTAATAACTCATAGATTTAGCTGTCTGGAATATCGCCTGATCAAATTAGTACAAGTGATGATATTTTAGTGTGTACTACCACCACAATCACCTCGTATGTGTGACCTTTCCTCCCACCATTTGTAGGTGCATCAGCCGACCCTAAAGAAAACAACTGATTTGCGTCAACGGCTGTTCAACGAGAAGAGTCTAAACAGTACAAGATCTAAGACACAGGTGACATTTACCTCGCTCCCACAGCAAAAAGATCTTACACAACATCTGAAGGTGAGGATCGAAAAGTCAGCACACAAGAGGCGTGTGCCCTCTGACCCATAAAAAAATGCCTGAGCATCTCTGTCAGCATTCCCCGTAAGTGGTGCCTCAGGCGATTAGCAATAAACTAACCTCTTTTGAAAGAGTGTAAATAATGCCTAGAAGGGTGGATCTCCTAGAACTGCACAGGACCATACCTAGGCTGAACAGAAGCGAAGTCACAATCTCAATGTTGTAAACTCTGTTGGACTGATTGTCGAGGATGTAAATGCTAACTTGCAGGTGAACGGTGTAAATAAAAATGTCACACTTAGCCGTCCACATAAAATGAGAGTAAAAATCAAAGAGGTTGAACCAGTGCCAGCACTCGGAAGTCATGTCCTCCCCCCAATTTATGACATGGTGTTTTCACTAGAGCTTATTCATTGTCAACAAAACATTATGTTAATTTCTTTTAATCTCCAAAGATCAAAGGATTATCCAATTTTCATTAGATTTTCACCAATTATTCAATAAAAATATGTTTATAAGTTTTCAAATTTAATATACAGCATAATCACGTTGACACACCAGTTCTCATTAGATTATCGAAGTTTAGCAACGTTGAGCCTGGTCAGTACCAGATGGGTGACCATTTGGGAATACCAAGCGCTGTATGTAGGAGGATGTCAACACCTCCCTACAAGAACTGCATAAACCTAACATCGTCATCTCCCCTAACCGGGAGATACATGCAACTAAGAACCGCTTGTGAATTTGATACTCCCATGAAACCGCCTCCTTCAGAGGAAGCAGGTTCAACCCATCCATGGTGAATGTTGTACCAGGTACAGGGGGTTACATTTAATATCATAGAGATTTTCAAAAGAGTGTTAAGTAGACGCCATTTAATTTTGGGCCATGCACAGTAACAGTTTGTTTATAAATATTGTTGTTGTATTAGCACTGTGCTTAAAAGAATGGCGACTAATACAGATGTATAAAAAATATAATGATATATAAATTTGGGAAAGTTTATTTTTTAAGCATCAATGAAATTTAAAACGTAAAGAAAGAGGCAAAATGCCTTCAAAAACCATTTGATAGATGCGTATATTATTTTATTAAAATAAAAACAAATATTTTCATTTTGACTTTTTTAATTTTTTTATTTTACTAATATTTAATCGATATAATGAGTATCATCCGAGCTTTAAATAAATATAGGGTATTAACCAAATTTATATCTATTTGCGAGCCAAATAAAAAAGTCAAAATGAAAATATTTGTTTTGATTTTAATAAAATAATATACGTATCTAACAAATGATTTTTGAAGGCATTTTGCTTCTTTCTTTACGTTTTATTTAATGATATATTTTTATTGTGCAATTGTAGTGAACGAATGGGGTGAGTGAGAGAGGTGGATAAAGCACAGAAATTTTCAGAGGTTGATCTCTCGAACTCAATAGCCAGTAGACACTTTCATCTCAATTTAACCTAGTTTATATAACATCGACCTCAATCCACACATCGACCTCAATATAGCCAGGCCCCTAGGGCATTTATTTAGCAACGGGTGTATTCCTGTCTGCAGATAACCTTTGCATGTGTTTCTGCATCAAATTATCAGATATTTTATTTTCTGGGGAGTTGTGTCTTCGTGTCAATCAACCGTGTTTTGTTTTTTTCTGGCCAGATACGTGTCTGTATCAAGTAGGTTCTATTCCTGCCAGGTACCATTTTCGATACACCGGACTCTATATTCAACATGGTGTTACTGTTAAAAGTTAGACTATATTCGTTTTCCAAAACATTTCAACTAAAGGACAAAAGAGGAAATTGCAAGAGTGCTGCTTAAACCACCTCTCCTGAGACCATCTGGAGTTTGGTTCAGAGGTAGGTATATTCATCTCTGGGTGGAATTTATTAATTATAAAAAATATGTTTTAAAGAAAAATATTTTGTAAATATCAAAAAATCAAAAACATAATCAATCAAGTTTAGTTCTCACGTTTTCAATGTCGTCGATATCATCATCATCAAATTTTGAAATTTCATACCAGTTATTATTATCATGATCAACATTAAGACAACAAGTTCTAAAAGAAAAATATTAAGACTGTTATCATGAACATTTGTCATGTGATAATTTTATTTCTAATCATTATTTTCTTATTGATATTATGTTGTGTATCAATATAATTAAGAGAGAGAGAGAGAGAAAAAAAATAAAAGAGTGCAAATTGCCTATTGTGGTAATGTTACCCAAAGTTTCATGATCAAGCAACCAATGTTCATATATGCATGAAGACTGTTCACTTGAACATTAAACTTTGAACTGAAATTACTACAATAGACAATTTTGCATAGTTTATACAGGGTGGGCAAAAATAAGGGTCCTATTTTTAAAAATTCATAACTTTTTTATTTATTGATTTTTTTATTTTTTTTTAGAATAAGTAAAGGACCCCTTCCGAAGCAAGCATGAGCCGTATTAGCCCTAAGGAACGTACCCTCATTTAGAAAACATTATTTTTGCTTAAAAAACTCAAAACAGTGTAAAAAACAATACTTTAGTTTTTATAAGTTTTAAGAAGTGTTTTTCGGCTAAAATTTGTTTTGTTTATTTCAAAAAATCTCGGAAGGGTCAGTCTACACATAAAGTTTGGTGAGTTTAACTTTTATTTTGTGGAAGTTATTCAAATTCAAGTTATTCAAATTTAAAGATAGGACCCTTATTTTGGCCCACCCTGTATATATATATATATATATATATATATATATATATATATATATATATATATATATATTCCTCTGCCATATTAATTTATAAGACACAGAGCACTGTTATAGGTTTTATTCCACCCAAACTGCACTTATTAGTGCAGTGCATCATTTCTTGATGTTTATATGCGGATGACTATATATATATATATATATATATATATATATATATGCAGCATCCACAGAGAGCCTATTCGCTGTATCACGCATCTTCAATGTAACTAGACATGGTGAGTTGTTTTCATGTTGAGATTCGAAACACAATCTTCAGATCACTTAAAACTGTTATCAGCAGTCGAGTATTTTAACCCTACCCTATATAACCAGTAAGGAAAATTATAGTGCTTATGTTTTTGTTTACATTCGCTCTCTGAGAGGACTCTATTCTAATTATTAAGTATAATGCTTCCCACTAAACTAAGTAGAATATATATATATATATATATATATATATATATATAGTTATACTAGATGCGAGTTTGCCTTATGCTAGTGATGGAATGCAAAACCTTTGGTAGAGATAACTTAACAATTTTGAAAATGCATTTATCACCTTTTCGTTTTACACTCGACATCGGGTCATGTCTCATCGAAATTAACTCATTGTCTGAGTGTTCTCAGATTACTGTCTTTGGAATTGGTCCAACTGGAATTGGTACTTGTTCAAATGAATCAATTTGTTTCTAGTGGAATTGTTCAATTTGGAAGACCCCCTTTCAATCCTTGGATTTCCTTCTTCAGGGTAAAATTAGGTTTATGTAAATTTAGCAGTGAAACGTTCCACTTTAACCCTAACACCTCATGTGTCATACTTCACTTTGCATTAGTCATGACTAGCTGTTCTCTACGATCTGTTTGTTCTCACTCAGAAGTCGCACACCAAAGAGGTAATCATAACTAAAATGGTACAAGTAGTGGTCTCTGCTTCATCTTCTATTAATAATGGAGATTTGGTATATGTCTGTCTGAAGGCGAAACTGTACTTCTATTAATAATGCTCAATTCAGTTTACTATATTATTTCATAAGACTAATGTACTAATTCTTAATTCAAGGGTATGTAGTGTAGTATCTGTTCTGTTGTCATGAGACCATCCTCGCAGGTATTTCCTCCTCGATTTTCTTTTTTTTTGGGGGGGGGGGGGGTTAAGTGTAGTATCTGTTGTTATGAGACAATCCTCCCAAGTATTACCTCCTCCGTTAGGAGGGTAGTGTAGTATATATCTGTTTATCATGTTACCATCCTCTCAGGCATTACCATCTCCTTTGAGGGGGGTGGTGTAGTATATGATCATTCGTCGTGATACTATCCTTCTCAGCTAGCAAAAATATACGACTGGAGGGAGCAAATATTTGCTAGTTTAATTGATGTATCTTATTTATCTTTGGAAGGGATGGGTTTGCATGATGGATATCATTATATCTTATGGACTCAGATATGCTGTTCAAATACTATCAGATCTATTGTGAGCATTTACACACTAATACTAATTTTAAAGGTATGAACCCACAACCTCTCCAGATATATGTAAAATAAAAAATTGTATTCGATAAATTGTCTGTTTTTAATCGTTGATAATAGGTATTGGATTTTTCCAAGAAATATCCTAAACATGATTGGTTCTACCATAGAACAAACAAGCCAAACCAAATCAATATATTGATTATCTTATATAATACGACAATGAATGAGGATCTCTGTGTTCTGCTCTTAAGCTTGAATCCCATATCATGTGATATTTTTTTTATTTCCATAATTTTCAAGTTATAAATAAAATAAAATAAAGTAAAACGTGCACTTTGTAGTTTAAGGATCTCACAATATTAATGTAAAAGCCCCCAATGTCAATTGTATACCACTACTGGATTGCTAGTAAAATCTTAATTGAGAACAGTTGTATTTGATCTTGGTATAGGGTTTTGTTTACAATGAAAGACAGACAATGAGACAGAAACATCACAAATATAAAATAGATCAATTATACTTACACAACAGAAAGAATCTTTTGAAATAAAGTAACTAAATGCTAAAGAAGGAAAAAGGCAACAAACAAAAAACATTAAATATCCAACAACTATTTTTCCCGCCTCTTCCAGTCTCTGTTGTTTTCAGTTGTTGGGTTTATGTAATCTACTTCTTTGCTTAGGTTTGTGGCCTTTATTTGTTTTTCTTTCTGGTTTCCTTAAAACTTCCTTCAACTTAGTTCCAGATAATTTGGGGCAGTACCATAAAGCTCAAAAGTAATCCTTTGTTCCAGATGCTTTATGTAGGGTGGATGTGAAGGGTTGCACTGGAGTTCCACCTGCCAATCATAAAAATAAATGATAAGAAACAAAAAACAAAACGAGAATAAGCAGAAAACATAATTCTTTTTGAAATTTGACACTTCCTGACTTTGATTGACGCCTTTCTAATACTCCATAGACAAAAAAGAAAGAGAAAAAAAGCTAAACGAAAAAAAGCTAAATAAAACGAGGTTGTTTGAAATTGCTAGAGATTTAACAACCACACCCATTGCAATCAACATTATTACAATTCTTAAGACCTTCTAACCTTGTGGTTGCTAACATTTTGTTAAACACAGATTTTATGTTTGTTTTTTCAAACAAACGTTCTTTCATTCATTTTTCTTGATAAACTAAATCTGTTTTGCATATAATTGTCAGATAATTACTGATGAAAGCCTAGTTTAATTACTGATGAAAGCCTAGTTTCATTTGTTCTGTGAGCTAGGTTCTTTTCTAAAACGTCAAGTTTGGCATCAACTCAACATTAAACCTCTTAATCTTCAGTCCAATGCTGACATCATTGAGCCAATATTTATTCCTTCCCTTATTTTCCTTTTTATAAATGTTTTTCTTTGTTTCTGTCTGTATATTAGATATCACACTTACAGCAAAACTAAATCCAAAACACAATATTAACACTGATATTTTCAAAGCTACAAAAATATCAAAGACCTACACAAAAAAGTATATTAGTTAATACATTTTCTGTCCATAAATTTTGACATCAAGAAATTCAATTAAAATGAAAAAATATATTTTCCTTTTTTGCAATTTTTTGATATTTTGAACGTCCTTTGTTTTCTATTTTCAACCCCATGCTCCTTTGAATTAAACGATTTTGTGTAAAGATTTAGCGATATCCTAATCACTATTTCTCTCTAGTGGTTTCTCATGGGTATCTTTGGCAATTATCACATGGAACACCTGCTCCCTCCACTGTCAAATTCACTCATCTTTCCAGACGTTATATAAAACGTGAAGCTGAAGTATTATATTGAAATTATTCTTTTGTCGTATCATGGTTAGAAAGTCCAGTCTAACCTACTATTTTACCTATAACTCAGAGTTATACCTATTACCGCTTTTTTTTTTTAAAATAAGAACGAGACAAAAATTTAAAGCACTTTAAATGTATTTTGTTTCGGAATTCTTTAGATGAGGATTGATTATTTGGACTACTGTTCTCATCTTTTATGTGATTCTCACAATGTTTCAGCCGATGTCACCTTTGACCTTCTCCAAGAGCATCTAGTTGAATTCGGGACTCTTTATGTAGAATTCTGGAATCTGTACGGAATTTTAAACGAAACCCATTATTCCATCCACGGGAGTATCATTTTCTCATTCTGTCAGCCATAGCGGGATATAAGTCTTAAGTAATTTTTAATTGTATTCTTAGTATAACCCGTATTGAGGATTAAACCTTCAACACCAAGAAGACTGTCACTTAGAATTGATTATTACTTATCACTCTTATTCGCTGCACCATGGGTGCGTATGAGCTTCTGATTCCCGAGTTCAATAAGACGCATCTGAAGAGGGTCAGAGTTTACATCGGCCAAAACATTGTGAAAATAACACCGAAAATGAGAACAATAGTCCGAATAATCCAAATTACACATAAAATGTAGTCATTGTTCCGTTGTAAAAACAATCAGTGTTTTTCAAAATAAGTTACAATATATTAAAAATATGGATACATTATGTGTTGAGGCAAGGCATTAACGAATGACACTTTCTAATGTTATCTCATTGCATTAAAAAACAAAAGAATTGTTTACAAAGTATATTATACTTTGACATTTTTTAGCACTAGTATTTTTTATACGTTTGTTGGCATGCAGCAATAGTATTGCTCTTCAGAACAGGTCTTTGCAGATTGAAATTCTAACAAGTCAGCTTCTTTACGTATTAGAAATGAAAAACATAATTCACATATAATCTATTACTAATGGAGATTTCGTATATGTCTGCCTGAATCCGAAACTATACTTCCACTTGTATTAATTGTACTAGTGCACTTCTATTACTAATGGATATTTGGAACTTGTGTATCTGGAACCGAAACTATACTATTACTTCTATGAATTGTACTATAGTACTATCTTTTAATACATATTTCAGTTTACTATACTATTTCAGACGAATGTATTATCTTTCAACGCTAAATTCAGAGGTGTGGTGTAGTATCTGTTTTGTGGCTATGATATCATCTTCCCAGGGATTATCTTTTTAGGGATCGGGGTAGTATAGTATCTGTTCTGTTGTCATGAGATCATCCTCCCAAGAATTACCTCCTCTCTTAAGTGTACATTAACACATACACAATCAGCTGTTCATTAAAATACTGAACACTTACATTATATATACTAACAAAAATATGCGACCGGAAGTAGCATATTTTTGCTAATAATAATTATAATGATAATAATAATAATCAAGAAATACCACTTGGAGCAAAATCAATAAGCATGAAACTAAAAAGAGAAAAAAAGAATGGAACGACAAAGCCTAGATGAAAAATCAGACTGGAAACCCAGATCACCAAACTTCAAAAAGAAGCTAAAACCATAAACAGGATGAAATAGAACAGGAAACGATGGAAGAGCAGAAATCTGACTTGTAATGAAAGACTAAATAAGAAATATGAAGAACTAAAACAAAAGACAACAGCAAAAGAAGGAAGACTGAGACGGTACAGATACAAGGCTGAACAAAATAAGAAACATAAAGGACTAAAATAAAAGATAGCAGTAAAAAAGGAAGACTGAGGCGATACAGATGCAAATGTGAACAGCACAAACAGAACTGAACCTTTGAAAACAATGAAAGCCAGTTTTACAAAAACGTAAACGGAGAAAGAACAACAACAGAACAACCAGACCTGAGAGAGACAAAACACTTTTGAAAGGCTAGCACAGAAACTGAGAGAATTTATCCACAAAACAGATGTACCAGAGTGGATGACCAAAGGAATGGCAACACTAATACAAAAAGATGTCAAAAAGGGAACGATCTCAAGCAACTAATACCAATAACCTGTTTACCAACAATGTGGAAAATCCTAACGGCACAACTTAAAGAGCAAATTTACCATTCCCTGAACAGTCGTGGACTACTTCTCGAGGAACAAAAAGGATGCCAGAAAGGGAAAAGAGGGATGCATGATCTGCTATACATAGATCAAAAGATCCTGAAGTAGGTAAAAAGTAGAAAAAAGAACATGTCCATGGCATAGAAGCCTACGAGCGAATCCCTCAAACATGGATAATTGAATGCTTAAAAATGTACAAGATACCTGACATGATTATTAATGGCAATGGGAACATTGAGACTATAACTGACAGCTGAAGGACAACACTTGACAGAGAGGACTTTTCTAAGGAGACTCACTATCACCACTACTATTTATCATAGCCATGATGCCACTCAACTACATACTCAGGAAATGTGATGCTGGATACAAGTTTACAGCCACAGAACAAAGAATAAACCACCTGATGTACATGGACGACCTGAAGCTATTTGCAAAAAGAAAAAAAAACCTGAAACAGCTGATAAATACAACCAGAATCTTCAGCCAGGATATTCAAATGGAGTTTGGAATGGAAAAGTGTGCACTGCTAGAGATGAATAAGAAAAAGCTGGAGACAGTAGAGGGCACGGAACTGCCCAACCAAGAGAAGATAAGGGCGCTAGGCGAACAGGATAGCTATAAATATTTGAGAGTTCTGGAAGCAGACACCATCACATCTACAGAAATGAAACAGAAGATTGAAAAAGGATATCTAAGAAGAACAAGGAACCTCTTAGAAACAAAATTATATAGCAGTAATCTAGTAAGAAGAATAAACACCTTGGCAGTATCACTAATAAAATGCTCTGAGCCATTCATAGGCTGGACTAAGGAAGAACTCAGGCACCTTAACCAGAAAACTAGAAAATTAATGACCATGCACAATGCACTACACCCAAAAGAAGATATAGACAGACTCTACGTGAAAAGAAACAAAGGGGGAAGAAGACTGGTAAGTATAGAAGATTGTGTGGAAGACACAAAAAACAGAACACAGAAAGGCTGTTCACTGCAGCAAGAGACACCATCCCAATGAACAACACAGGGAGAACCGGAACTTTAGAGAGTATACAATGAGTTTAAGGGATGCTCACCTTCAAAATGTGTTTAACGTTAAGCTAAGATGGAAGAAAGGAAAAATGAGAACTCGATAATCCCATCTTCTGCAACTGTATAGAGTCGTTAAATCTACAGACCTTAAAAAGATGTAGTTTGCTTGAAGCATTGCGTTAAATGTATATAGATAGGTCATAGAAGGCTATCACAATGCAAGAAATTTTACGTATATACTAAGTGTGGTATTGTATTCATATATATCTATTTATTTAATTATTTAAGAAATATTTTTAATGTGTTCGATTGCTTTTAGAAATTGTTATTACATTAATTCACTCTAATGTCAAAATTCAAAAATCTGATGATAGTTTTTTTTTTTTAATTAAACATTTCATTTAAGTAAGGGGAGTCAATCACTTAAACAACTGTTATATGGGAAATTGCAGCACATTAAACGAACTACGGAGACGTTTTAAATATGTCGTCAAAGATTCTTTTTTAATTTTTAAAAATCTTGAATTCACCCCAGACAAAGTACATTACCACTGAGACGTAAAGGGGTTACTGTAGACCCTTAACGTGAATGTAGAGGACGACTTTGAAACGATAGGTTTGTCAGCATGTCTTTGATGGCTGTGAGAGTTTTAAAGCAAGGCGATTTCAAGACTCTATCTATAGGC
>OY744519.1:111869644-111962144 GCA_963556195.1 Sepiola atlantica | reverse complement strand
TCCTCCACGCTGACGTTCCGGCAACACCTGGAAAACCTGTCTGCCATGACATCAACCCGTGTCGCTCTAATACGCTGCCTAGCTGGTACCACCTGAGGTGCCTCAACCAAGACACTGTGCATATCTACCCAGGCAGTAGCCTTTACCGCCGCCGAGTACTGCTCCCCAGCCTGGTGCAGGAGCTCCCACACCAAGAAGCTGGATGTAACACTCAACACCGCCTTACGCACAGTCTCTGGCTGCTTACGCGCCACACCAATCAGCGAACTACCGATTCTCGCCGGCATCGCACCACCAACCCTGCGCTGTGAGGCGGTTGTCCTTGCACTGTCAAAAAAGGCCACTATCGATGAGAACCACCTTTTCCACAAGCTCGCACAGAGACCCCTCCACGAGCTCGCCTGAAGTCACGACGCCCATTCTCGGAGTATGCTCACCAGCTCCTGCTTTCAACACCCGGTGACGTCACAAAACAAATCTGGCTGAAACGTTGCTGGACGGAGGAATGGCAGGCAGCAGACAAATCAAGGTTGCACAGATTTGTGGAGGACCCGGATAACCTACCAGGCATGGACCTCCCTCGCCAGCAGTGGACAATGCTCAACTGCCTCAGGACAGGTGTCGGCCGTTTCGCCGCGACCATGAAAATATGGTGACTCAGGGACTCGGCTGTCTGCGACTGTGGTCACTCTGAACAGACAGTAGACCACATCATCGAGTCATGCCTTAAATATTGACCACCCAACGGCTCAGCCGTCATAGCTGCGCTAGACAACAAAACATTAGCATGGCTTTCTCAACCGAGCTGGTGATCTAACAGTGAGATGCTGTGAAGCAAACGAAAGAAGAAGAAGAAGATATTACCCACCTTACACCTAGAAGTTTTGTTCCCAAATTCATAATGATCGGTTAATTTATTTATGAGGGACTCCTATACATAGAAATATGTAAACATATACGCATACCTAATTTTATATACATGCACCTCCTAAATTGTAAAAAATAACACAGAAACATAATATGCCTATGTTTCTCACCGGGCTGCCGAGAATATAAATTAAAAAATTCATAATCACCAGTTTATTAGTTTAGGAGTTTATCCTCACAACAAAATATATATAGAGACATATACACATACGTATAATAAATATTAAAGTTTATGAAAAAAATAATGTGCCCATGTTACTCACCGTGTTGCCTAGAATATATATTCCAAAATTCATAATGATATGTTCATTAGTTTAGGAGATTATCCTATACATATGAATATAAAAACACGTACACATACCTAACATTATATATATATATATATATATATATATATATATATATATATATGGGAAATGAAAAAGGAAAAACATAAGAGATATTTTTTATATATTCATTAACGTTTCGTCTTTATTGTAAGACTTCCTCAGGACGATAATTTGAAGAAAAATTTCATGCAAGTGCATCGAAATTTTGGGTTGACATGATGGGGTGATAAGGAACCCAAAATTTCGATGTACTTGCATGACATTTTTCTTCAAATTATCATCCTGAGGAAGTCTTACAATAAAGACGAAACGTTGATGAATATATAAAAAATATCTCTTGGTTTTTTTCCTTTTTCATTTCCCATTACGTCGGATTACTCTCATCCTTCCTTTATCATATATATATATATATATATATATATATATATATATATATATATATATCTCCTGAATTAAACTTATTTATGTATGTCCAAACCTGATACAATGACTATTCAATATATGGATCAAGTAATGCTATTCTGTTGAACTTATCTGTAACCAATCTGAAGCTGAATAAGCTCAAAATTAATTATTCATTTCCCACATGTGTAAAAAGGCCGTCGTCTTACATATGAAACGTACTTTTGTTA
The DNA here is from genome assembly GCA_963556195.1 of Sepiola atlantica. Classification (NCBI taxonomy): domain Eukaryota; kingdom Metazoa; phylum Mollusca; class Cephalopoda; order Sepiida; family Sepiolidae; genus Sepiola; species Sepiola atlantica. Next base: position 111,960,256 of record OY744519.1, on the reverse strand, counting down.
ACAAAAAGTGCTTTACTGCATCCTTAGATATTGTTTACATCGTTATCGATCAGTGTCAACATCACACTCTATCATTTCTATGGAATGTTTCTCTCTCTTACTTTTCTATTCCCTTTTCTTTCGGATAACCACAAACACACTATTAGACATGCATATTTGCAAGGTCTAAACGAAAATATTTTATGCATAATGTCGTCTTTTGTTTTTTTGTTGTTGTTGTGTTTTCTTTTTTCAAACTAAAAACAAAGGGGGGGAAACGCTTCTTTTTAAAGCCTTTCAAACTAACTGTCAAGAAAACTGAATTTCAAAGAACACAATTTAACTTATTTGCCCATTTGTGGTCAAAGTCCGAATTAATATTTTACAGTTTGATATGTTAACTTATATGGGTTTGCATTTATGACTTGAGATACAGAGGGATCTAACACCCGTTTGTATGTATCTATTACATATGCAAGCATAAATATGATTAACGATATAAATAATACACTACTCTCCCAAAACAAAACAGGATGGACGAACACATACTACACTACCCCTTAAATGAGGGGGTAATGCCTGGGAGGTTGGTATCATGATAAAAGAACAGATCCTACATTACCCCCTACACACACTTGAATTGAACTTTGAAATAGAGTACATTAGTCTAAAATAGTAAACTGAATTGAGCATTAAAAATAATAATAATAGTACAGTTTCGCCTTCAGACAGACAACTATCAAATCTCCATTATATATATATATATATGGGGTAAGGTACACGATAATTCATGAAAATGAAATGCCGTGGTAGACAAAATGTGTGAAAAATGACAAACGGAAAACTTCTTCCCTCTTATCGCCTTTTACCCCTCTGCCCACCGCCTTCCCCATACTAGCTCAGTAGGTGTGAAAGTGAAAAAGAAAAAGAAAATAAATAAAAATATAAAAAGAAGAAGAAGAAATGAAGAAGAATGTGTCACCCACTTGTCATATTTCAATGTCACTTAAAGTCTTCTCATATGGTCCAATCGGATCATCCTTTCCTCCTCCCATGTGTGTGCCTTCAAAATAAAATTATTTCCAAATCTTCACTTTTTCTGAAGACGTTTGCCAACACGAACGAAACCGGTCAAATCTCTTGTTTTTGTTTTTCTCCTGCACTTTAACCTGTTTTCCGTTTGTCATTTTTCACACACACACACACACACACACACACACACACACATACATATATATATATATATATAGATAGATAGATAGATAGATAGATAGATCATGTAAAGTTATTTTATCAGATTTTTTAAATTGGGCCTAAATAGCATATAATCTCATACATCAAACATTTATTCTGACTAGCCAATTTTCATTTATTACTGTTGTACTATGTTATTGGTACTATAATAACGTACTTCACTACAGTTAATTTGAAACATGATGTAGTCTATCGTAACACATGTTCGTTTATAACAACTATTTAAACTAATGTTTTTCTGTAATGAGACGAGCAGAATTACTTGCTAATCGTTGCATGCTGTCTTCTTTTTTTTACAACATACCTTTTTATATGAGTCCTTCTTTAAATCTAGATTTAATTCCGATTTTGAGATATCGTAAAATAACACCTTTTCATAAATGCACTACATCGCCATATTTAAACAGAACTATATTCTTTTCCTCCCCGACTATATTGTACTTATGCCTAGACCAAAAAAGAAGGAAATAAATAAAGTGAATGCAACGTGCTTCATTTCTAGGTTAAATCGAATTAATACTTGTATATTTGCAACGGTTGTCTTAGAGCTAGAAACAAAACAATTAGAGATGTGAGTTCGAACCACGGCTGGAGTATCTAATGCATTTTTTCTGGTTCCATGTTTAGTCACTTGAAATGAATATATTCAGCAATTTATAGATGTTTACTTTTTTTCCTGTTCTTTTTTTCCTGTTCTTTTTTTCTTTCATTTTTTACACATAATTTGTAGAAATTGCAGCCTTTCTTCATACTTTTTTTTGTAAACAACCCATTCTGTTTTTTAAAAGATGTTAGCTTTACACTGATTTTAATAATTTTATACCAATTTGTCTTCATGAACAAAAACGCAATGAAACGACGGCTATTGCATTGCCATTTTTATTTAGATATCTCATTATTTATATATTTAAGACTAAAAAAAACAGCTTTGAACATATTGCAAGTACAAATACTCCCAGGCAACGCTGGATTGGGACTGATATATATATATATATATATATATATATATATATATATATAAATATTTTTAATTAAAATATTAAAGTGTTTTATACCTACAGACGAAGCTGTTTCGAACTTCTAACCTCATCAGTGCAGGAGGTAGTGGTTTCAGGTGGTCGCATGGGCTCGAATGCAGTGTGTAGATTGAGCTTAGAATTACAAAGCCTACTCTCAGACCAACATGGCCGCGAGAAATCATCACAGATAGTAATTGAAATTAAGATACACTTACCCAGGAAGCGGGGTTAAGCGTTATGATATCAACAGTGTTCTATGCATGAGCGGAACTTTGCTTTGTCGCAGGGTGACAACAATATTGTAATTTCAAACAGTGCTCTACTGTTAAGACTATAAATCTTAAATATATATATATATATATAAATCTTAAATATATATATATATATATATATAAATCTTAAATATATATATATATATATATATATATAAATCTTAAATATATATATATATATATATATATATAAATCTTAAATATATATATATATATATATATATATATATATATATAAATCTTAAATTATATATATATATATAAATCTTATATATATATATAAATCTTAAATATATATATATATAAATCTTAAATATATATACATATATATATATATATATATATATATACTAGCATGAATATTCAGAATTGCAAATGTGGATGAATAATAGAAAATAAGAGTAAAACCGTTGTGTAATGTATCTGGCTCGAATAAAACATACATTCATGCAGACAAGAGAAAAGAAAAAGAATTACTGGTCCAGCAGCGAAAACCATACTGAATTGTAATAGTTTCTACTGTCTGATAATACTTCGAATAGATGGAATGCATACGCAATATTGTCAAATGTAGATATTGAACTCACAAACTTATCTATGGTACCTGGTATCAGAAATTGATAAATAATGACACTTTCCTTTGCATTGACCACAATAAAGGATTTACATATTCTGCGACTGTATCCATTAGGTCAATCATGCACGCCCTGCTTCAACAGAGAGTATATGGAATGGAGCTGTATATCGCAAATCAGCTTTTTAATGTATTATGTGGTCTTGTAGCAAATCTGGAGAATATATCAAAGGCAGGAAATGATACACAAAGAGGCATTTCTCATGTCTAGCAAACGTTAGCTGAGTTTTACTGCCTGATAGAAGTGTGCTCAAAGCGAGCATCCTGTGTTTGTTCTTTTCCATACTTTTGCCAGCATTTTACTAAAGGTGAGTGTATGATGATATGTCCTCTGGATGATTTTGCTGTAAAGCTGGATAAGATTCGTTGATGTTAAGTGAGGGGATCTCAAAACCTTGGATTAATCTTCATCATATTAACTATAAGACTGAAGTTATTGTAACCATCCCGTACACAAGTATGGCATGCTTTGCAAGTATTGCTCGGTGAGGGTGAGTCTTAAAATAATGCAATTCGTTTTATCAAATAAACAAAATAAGCAACACAATCAAATATATTGTACATCAAACTATATCGATACATAACAGATTCATATCGATACTTCTCAATATATTCATCAGTTCTTTCAATGGGAGTTTTCCACTTTCAATGAAGACAGTTTTATGAAAGTCAATTGGCTGCTGTAGCCAATTCCTTACAGCAGTTTTTACTTCTTCATTAACACCGTGAAATCTTTCTCTCTATTGTTGAGCCAAATAGGGGAAATCTGAAGGTGCTAAATCAGATGAGAAGGGAGAATGCAACAAAGTTGTCCACCAGAAAGAGTTGGTTATCCCACTTGTTCTGAATCCAAATGAAGTCTGATATTGTTATCTTGATGGAGAAATTTATTCGTCTCCAGATTTAGTCTTACATGGCAGATTTATGCTCTGGGTCTTTTAAAAGCCTAAATAAATCTTTTAGACTTGACTGTTTCTTCTCTTGGCAAGACATCGACAGGACAAACGTCCTGGGAATCCTTAAAGACACCCACCATGATTTATTTCCAGAGGATTTTTATGCCTTGAACATTTTTTGTCTTTGGAAACGTCTGATGATGCCATTCCATTGATTGCCTTTTTGATTCTGATTAATAATGATGAACTCAAGTTTAACAACCAGTTAGAAACCATTAAAATCAGAATTTTCTCTTTTATTTCAACTATCTCAGTGTAATATTTTAACCTTTTCGTTCTGTATTATCTGTCATTTGTTTTGCTACTCAGTGGGCATACAGTTTTGAATATCCAAGTGACTCAGTAGTTGTGAACACTCCCAGGGCGAACTCCCCGCTCTGATGTCAATTTCAGACACTGGTGATGTTATTGGAACACAGGGAGGAGCTGGTGCTAATGTGTTGGGAAAGTTAAGATTGTATAGAGTCAGTTTATGAAACTTCTGCTATTACAAACCGGCAAAGCGCTAACATTGTCGACCAAGGAAAGACTCTACTTGGCAGGTGTACTCAGTGTGATCATCTATGGAAGTGAAACCTGGCCAGTGAGGGTTGAGGATATGCGTTGCATGGAGAGAAATAATATGAAGATGATACGATAGATGTGTAATGTGAGTCTTAAAGATAGGCTTAGATCTGAGTAGATCAGAAGAAGAATAAATCTGGACAAGATACGGAGATATGCACAGAGCAGGAGAATTCATTAGTATGATCACATTGAAAGAATGGCTGGGAGTTCGTATGTTAATAAGTGTAGAACAGTTGACGTAATAAGGTCAGTTGGCAGAGGAAGGCACAGAAAAACATGGAAGGAAGTGATAAGGATGTATTTGGGAGAAAGAGAGATAAGTAAAGACTTGGACAGAGATAAGTTAGTTTTAAAGTCAATTTCTAAAAGCCATCCAACACATGCCAGCATGTAAAACGGACGTTAAACTGAATATCATGATAATGATGTTTTTTTCTTTAATAAACTCAAAATTCAGTCATTTTTCAATCCTCGCATATCTTTAGATTTCCATTCAATGTTTTGACCAAAGTTCACATTTGATTTAATCTTGAAAATGATTCAAATCCAATTTCTGAATTGAAGCAAACATTTTTATAAATTGACTTTATGAAAATCACTCCAATTATTGTCATTTTCAATAAAAAGCCTATAAATTGTTAAAGTATATTTTATTGATTGCATGATATTATTAATAATCTTGCATATGAGCTTTAATATTATTCTGTATACCTATAAAACAGAATTTAGCTAATTATAAAGTGTGTATCGAATATATAAAATGAAAAACAAATAAATAAACTAGTGACTTAAAGATGTTGAATTTTATGTTTATACGAGAGCTAAGTCAGAGTTCTTAACCTTGAGTTTATACAATGATAATCAATTCCTGCCAAAACCGATTCAATTGTCATTCAAGGTTATTTGCGATTTTCCGTTTAGATATATTCAAAGATTAAATCAACTATGATTTACTTGTTTCTTTTTTGTATATCTTTTCGTTTGATTTATGCAACTGAAAAACCTTTCAGACTTGACCAAGTCTTCTGACCTTAAAATATTTTATATTCATCGGAAAGACATTTTAAATTTGATGCTGATCTACTTATTTTGACATGAATTGAAAAAAAATAATGTAAACCTTGAAAATACATTTAAGTCTGAACAAATCATGTACATTTTTTTAGTTTTCCTTGTCTTTCTTGTTTTCTATTAGTCAGTCGTATATATATATATATATATATATATATATATATATATATATATATATATATATATATATATATATATATATATATATATATACGCTCACACTCTCTAGAAGTCTGTAAGTTTAAATATTCATGATATACAAATAACTGCTTTTAGCTTTCTTTTTGAGCAAAAGAAATAAAAAATATATAAAGAAGTTTGAATAAATGTTGTTTTCTGTCGTCTATTCTTTATTTCCTGGCTATTTAAAAGAGATTTTGTCGTCAGCAAATAGTGGTTATACGTCTCGTTCGGTGTGGAAAAAAGGTGGTGGCCTTTATGGAAAGTACAAGATGAATCAGCCATTAAGAAAAGGAGAAGTGTTTTATTTTAAAACAATTAAAGTTTAACAAAACAAAGAAAATAAACGAATCAAATAAATGAAGAAATTATATGAGAAAATATTTTAAACATTATAAATTCAACAAATATTTTATGGATATAAACAAGAATAAATGTATAGGATTTTTTTTTTAACTATTGGATCATCAGTTATCAAGGCTAAGAGCCACTCGTGGATAAATGTTAAAGAGACAAAAATGGTTGTCAGCAGAAAGATGAGGAACACCATAGGAATACTAACATTGATTAATGGTATGAACTGTATTTGATTACATGGACACGTGTTTCTGGCTCACAGCCGCCATCAGCATGGCTAACTTAGACAAGGCTCGAACCTTCGATATTGATGTCTATAGTCCAACGTATTTACAACTGGACCAAGACGCTCGTCTAGAAATATGTACGATTTTTATCACGTATCCATGTATTACTTTTATGTAGGTATAAAATTAATAAAAATATATATATTAACGAAAAATACGTTCTATAAAGTTAAGGCCGACTAATTATGCACTTTTCTGCATCTCAATCACTCAGGAAGTGAGACAATCATAATAATAGTAAGCAAACAAACAACGAACGCTGCAATCACCAATAAAAATAATTACATAAAAATACATTAAATATTTAGGTGATAAAAATCGTACATATTTCTAGACAAGCGTTTTGGTAAAGACGCTGGATTATAGACCTCAATATCGAAGGTTCGATCCTTGTCTAAGTTAGCCATGCTGATGACGGCTGCGAGCTAGAAACACGTGTCCATGGATTACTTTTATGTACGTATAAAATTAACATATATATATATATATATATATATATATATATATATATATATATATATATATATATATATATAACTGGGTTTATTGTTATGGTTTCTAAAAGAAAAAAAACTTGTCTACTGTGCAATTATTTTAAAGTCTGCCTTGTTTCACAATCCACGAACAATAAAAGTATTCTTAAAAATGTTAGTAGCAACAAACAATAGTCTTAGTATGTGGCAGTGAGATTAAGTTAGGATTAATTGCCAGTCACCAAAAGACTTTTATTGTTTTTTCTTGAAATAAGAGCTGGGTACTAGAAGAAGCAATAAATCTCAATATCAGGCTTATAAAAATGCATACACTTTGAAAAATTGGGAAAAGAAATATTTTTGTTTATAGATATCTGATCATTTATAGCTGAGTAACACAACTCAGCTTCATATTTTTATTATTTTGATATGACTATTTTGCTCATCTACGTCACAAACCATGTGACATTTAATACATGTTCTTAAGTATTGCCCACCTGAAGCAATGTACTAACATAAAAAGGATTGACATAGTAGTCTACCGACGACGACGACGACGACGACGACGACGACGACGACGACGACGACGACGACGACGACTTAAGGAACCAAAAATATTTCACAAAATAGCTGGGAATAGAAACCTGATCGCTAGTCTTCATGACCAAGAGTTTACTATATATACTGTTACTCGTTGGGGACCACAAAACGGTCATGCAACAGAAAAAAAAAACAAATGATTTTTGGTCCTCAGGTTCAAATATGTATACACACCGAACGAGAGGGGACTCTTTCTCACGACACCTGTAAAGATGAAAAGAGAGAAGACAAACACTTCGTGAGAAAACAGAAGACCAACACAAGTTAAGAAATTAAAATGACAAAATTTATCTGATAAAATAAAAAATAATAATAATAACAAAAAAAAATTAAATAAATAAATAAAAAAATCAATTTTTCTTTTTAATTTTTAAATTTTTTCCTTTCAATTCCTTTTCTTCTTCTGTTTGTTCTTTTCCTTTTCTCTTCCCTTATTTATAAAAAGAATTTTTAAAATTCTTTTTAATTTTTGGGGAGGGGGGTGGGTGGGTGAGAGGGAGGAGCTTATAGTGTTTCTTGTAATTTCTATTTCTTGGTTCATTTTTGTGTAGTGATAGCTGAGGCCGGTGTAATTTATTTGGGGGGGGGGGAGATTATGAAGTGCTGTTTCTTGCAGTTTCTGTTCCTTGACTCTTGTTGTGGTGTTCTTCGTGTGGTCTTGTTTTCTCCGTTGTAAATTCCTTGTGACTGGTTAGCCTTTGTAGCTTATGTGTGTTAGTTTCCGCATCCGAGGATTTTCCTTAAGATTGCAGCTGTTTTGATCATTGCCGTCCTTTGATTCCAATTTCTCCCAGTCTTTTCTCCAGGTTTTTTGGGATTGTTCCTAGTGCTCCTACGATTATTGGTATTATACTAACTTTCTTCATGCTCCATATTCCTTTCAGTTATCTGGCTAGTTCTGTGTATTTACTTCGTTTTTCTGTGTCTTTGATCTTCACTCTGTGGTCTGCTGGAACGGCGAAGTCTACGATTTTACAAGATTTTTCCTTTTTGTCTATTATAATAACATCAGGTCTCCTTGCTTGTATGAGTTTATCTGTTTGTATATCCATATCCCAGAGGATTTTGTGTTTTTCGTTTTCCACTACTGTTTCTGGTTTATGTTTGTAACATTTGTTTGCATATTCGAAATTCAATTGTTTACACAGTTCCATGTGTATTACTTTCCCAACACAATCATGTCTGTTCTTGTATTCTTTTTGAGCAAGTTTGCTACATTCAGTTATTATATGATTTACTGTTTCTCTTTGTCCACACAGTCTGCATTTATTGTTTTCCTGGGTTTTATCTATTTTAGCTTTAATGTAGTTTGTCCTAATCGCATTGTTCTGTGCAGCCATCAGTAAAGATTCCGTTTCTCTGTTCAAATTTCCTTTTCTTAGCCATGTCCAGCTATTTGCGTTGGTTTCTTCTCTTGTGAGTCTTATGAAGCGTCCATGTAGTTGTTTTTCTTCCCAATTTTCTTTTCTTGTCTGTTTGTGTCCAGTTTCGATGCTTCCTGCGTTGTTCGTTGGGACGGTATCTCTTGCTGCGGTTATTATTATTATTATTATTATTATTATTATTATTATTATTATTATTATTATTATTTCATAGTAGTCTCAACTTTTGGATGTTTTTAGTTGAATTTTTATTTTTGAACATCAAGTCAATTCCTTTGACTTTAGACATTCAAGTTGTACCTAAACAGTTTTGTCGTTCCTAAAATGCAAGCCTTTTGTAGAATTGAAACAGAAATTGTCTCGTCAATCTGTTCAAGCCATCTTTACATTTCCATAGTCTAACTAATTCCCATTTTAGGTTTTGATATTTTTTTTTTCGTTTTCTTTCTCCTGCACTCTGGTATCTAAGGGGCAGGCTATATCAATGATTAAGCAAGTTCTCTTGTTTTTGTTTAGAAAAATGAAGTTGGGTTTTGAATGTTCAAGAATCTTATCAGTCTGTATGTGCATATCCCAAAGAAGTTTGACATTGTCATTCTCCTGTACCATTTCTGGCTTATGCTCATACCATTCCTCATTGTGATCCGATTCATGAAGTTTGCATATATTTCAGTGTAGTATCTGAGCGACTTTGTCGTGTCACCATTTTTTATATTGATGTTAGGCATTCAGATACAATATGCACTATGGTTTCTACCCTTTCATTACACAATCGGCATATCGGTGATTCTGCAGTTTTGTCAATGTAATGTTTGATGGACCTAGTGCAAGTGGCACTATTATTATAATTATTATTATTATTATTATTTTATTTTCATTTTTACAGTTATTTCTATTGTTAATCTAGGCAAATTATTTATGTTGTAAATCTTAACATCTAAGGGGTGCATGTGTATGTGTGTGTGTATATATATATATATATATATATATATATATATATATACATATATATATATATATGAAAAATGACAAAAGGAAAACAGATTAAAGTGCAGGAGAAAAACAAAAACAAGAGATTTGACCGGTTTCGTTCGTGTTGGTGAACGTCTTCAGAAAAAGTGAAGATTTGGAAATAATTTTATTTTGAAAGGCACACACATGGGATGAGGAAAGGATGATCCGATTGGACCATATGAGAAGACTTTAAGTGACGTTGAAATATGACAAATGGGTGACACATTCTTCTTTGTTTCTTATTCTTCTTTTTATATTTCTATCCATTTTCTTTTTCTTCCAACACGAACGAAACCGGTCAAATCTCTTGTTTTTGTTTTTCTCCTGCACTCTAACCTGTTTTCCGTTTGTCATTTTTCACACATTTTGTCCACCACGGCATTTCATTTTCATGAATTATCGTGTACCTTACCCCATATATATATATATATATATATATATATATATATATATATATATATATATATATATATATATATATTTCTGCTGGCCTCATTAAAGACAACAGGAGTTGTCTTATTTTTTTCGTCTTTATGCTGTTAGCCTTTTTATAATTTTTTTTTCGTATCTTAATTTTTGATTTGATTTTAATTATGGAAGACGGATAGGGCGTTAGTGCAAGTATTAAATGATATCTTATTAATGTTGTGTTGCAATTTTTCAATATATAAGACTTCGAGGATTTTAAGTCTGCATGGACAATTATTTTTATGAATTATTTTAGCGTTAGTTGTTGGTATTCTCCTTATTTCGGCTGATTGTATAGTTGTTTTTGTGTGAGATGATATGTCGTTGAATAGCGCTTGGAAAATAACAAAAAGAGAAAACTCTGTTGTCTTCAATGAGGCCTGCATAAATAACGATTTGTTGCCTATATATATATATATATATATATATATATATATATAGTAAGCAATGAAAATATATATGGCAATGAAGCTACACAGAGGCTCCCGTGTTTCATCCCCGGGGGGAATCGTCAGGCTAAATGCATTTAGCCTGACGATTCCCCCCGGGGATGAAACACGGGAGCCTCTGTGTAGCTTCATTGCCATATATATTTTCATTGCTTACTACCTAGCTCTACTTACATATCGAGCACTGTTGAAGTAAATACTGAAAACTGATACATAAAAAATTATATCTCCTTATAATATTTTATGTGGATACATGAAGTACTAATATATATATATATATATATATATATATATATATATATATATATATATATATAATGTGTGTGCGTATTGTTATTTCCTTAGAAACCGACCAATATTTATTTAAAACATTAAAGACCGACCTTGTGTCTTACTATGGCCTCGTGGGGAGATAAGTAAATAGGGACTCTTCATGAATTAATTTAAAACAATGCAGTAGTGCATTCATAAAACAGTAACTTAAAGTGTTTTTCTTTTCAAACTACCGGAAAACTTTTTTTTCGTATATTTGAAGATCTACTATGGAATTCTCTATGAGATTGTGAGTTGCTATAAAATATGAAAGCTAATAACCTTCTCCAGAGAGAGTAGAATAAACCAATGATGATGATGATGATGATGATGATGATGATGATGATGATGATACTGTTGTTGTGGATTCAAACAGAATGGTGTTGGTAAAACCTGAATCCCTGCAAAAATGAATTAAATGAGAAGCAAAGTGTTTGGAAAAGAAAACAAAAAATAGAACATAAAAAAAGGATTTCTTGGATCATTCCTGAATCTACTTCCGTCAGAGATATGTTGGTGAAACTTGAGAAAATGCCCCAGCAGAATAGGAAAAGCTTCATATGTTTTGGCAGCACTGTTTCCATTTGGAGAAATCTTGCTAGTCATAGACAAAAAGGAATGGTAGAAGGCTTGTTTCATAAAAGGGTATTGGGGTATTTAATGACTAGCTATGCAAATATCGTAGACATACCACCCAGGACGAAATTCATCAGCTCTAATTCATCATGTGAACTACATTCAGATTACACCCAGACTTTTAAATAATTACCCCCCTCCTAATTTTGTGCCACTATCTTAATGTTTACCCTTCAATATTTTCATTATTAAGAATATAGAGTTCTTATTTATGACTAAATGGTTCTATTGTACAAAAATTGTAATCTATTTTACACAATTTATGGTTGACTTCTTTTTCCCTATTTCGCCCCCCCCCTGTTGTCCACTCTGGTCACCTATTGATTAAGGTTCAGCCGAAAAGAATTGAAAAAGTAAATAAAATTTGACTAAACGATTAAATTTTAACTAAACACTAGTATATACTCATTCCTTGAGCATTGCTGGTACAGTACCTGGGTATGTAAATGTCCATCTTTACCTAGCTTCTACTGGTTTATAGCTAGTTTGTGAAATTTTGTGGAAAAAAATATGTGACTTAGTATTTGCGTGAGAGAGTAAGTAACTACAATGAATGAGCATAAGTAATAAAGTTTTTTGGCAACAATAATTTGCTTTGAACAAATACCGAATATCTTTATATCTACTCTTTTTATGGATTATCAAAAAAGGTCACTTAGTTTTTAAAATATATTTATGTAATATTTTTTCATGTTATTAGGTTATGTTAATTTTATACATTTATAAAACACGCGTTCAGTTTTAAAAAATCGTTTAGACTTACATAAGATTCGAACTTGGGTATTGACATTGTAAAAGTACTTCCTTATTGTTAGGACACCTAACGAAAACGTAATTACCTCCCTTGAACCATTTCGGGAGTTAAGAGTTATCGCCCTTGGGAAAAGAGTCGTCTGCCCAAAGAGAAAGGAAACAAAAGACCGGCGTCAGACTGTGAATATATCAATCGCGTCCAGCGGCCAATTAACTCATTAATTCATTCTGTGTTAAGTTTTAATAAATCTGTTAAACGTTTCTCTTGATAGTTCATCCATTTATTTACAAGTTATTATTTATAATTAACCTAAATTACGAGGTTATAAAACTTATAATGTGTACTCTGCATATTTGTTTATCAACCAATCGCATGTTTTCATTTGCATACGAACAAACACCAAAAACATCATAAGTTCTTAATATTATTGTTCAGAAACAGCAGTGGCAGGGATGTTGTATTTACATATTGACTCTTGAAAATTTCCAAACAGCAGTTTCTTTCAGCTAATCAGAGAATTCCTACACATCGTATAAAGACGCAAGCAGACCATTTTTCCCTCTTTTCTTAAACAGATAACACGTGTGTGCACGTCAGACTACAACCTAGCTCCTTTTGTTGCCTTATCCGTTCTTTCAGGGTACCCGGTAAGGTCCAACAAGAATGACAAAGAGAAGAACGTATATGAAAAAACTTTAGTTTTCTTTATTTGCCATTACCGGATGGTTTACGCCGGCTACGCACACATATTAAACAATCTTTTGATATACTTTTGTCTCATGAAAGTCTTTTTCTTGCTGAGGTCACAAACTTGGTTTACGCTAGAAACTCGTTCGTATATACATCCGATTGGAAAGCAATTTGCTCTGCATTGTCTATCCGAGCGTGAACTGAAGCAATTGTTCTACAAGCACTTTGGTGAAGTACAAGTCAGAGGATTCCTTCATAGTACCAACTTGCTATCAGCCGCATTTTTAGTCAGCGGACACAAAAAGTCTAAGAGCAAGATGGGCTTGGGTACCATAGCCAATAAAGCTTCATCGGTGCCATAAATATCGGTAAACTCGCATTGTTCTGGTACATCGATACTCCGATCACCAAGCGTTTCGGCTCTTCGCGTTTTTGAAACCGTCGTTGTTCAAGTCCCTTTTGCACTGCGGAACCTTCTCCTTTTTAACAGTTATCAAGTCGCCTTTATTTCTTTCTCGACGTCCCACCCACAATGGACTCGTCCACGATTCATTTTTGGCACTCTTCATTATCTTACACTTTAGAGGGAGGGGGCGAAGGGCCTCAACCGACGAACAAGAGACATTCATGGACTACTAAACACAACACCCTGTGAAGCACACACGTGCCGCTCAACAAACGCACACGTGCACAAAGATATAGGTACATACACTGACTCACCAATACACACCTATCCTATCTTCATGCCTTTTCATTTACACACACGTAAATGTACACGTCAAAACAAACATGTATATTTAATTTCTCCCTACAGATAACACATTCTCCCAGAACGTTCTCGGACATTTTGAACTTTCATTTTTTACGAACTCTTTATCTTTCATTTTATCAACAAGTTGTTGAATAAAATTAATAAATTTTGTATGGATAGATTTTTTCATTCTTTCATTTGATATCGCCTCCCTCTTTACAGTATAGTGATGAATAGTAATGATTAGACACATTATTAGCAATGACTGAAACTATTGAATATTAACAGTTTATGAAGGAGAGAAAGAGAGAGAGAGAGAGATAATAATTCTATATGTTTTCAAATACCTGGGAAATAAAATCCAGGATTTGTAATAAAAAATAATGAAAGAACAGGACCTAAACCACAAATACCAATCAATCCGCCAGCAGATAATATATTTTACAGAAATGCAACTTGACAAAGGAGCAGAGAAAACTATTTAATATGCTACTCCAAAACCATACGAATAGATGAAATGAATTAATTTAGATCAAAGTTGAACAATATTATAAAAGCGATGCCTGATCAACAAACTTGTTATAAATTCTATAGCATATCAAGCTAATTATATTGATTTATTATTTTCTTTTTGCTTTGTAAGGATTAATTCTAAATTTATAAATTTATCAAATCCTAAGATTGGAGTGATGCTCCTATTTGGTTCCGGACTGAAAATTCAACTTTTTGTTGGGTATTATACATATATACATTATGGTTGCTAACTCGGCTAGTTGGCAGTGTATACAATTGTTCCTATCCGGTCAGATTGCCTGTACCACTGAGTGTAACATCTCATATAGCCTGCACAGTACATCATGGCCTCCGTTCAGTCTGTAAGGGTGGCTGCGCATGTAATTGTGAAGCAAGGGTTGTGCAATACCAACCACACCTCTCCTGAATCCGCACTGCCTGATTCCAATCGCAAGGAGAAGTCCATGACGACTGGAAACAATACCGAGATAAGCTGAGAACACATACAGCACCTGGTATTCCCAAATGGTCACTGATTTAATACTGACCAGGCTCAACGTCACTTAACTTTGGTGATCTAAAGGGAACCGGTGTGTCAACAGGATCATACCTGCACAATACAGTGAACAACAAACCTCAAGTATTTATTTAGTTTTCCTTTTCCCAGACAAGATACCCCTCTCAATCCTCTAGTCTGGAGAGTGCATTTCCCTTACGTTGGTCAAAATAATGCAAGAGAGATAATTCGGATATCAATCACAGATAATTCAGGGACAACAAAAGGTAAAAAATAAAACAGGATGCAACAATATAACTATCCAGTTCCAAATCCAATACCTACTAATTACAAAAAAGCAATAAAAATCAACAACATTTTTGTCTTTCCATTTCGGTTGCTTTTCAGCTGTTCCATAACTCGTTGCCAGAAATTATCAAGCCAATGTGGTCGGACATGGGTATGGATCTGAACAAGAACCGAAACTTTTATTCAATCGATATTTTCTAATTTGTAAATTGTCTGCTGAATATTTACTTCTTCGCCCGACATAGATTAAACTTAGTCTCACTACATTTTGTTATGACTTGAATGGATATCAGATCAAGAGATATAAAAGCTGCAATTCACGTGGACTTTAAATATTACCTTTATGGAGAACTACTTGTATCTTCAACCCATATAACTAAGAATTTAAAATAAATAAATGTTAATCAGTACACAATTCATTGGAGTAACAAATAAAATCTATAAAATCGAATGAAAAATCGAACTCTATAAGCCATTTAGTGACTATGCATTGGTCAAAAAAGTATTTGCATTTAATGTTGATTATTTTTAATATTCTACTATTTTGTCTTTGAACCAATGTACATGCTCTGTCAAAAGTGACAGAAAAAATTATGTTTTGCACGGATATTCGTATTCATAGGAAATAACGTCTCAATCGGTGAAGTTAAACAAGAAAGAAAAAGAAAGAAAGAAAACGTATAAATCGGTATAGAAAGAAAGGAAAAAAGAAAGAAAACGTCTCATTATGGAAACAGAGTCAAGGATTTTTTTTTAAATTCATTTTAAACAGGGATTTGCTATTTACTTTCTCTCTTTCCCTAAACACTTGAAATCGTTTCATCAGACAGTTTTTGCTATTTGGGTCGGATTTGCTATTTACTTTCTCTCTTCCCCTAAACACTTGAAATGGTTTCGTCAGACAGTTTTTGCTATTTGGGTCGGATATGCTATTTACTTTCTCTCTTCCCCTAAACACTTGAAATGGTTTCGTCCGACAGCTTTTGCTATTTGGGTCGGATTTGCTATTTACTTTCTCTCTTCCCCTAAACACTTGAAATAGTTTCGTCTGGCAGTTTTTACTCACAAAATTTTGTCTAAGAGGACAGATATATATATATATATATATATATATATATATATATATATATATATATATATATATATAATACACGTTTGTCTTTATTATAGAGTGAAGGATTATTAATTTGTCTGATGTTTACAACATATCCTCACACTTCTACCACAAATTTTTTTGTGATTCATTTTTTTTCTTCTGATCATTATCGATTAAGCACCACATTTTCAGATTATAAAAATAAAAATTGAAAAAATGACTTGTTCAATTTTTAGCAGTTAGGTTAATTTTTTTCTAATGTAAAATAACAAAAAATTTAGAGAATAGTGAAGAAGTCCTCAACATTAGGAGCGGGGGAGGCTGAAGTAATTTTACAATTAAATTAAATAAAATACTGAACCTCGTACCTAAAATTTTAATATGGCGGTTTAAAAAATATAGTTTTAATTTAAAAATTTCGTGCTTATTCGATATCAATCAGAAGATATGTTTTTGTTCAGGAAGGAGACGTTGTTTAAAATTAATTTACAGTAATAAACTCTTAAAGTCGAGTGTACATAGGATTTTCTAGATGCACGGGTTATTAGGTATGATTGAGGGTGTATGAACGTGGTATCCAGAGGGGTTTTATATATACCTGATTGGTTAACGTGGTCATGTGACATAGGGAAAGATTTGAAGTTTAGTTTCAGTTCTGGTCCGTAAGTAAGTTGAAGGTGCTTAGGCCAACTGGGAGGCTTGTCCAGTCAGAAGGAGTTCCTTGTTAAGGAAATGGAGATCCATGTGATGACAGGTAAATATATTAAAATTGTCTTCACCTCCTTCTTCATCAATGTACTAATGTCCAGATTAAAAGGTTGATAAGAAAACATTTTCACCCCTGGGGCACAATCTCCATTATAGGGAAGTGGTATTTATAGCTCTTAGAAAGTGTATGTGTGTGTGTGAGGGGCACTGGGGCCAAGATTAGAAAAAGGAACTTGAATGTGATCACATTTTAAATTTTTTTATCCTTACCCATGTAACAACAGGTTGAATGAATGATCTTTGAAATAGAAGAGTTTTTTTTTTAATTAAATAAAATTCTATCAAGGTAAATAACTCTTGCATAGATGTGCAAACCTGTTACGGTCCACAAATTATTTATACAAATTATTCTAGTGCATAAATAAAGATCCTGGCTTTCTAATTGAAATAATTTTTGAATTATTTTTTTACAAAAATCAAAAAATTATCACTCTACCAGCAACCTTACATTGTTGGGGAAAGAGAGCCCAGAAGACCAGCTAAAATTCGAGGGTGGAATCCTCCCTTGCTCCCTCCACCATAGAATCGCCACTGTTGAGGGGGATATACAACAAAGTGTCATATATGTCTGTCATTAATCCTTGTTTATGATTTTTTTTCTTTCACATAAGGAGATTTTTTTCTACAGTCAGTCGAGTATCAAATACTTGTGTTTGGGAAGATGAACATCTGTTGGTCCACTTGAGTAAATTTCAGATCAATAAATTTGAGTTAAAGTGGAAGAGTTTCAAAAGTTTCTTGCCATACGATGAATATGATTCGTTTTTAATGTGACATTGTTGGATGTGAAATGTCTCAGGCGGCCATTGAACTTTATTATACAATTTAAAAAATAAATGGTTGTAGATACAAATATAATTAATTGTTTCCATTTCTATGAGGATTGGCATTTTAAGCCCTCTCAAACGAAATGATACAAAACAAAGAGATATTTGTTTTTTATTATTTTACTTTATCTATTTATTTATTCATCCCTTAAGGGGTCTGGATACATACATATATATATATATATATATATATATATATATATATCCAGAATTTCAACGTTTATTTCTCAAATGTTTACCATCCAATAAAATTGTCTTCAATTCATTCATATTGCATATAAAGCATGGCATCCCAAATAACGAATTTAGGAACATTTTAACAATTAACACATCCATTCTGGCGGTTTCGGGTTGCAGTGTTCGCCTCCCCATAATGGAAGCATTGTTTATACGCATTAGTAAACCAAACATCAACCATTCCTGTTATGAGGGGGGGGGGAGTGTATTGAAGTGCTGTTGGAATAATTTAAAAGAGCGCCCTCTAGATAGATTCACCAATTTATTTAATTTTGCAACCGCCTGACGTACGAAGACTAGAAAAAAACGTATCAAAAGCTGAATAAACAGAAGTTGGCACTCCTGTTTAATCAAACATATATATATATATATATATATATATATATATATATATATATATATATATATATATATATATATATATATAATTTTTGTAAATGAATATTAATTATCTAGAGACATATGTTTCATGTTCAGTAACAATCATCAGTGTGGCTTATATAAGTGTACCGCCAATTTTACTTTCAACGTTTATTTTTCAAATTTATTTTATTATCCAATGAAAGTGTCTTCAATTCATTCAATTAACATATTCTTTTTCTTCTTTTGCAGGTAAGTCCCTTCAACTTTATGTATCACTTTCAGGTAACATTATTATTTTTATACAGTTTTACTTCATCAGTATATTTTCATGAGCTGCCAATAGACTCCACTCAGAAAAATATTCACCTTTTATAAAGAAGATGAGAAAGGTCTTGCCTTACGAAATTCCAGAATATGAACTTTCAAATGTATTTGAACCAGAATTGACCAATTATGATCATGAACTATGTGGCTTTAAATGATTATTAACCACGTGGCCGTTCAGAAAAAACTTCAAGTGAGAAATATCCACTTTATCAGAATGATTTGCGTCTTTCTAAAAAAATTCAATCCAGCTTTTACACAATCAACGTTTCTAATTATTTTGTGTACTGACTTGTAGAGGGAAAGGAAATATCAGACAGAATGATAAAGTCGATCTGTGCAAAAATAAATTTAATTTTATTGACGACAGACAACGGATTTGGAGAAATAGCTGAATATACAATCACTGGTAAGAAACAGTCTCATACTGACTCTGAAAAGAAGATGCATCTGTAAATAAGTATGAAAGCATTTAGAAATAATTCAAAATGAGTTCAAATAAGTGCCAGATTTGTTCTGGTGATGAAAAGTGATGGTATATGCACACTTTTTCATTTTAGGTGTATTCATAATAAACTAGTATAGCTTTTCGGCATTGCTCGGGGGGGGGGGTGATGAATAACAAAATAGAAGAGTTTTAAAAAGTGTGTGTAACAGCTCTCCCCCCTCTCTCTCTCTAAACTGGTTCAATAAGAGAGAAAGTAAAAAGAAAGGAAAAGAAAAAAAAAACAGAAAGCTCACTGACTGACCGAAGTTCAATATTTTTTTAAAAACTACAAGTAACAATAAAAGAAAGGTGTTTTGCCGCACCCTCCGCATCCACTAATTTGGTCCCTAGTGATTCCAAGGGAGCGAATATCACAGTATTCTTTTTTACCATAATCAGTTTGGGGATCACACTGAATCCGATTATGTGAGGTTTGTAAATGTATCTTGTGTAGTTTCCGATTTTCTTTTATATAATATTGCATTTTCAAATGTCAGGACAAAAAGTAACATTTCACAGCAAAGGTCGATAGAAAAATAATCCTTCTAAATGTCAGCCCCACCCCCACCCTCTAACTAATTTTGTTCCTGATGACCTCGAAAAGAATGAATATTACAAAAATGGATCCATATTCTGTTCGAGGCAATGTTGAAAAAGAATATATCAGCTTTGTGGGTGTGTCTTGCGTAGTTTCTGACTTTTAGGTGGAGACACACACACACACGCACACACACAAACAGACAACTTCACTTTATATGATAGATGTGTTTTTCAGACTTTTGCTAATAAGTATTTTTAAGATCTGATCTGCTTTCTATGCATACTAGCGAAAGCTTCCATCTATTTTAATTTAGATTATAAGCGAAAGATTATAAACTACTAGAGAATGCATGTGAACCTTTGGGTCATCCATTGACCTTGGGTTAGATTGTTTGAATCAGGACAAAAATAAGTTTGCAAAGTCAGTTAAATTTTTAAAATATTAGACAAAATCCAGAATTAATCTCTTTCTGCTCACTATGTA
Source organism: Sepiola atlantica (assembly GCA_963556195.1). Taxonomy (NCBI): domain Eukaryota; kingdom Metazoa; phylum Mollusca; class Cephalopoda; order Sepiida; family Sepiolidae; genus Sepiola; species Sepiola atlantica. The sequence continues at coordinate 111,939,707 of OY744519.1, read as the reverse complement.
TAACTCTGTTTCCAGCTATGGGTTAAATAGTATTATTACTTTTGTTTATTATGAATTATTTCAATCGTGAATTTTATAGTTAGTTTTATCACCTTTGACTTTTAATAAAGAGAGAGAGAGAGAGAGAGAGAGATGCCGTATAAAATAAGAGCCAGAGAGTCAAACAATATACAGTGAGAGAAGGTGAGAGTGATAGACAGAACCTTAGTAAAAGATCACTGACTTAGTGAGATAATTTCAAATTATGGAAAATTAGACCAATTTAAATGGAATTTTTTAAAACATAATGTAATACCCAATTCGCTGTTTTTATACTTCATTATAATACAGCTTCCTATTCCAGTAGCTTCTTTCCAAAAACTGCAGGATTGTGGAACTCTCTTCTTGCTGACTGTTTTCCTCCTACCTATAGCCTTTGTATTTTCAAGGCTAAGGCAAATAAGCATCTCATACTAGATAATTGTTTAGCCAGGGCTAAAACAAAGTGGAAAGAAACCACAAGAGGTTCCTTCACCAGGAGTAAAATAAATAAAAAAACTGATGATGATGATATATATATATATATATATTATTTCATGTATCCACATAAAATGTTATAAGGAGATATAATCTTTTATGTATCAATTTTCAGTATTTACTTCAACAGTGATCAATACGTGAGTAGAGCTAGGTAGTAAGTTATGAAGATATATTATGGCGATTAAGATACACAGAGGCTTCCGCGTTTCATCCCCGTAGGGAATCGTCAGGCTAAAATGCATGGAGTTTGTGTTTCCACTCCTTTGACTTGTTGGTCTAGTGGTCTCCGTCAATTCACTGTTTTGATACCTTATTGTAATACAGCTTCCTATTTCAGTAGCTTCTTTCCAAGAACTGCAGGATTGTGGAACTCTCTTCCTGTTGACTGTTTTCCTCCTATCTATAACCTTGGTCTTTACATGACTACGGTCAAAGACGTCTTTGCGATAATCATCTTTCATTCTTTTTAGCTCTTGACATCAAGTGGCTTCATGCAGCGATTTCCATAAAAAAAAAAGGAATATTTTCGCATGTATGTTGCGTGATTAAAATATATAGAAAAAAGCCTTAGAGAAACAAACTTTGATTAAGTCAGCTTTAGTATAAGCAAAAAAGTAAAAGTCAAGTGTTCAAACCAAAGGCTCCCTTTTCATTAGCTACTACGCCGATGTGTAGGGGAGGGTGTCATTCTTTTCATTGGATTGCTCCACTTACTCTTGATCATCACCTTATATTGCTGAGCGTTTAGCAAGGGGGCATCAAGTACAAATTTTTAAGTCTTTGGTAGGACTCGACTGATGATTGAACCTTGGTCTCCCGACCCATGAGCAAACATTCTTACCATTATGCCAAATGGAAAGCTTTAGTATAATAAAATGATAATAGATAAAAAGACCTTCCTTCACTCTTTAGCAACAACGGACACCCTATGAAAGAGTTGCTGCAGAATAAGTAGTTTATAGTGAAGCAAGGGTTGCGTAAGTTCTATCTGACTTCTCCTAAGTAAGCAAAAAGAAGTCCAAGATGACTAAAAGCAATACTCGAATAATGAGAGAAGGATTGGTGTTATATCAGAGTTTTCCTTTTCCTAGATTAGTTTCTCTGCCAAGGCTTTAGGTCTGCATACCAAACTATTTAATCCATAGTTAGAGAGATGAATATACACCTATGTAAAAAACATTTTACTTCAATGTGCATCTCTGATGAGATCTCTGAGGGATTCCCAGTCAGCTCGTTGGTAGTATCTTGTTGTTTTAAGTTGGTTTGAGGTCGGAAGACAGCGTACAAAATCGACTTCAAAATCTAGTGAGCGGTGATCTGTTCTCTTTCTTACAATCCCTTTCTCACAGAAGAGACGGTGGTAGTCTCTCTCTACTCTATCGTTATTTCCATGTAAGATCTTAAACTAAGCTCAAACCTTTGGTTCCTCCTTGTAAGATATCCACAGCAAGAACGAGTCTTCCACCACAATAAAAAAAGAATTTCCATGAACAAAACTTCATTGCAAGGGCTTCTCTCCCGTGGAACACGTTACTACGGGACTGATTCTCTGCTGATTACAACTTGGTTGTCTTCAAATCCAATGTCAACAAATACTTGTTATAAACCACCCCATAAGAAATCAAACGTAGTTCATACCATTGATCAATGTTAGTACTCCCATAGTGTTCCTCATCTTTCGGCTGACAATCATTCCATCTCATTAATCTTTATCCTAGCAGCTTTTGGTCTTGATAAGTGCTGATGCAATAGTAAAAAAAAATTAAATTTGAAGTTATGGACTTTTTAATTTTGTTGAGCGAAACTGAAATTTTGTTGAGCGAAACTGAAATTGCATTAAAATCAGAGGTAAAAATATTAAAGGGATTCATTCTCACTGAAGGACGTCTTTGAAAATTCCCAGAGGTTAATAGCCAAAATACTTCAATACAATTAAAAACGTGCAGCTATAGCAAAACCTGTTTGGCAATAAAGCTTACATACCTAAAGTTATGGGCTAAGAAAATTTTAGTTTTGTTAAGTCCCTATTAAAGGGTCTTAAAATGATCAGAATTTGCTCATATTTTGATAATCGTTTTAATTGTGTGTATTGACATATTGACGCTATGCTTTAAATCCTATTAATCTCTTCCTTTTCATATTTTTTAATTACCCATCCAAAATAAGGTAGGTTTGTTTTTAAATGACTTAATTATACTTTTTATATTCAAACTTGTGATTTTGAGAATATTTTTAATAAAATTATCAATATTTTGTTTGTTATATCGGTTTGAAATTTATCCTGGTATTATTATCCCGAGTATTCTCTGTATAGGGATTACACACACAAACATACGCACACATATGAATAGAGAAACTGCTTTATTTACATTTCTCACAGAATTAGATTTGTAAAGTGAAATTTCACTTTCAAATAAAACCATTTATATTTATTAGTATCCGTTTCAATTTTGACATTTAACACAATACGGAAATAAACTAGTGAAAAAAAGTATCAGTTCATATTTTGAGAATAGAAACTAAAACACACCACAATAGCTAAAGAAATGACTTGTATTTAGAAATGACTTGTATTTAGAAAAAATCAAAAAAACAAACAAAGCAAGACTTATCACACTGCACAAAGAACTAAAAGTTCTCGAGACTCATCGAAAACGGAAAATTATTGGTGAACGATGCGTCTTGGGCTTGTAAATTTTGTTTCAATGATAGAACGCAAATACTTAGGTTGTAAAAAATCTTCAGAATACCCATTCCATGAATACTCGGGATAATCAGGGACCAGGTTAGAATTAGAGGCAACAAAAATTGAAATGGATGGTTTTGTGCTCCCTCGAGGATCTCATAAAGGAAGAAAGTTAAATATGAACCCCCTCTTTGTTAAAGTACCGTTCTTACCAGATTTGAATCTCATAAGTCTACTAAACTAAAAATAGTTAGTGGGCGGACAGACAGGCACTTTTCGTCTTTTATATATAGGAATGATAAAGACTGAAACAACTATTGTTATTTCTTGTAAAAGTTAATATTTTTTCTTCAGAATTTTCTCTAATTTAATTGAAAAGTTCAAGATATTTTTCTTCAGTAATTCCAAAGTTTTTAATGTAACTTTTATAACAAAATAATATTTGTTTGTTCAAAATTGTTGGAAACTAAAATAAGAAAAAAAAACTGCAAAACTCAATTCGAACAAATGGATAAAATCCTTTTAGTATTTACCTAAAACAAAAAGAAGAAAAAAAATAATTTTAATCTGAAATTTCAATGGTGTTATCATTTATCCTCGTCTTGACTTGCATTTTTGGAGAAGCCATGAAAAATGTTATCTTTTCTCTATCAGTTCAAGGGAATATTGTAGTTTCTTAAACTTTTTCCTCCAAAAACGAATAAGTAAATTTTATCTTAAAGAAATGTGCTTTGCATCTCTCTCTCTCTCTCTCTCTCTCTCTCTCTCTCTCTCTCTCTCTCTCTCTCTCTCTCTCTCCAACATTTACATTTTCCGTCTGATAGAACTCGAAGACGAACTTTATTTTGGATAAGAATTTTTAGCAATATTATTTGGGTAAATTTAAATGAAATAATGCAAGATCATGTGAATATCGCTTCCGCATAGCTGCATTAAAAAGAATTGGCTTGGCCCATGTTAGTTGCAGTAAAGAAGAAAGTCATAATACATACAAAAATAAAGGACAGTTTGCGTGTATATATATATATAAGTTAGTTATGCATATATCTTTAGATATTTGTATATACAGGATTCACTCCTAATCTAAGTAACCGATCATTATGAATTTTGGAACACAGCCGCTAGACGTAGTGGTGGGTAATGTTGGCTATATTTAGTTTTTAGTTTTACACAAAGGGTGAGAAGAGGGAGTGACAGACCTTCATGAAAATTAAGATGCTTCCGATTTTTATGAAATTTTAACAATCATAAATATTCCTCATGTTTCAGTTTCTTTGGAGCATTTTAAAGGTTTTTAGGGGACATAATATGGGCACAACCTATGTTTAGAATCCTTATTCTAATTTTGATCAAAATACATTACATGACTTTCATTTTAGAAGATATCTCAAATTTAAGAGGTCTTACAAAGAAATTGAAATTTAGGGAATCTTGCTCAATTGGTCTCTAATGACTATGGATCAAATGCAAATCTGATATATTTTAATTTTCAAATGGAAGGGTTTACTCATTATGACCCCTAAAAACCTTTTGAAAATACTCCAAAGGAAGTGAAATTTGGAGAATATTTATTAATTGATGTCTCATACCTATTAAGATTTCACAAAAATTGGAGATATCTGGATTTTCACGAAGGGCTTCCGCTTCCTTTTTTACTTCCTTTGCTTGAAACTAAATTAAACTAAATATAGCCCACATATATAACTGTGTTCCAAAATTCATAATGATCGATTAATAAGTTTAGGAGTGAATCTTGTTCATACAAATATATTAACATATAAAAATATTTAACTTTATAAAGATATACATATATATATATATTAAAAATACTGACCCAACGGGTCAGGTGGTTTGATGATTATTAATATTATAAGATGAAATACTTAAAATGCAAAATGAACAAAATCTTGTAAAACTACACTACAATGTTTGAAAAAGAACCCAAGTTTTCTTTGCATGCTTTAAATATAACTGGTATTTTTATTAATTTTAGCTTGTTACCTTAGTTAATTATATTTATTTTCTATGTTTTTATTCCATTTTCGTTTTATTCCGTGTGCCTTATTTTCATCCAACTGGTCGGGGAAATGCCTGTTTCGATTGTTCTTTCGGTTAAATGAAAAAAAATTGAAAAGAATAGGTAGCTTAAATTACGAAGAAAAAAATAGTTTGACCACCCATAGAAGGATACCCCCTTCCTCCGTCTTATTCTTAGATAAATGGTATCTTCATTCTCACCGGGTCATTTGCTGAGTGATTGGCCTACAAATAATGATGCAGACAAAAATTGAATAGATTCGCCAAAGTTAAGCTAAGTCTTCTTTGCATGCTTTAAGTATGACTGGTATTTTTATTGATTTTAACTTATTAATTTTTTTTAAATACCTGTGGAGCCTCTGAAATATCTGACTAGTACACGGGTGTAGGATAACCCCTTTCAGTGTGATGGACCCGTAGATCTTGTCAGGTGATCCATCTTGGAGAAAAAAACGTTGATATAAAAACTGTACTACTGACTAGTTACGTCTTGGCAGCAAACCGCTGGGGAAATGGGGCCTCTTAGTCCTCATCGACAACATTCCTAGAGCTGAAATCTCAAACAAAATATCCGGTTTGCAAACCTAAAACTGATTAAGGAGTAGATGGGCTCTGCCTATCGCCCCGTCTTTCCACTCCTTCTTTGTCTATTAGCTAAGCGCAGAGGTACTAGTGCAGGGACACCTTAAAGACAACAAGTGCTTGACCTTGTTTCCTGACTAGGTCAATGAACACCGTCTCTCTTTCTCTCTATCTAGGCAACTTAGGGAAAAATTTTGTCACTAAGTTTTACATGGCTGATCTGAGTCGTTCTTGTTCAGACAGGTTGAGGGTACAGTTTAGACAGCGTGTCTAGCTGCTGTTTCCGACTGGTAGTACACGAGCACTAACTCTTAGATAATGTTAAGAACGGCTGCTCTATCAACACTTGTATAATATCGTGGGTAACTGTATATGCCAAGTCGTGCATAGAAAGGGATCCAACAGTTAGTCACAATCCCCATGGATTGAGTTTCGACTAATGATCTGGTTGTGTGAGCTTATTGGCACCTAACAAGCACACACTTTGCTTTCCTCACTCTGTCTAAAACCAAAATGACAGTACAAAAAAAAAGAAACAAAACTAAACCAGAAATTCACCAAAAAACATCTTCGCCTCCACCTAATATCCGGGGACTTAAACCAACATCAATGACGTAGAAACCTTTCTCCTAGTAAACTCCCCGGATATCCTAGCACTAATTGAAACAAACCTACAATGCGCAATCTCCACACACCATTTTGACATAACTGAATACCTCCCACTCTACCATAAAGACTCTGACAAACACATGTATGGGCTAGGAGTTTATGTTCGGAACACCTTCTCCTTGACTAGAGAACATAGGTTAGAATCAGATGATCAAGCCTACATGTGCTTTAAATTAATCTTATAGCACAGCGTTAGTTACTTATATTTCATATACCGTTCTCCTTCCACCCAAGACTATACCTTGTTAAACTTTGTCTCTGAAAACATAGATACAGCACTCTCATTTGACTCGAGTGCGTAAATACATGTATTTGGGGATTTTAATGTACATCAATATGACTGGCCTGGATTCTCCAGCTGTACAGACGCAACTGGTAACTCCACGTATAGTTTCTCTATGACGCACTCCCTCTCACAGACTGTCACTTTCCCTACCCACCAGCTTCACTTCTCGATCTGTTCTGGACCTCAGTGCTTGAAGCTTGTGCGATGAATGTCCATAGACCGCTCGGGAATACTGATCACCTTGTGGTTATGATTGATATCACCCTAAAATCTCGTTCAAAAGCTGACGAGTTGTTGCTCACAACATACTACAAATAGGCTGATTGGGAATCCATCAAAGATTATATCAGAGACGCCCCATGGAGTGAAAATTTTGTCTCCCTGCTGACCAGTGCGCAAATGAGGTTACTGATTGGCAAGCAGGCATTGAAGCACATGCCCCCATGCAAAAATTCTACAGCAAGCCACACTCTCCACAATGGTTCACCTCGAACTGTGCAGCTGCTGTTGCTCAGATGCAGCAAGCATTCTGACAATTCAACTACAACAAATAAACTAAAAATAGACAGAAACTTATAGCATCAAAAAATCATTGTAAAACTGTAATAGATGAAGCAAAGTTAAAGTATACAGATATGACCAGGAAATGCATTGAGTCGTAGAAACTAAGTACTCGAGATTTCTGGAAAATCTTCAATAGTGTTGTGAATAATAGGCAATCAACAATTTCGTCGCTATCCAACCATACTGACGTCGTTTACACGGCACGGCACGGCACGGCACGGCAACTGATAAAGCTGAACTACCTGCCCAGCGTTTCGCCTTAAACTCCACTTTAGACTCCCCATACCACTCTCTCTCTAATTTCTCATTGCGGACTGAATCCACACTTGATGACCTGACCCATCTCATGTCCGGAAATCATAACAAACCTTGACACCTCCAAAGCATGTAGGCCTGATCTTATATCAGTAATAGTAATAAAGAAATTCTCTCCAACAAATGCCTTGCAGAATCTTGCTTCCCTGATAGCTGGAAAATTTCCTTTGTGGTATTAGTCTTCAAGAATTCTGGAGATAAAACTGACCCTCAGAATTATCGCCCCATCAGTCTACTCCTGCTCTTCGCTAAATCTTTGAATCCTTAATCAATCTAGCAATAGTCCGTCACTTCATTAATGTTAAACTTCTTTCTGACCATCAGTATGGATTTAGGCAAGCACGGGCTACTGCGAATATTGTAACGATCATCTCTGAACACATATACCACACACTGGACAAGGCAGGTGAAGTTAGGGCGGTAGCGCTTGATATATACAAAGCTTTTGACAAGGTGTGGCATAAAGGACTTCTCATAAAAATTAATTCATATAGTATTACTGGACAAATATTTAATATAATTAGATCCTTCCTATCCAAAATAAAGATCCAGGTTGTCCTCGATGGCCGTTCATCCAAACAACATGACATAAATGCAGGTGTATCACAGGGATCGATCCTTGAACCTTTATTGTTTCTGATTTTCATAAACGACCTCTCTGATGAGATTGTGTCTGAGATGGGCAGTCTTTAGTGGAATGGGGTCATAAATGGATGGTAACATTTAATGCTGCTAAGACAAAGCTCCTTTTCTTTGAACTACAAAGAACTTCTTCAACCGCCGATTGCCATAGCAAATAACACCCTACCTTAAAGTCCAACATCCAAACTCCTTGGCCTAACATTCACAGGTAAGATCAATTGGAACAAATACATAGAAGACATTGCCAAAGCTGGTGCAAAGAAAGTGGGCTCCTTCTACCGTACTAGAAAACTACTCACACCTGACAGCTCCCAATTTAGGATTACCTCCTAAACTTTCACCCTAATTCTCAGTAGGCCCTATCGTCTACAGTGGCAACTTGCCTTGTCTGGGGTAAACTAAGTTTTAAAAAAAAAGAACTGAATCGCTATCTTGACAAATATACACTTTCTTACACTAAGTGGATTATATCTACTACTTTATTTCATCTAAGAAGTTTTCTATATTAAATGTACCATAAAATGTGCTGAGAAGGAAAAGGATATGTCTGATATAAACAGTGTTTATTACAGACCAACACGTATAAAAAAGACTTCCGGTTGATTTCGTTATTCAACAGATCATAATCTTGTAAAATTGGGTTCAAGCCTGCTTCTATAGATAAAAAGACGAAAAAAAGAAACCCAAAACAATGGCAAATGTCTACACTCGTTTCCCTTGCAACTTTGTATGGTTAGTTTCTATAAAAGAGAAAGAAACCATATCCATGAATTAGTGTTTATCCTATTGAACAAAGTCATATTTTTTTTATGATTTGTCAATTTTCTCTTGGACTAAGTCAGGTGTATTTTACGATTTATTGTTGTGTGCATTCAAAGATTTGAGTCAAAGGAATCTGTGCAGTCTCAGAGACACATCTTGTAAACTTTTGTGTTGCTACATTTATTGACAAGCGTTCGTTAGAATAAAACGGTTTTAGTCAACATCTATTTTGAAAGCACTAAATTAGAAAGACAAAAGACGATTGCTTTCTACTTATCTTTATTCATCATACATCAACACTTTTTGTACTGCTTACTACTAATTTAATATCAGTTGGTTCTCAAATTTAGAGAAATTAACATTTTGAAATGGTTTGGCATAATGGATAGCGAACCCAATCAACCTCAACAACTATATATTATTCAGCTTCTATTCTGCAACTTATAAGTAATAATTCTACATTTTCTACTTATAGTGCACGTTACAAAAAGAAAAACATACATGAATTCTTTTCAATAAACAAAGTAATTATTATCTTCTATCATAGAAGATTTTTTTTATTACCTACTTTTCCAAACACTCATACACACATACATACACTAGAGGGCACTTAGACCTAATTATCTCCCCTTTTACCATGCTAAGAGGCACTAAGATCGGGACTATAAAAGTCGAAACATAAAGAGATTAGCTCTTTTGTCTTTGTTACCTCGCCCGACACACGTGCGCCTAATATACACACAAAATCCAAAGTTTGTGAGACAAATTCTCTCAACATCTTCACATACACATGCACACACCCTTTTCAAACTTTTCTGAACTCATGTACGTGTTTTATGCACACAATCCATATCATTTTCGTTTTGTTTCTTGCTTCATGTATTTGCTTGTATGGTAAAATATATATTAATAGATTTTGATCAAGCATCCAGAAAACTCCACAGATGTTTATTTAGTTTTTTTGTTCGGTTTGTCCATTCTACAGCATATTGACCCTTTTCTGGATTAATGAATTTGCACTTCCTTTTCTTCAAAGCTATCTCTTTTTCGGGGTTTTGGAATTCAGGGTTGTGCCCTTTTGAAAAAAGGGTCAAGTCTAAAAAATCTCAGGAAAACACATGACTTTGTCCCGGTCCTCATGATGTTTGAGAATGATATTGATTTTTCCTTGCATTTTTGCTGGCTGTTCACCGAACGAAGCAGACCTGTAGGCTTTCGGACCTTCTCCTGTTCCAATGTGTCGATCGTGAGTAAATTCCTTGTGTGTTCCACACGACTCTATTGCTTGTTTTACAATTATGTGCATTCAAATGTTTAATTGTTTACTTTCTGTTTTATTTTAGTTTGTGAAGACAAACTATGAAGAAACGCACATTTATTTAGCCGGCTCCTTTGTGTTGTCTTTTGATGATGACGTATGTATGCTAGTAAATATGTGTCTAGAAGATTCACTTTAATTTTCTAATCACACTTTATCTATCTTGGTAGAATGAGAGTATCAAATATCAAATATTCTCATTTTAAGATTCATACCTTTCCCTATATCATTTCATAAATGACCACAAAAGATCTGATAGGGTTTGAACTTAGTACAGCTTATTTTATTGTCCACCACAGTATCCATTAGGTCAATTATGCCCCCCACGCAATGTTTATTTGAAGAATTATATATTAAGTTGTCTTTTAAGAAATAAGCCAGAGATTGTCCAATAAAAGAAGGCCATATATAAAACAGCCAATAAATTTCATGAAATGGTTTTAATTTTATTATTTAAGTATTGATTCCAACTGTTTGATTGACTTGTTTATCTCCCTTTACTGTCATTCGCTTTATCTCTCTGTTTCTGGCAGATATCTTCAAAGTATGGAATATCAGAATAAAGCAAAAGGCTGACCAGCTCGAAATAAGATCATTCAACTTTTTGGAATTAATCTTCAATTAGTGCACTCATGCCACTTCTTTGGAGTTGGTCAAACTAATGCTATTTACACTCGACTTATCAAAGAGGAACTGGACATAAAGAACAGTTCAAAGTGCGTTATGTTTGAAATGTTTGTTCATTTATATTAATGTCAGGACCATAAAGACATATAGGTTTCAGTCTTTTTGTAAGTATAAGTTTATATACTGAAGTGCCAAAAGTTTAGAGACTGCAGTTTTTATAACATGTCAACTCTTGTTAAGTGATCTTATCCTGAAACCATAAGTATCTTTTCTATACAAATTGACCCGTGGTGCGACGGATAAAGTGTTAAGTAATAATAAGTTCTAAGTGACTGTATTCTGGAGGTTGAAGGTTCAAACTTTTAGTGCAGACGATACTACGAATATAATTAAAAATTACTTAAGACTTCTACCAGCTCATGGCTGACGTAGCGAGAGCAACTTAACCCTGTGGATTAGATAAAGCGATCAGTTCGAAATTCCATACAGATTCGCTAGTTAAACAAGACACATTTCAAGAAGGTTGGAGGTTACATCGGTCGAAGCATTGTGAGAATAACATCCAAGATAAGAACAGTAGTCTGAATAATCCAAATAATACAATAAATTGTATACAAATTTGGATTATTTGAATTATTCAAACTATTGTTCTCTTTTGGGATTTTATTCTTACAACGTTTCGGCAGATGTAATCGCCAGTCTTCTTCAAGTGTGTCTTGTCGAACTTGTGAATCTTTATGTCAAACTCGGGAATCTGTACAGAATTTCATATTGAACCCTGCATTTAATCCACTGTGGTAGATTGTTCTCGTTTCATCAGCCATGAGAATAGTAGTCCGAATAATCCAAATAATCCAAATTATTAATCCTCATCCAAAAAATTCTGAAACAAATTACAAAATCAATTAAATTATAAAAGCTTATGATGAATTTAATATTTGATTACTAACATGAAAAGCAAGAGTGTTCTTTCATTCTTTATTTTCCTAATCAATAAAATCATTTGGAAATGCATTTCAGTTCATTTATGTTGTCAGCAGTTTGTAAATGAGTAATAGTTATGCCGCTAGGACATTGAAATTAAATTGCTGGCAATCCTTGAATTCGAATGGAAAATAAAACTTAAATCAAACGAGGTTTTAATGCAATAGATATAATCAAGCTACAACAACAACAAATACATCTCACATTTTCTCTTAAAGACCTATTATAATTACACTAAAGTATTTTGAGGGGTGCATAATTGGACTAATGGTGCCATCATTGAATGTGGAAATGGATCAGCTGGATTCAAATCCGATCGGATGTATAACTTTGAATAATGCAATAATACTGTTTGTAAAGTTATACACGTGATTTCTGGATAAGTGTTTTCTCATCTCTTTCCGGTCAGACGCTCAAATGAGACAGTAACAAAAAAGTTGCTTGTCCCCAAAATCCCTCAGTGGGGGTGGGCAGGCGTACAATGTGAACTAGTATAGCATGGCGACACAAGCCGTCTCTGTGTATCACCTCCCCTCTCTCACTCTTTTTTCTCTCTCTCTTTAATACAGCGACCCACTATTTAAAGTATATCTCTCTCTGATCTCTGTAATTTGTCACTCTGTCTAAAGCTGATAAAATCTCATTGAAAAGAAGCCTCATGTGTCCGTGTGAATTGATAAGACGACAATGACTACGAGGAGTGCAGGCTCCGATGTGTATAACTGGATTATACACGGCTCAGAGATGCAACATTGCAACAGTTATTTTAGAGAGTGAAGATGCTGTTTCAGACAATTCAAAAATTGCAAAGTTTGAAACTTTAAATGTCGAAAACTTCCTTGCTTATCAACTATTCCCATCTTCAACGAGAAAATAATTCTTTCAGATAATGTTTTTTTAATTTTCTTCACTGTACGATAAGATCTTAACTTAAAATATCTTATTTGTAAACAAATACAATAAAATATTTAAAAAGTTGAATATTAAAAATGTATCGGTTAAAAAGTTACTTTGAAAAAAGTCTTACATGATGAATACTAGAGGGCACGATGTTAACAATAGATAAAACATCAAACGTTTCTTCGTCACAAACTTAAAAGTTTGGATAAAAAAAAGCAACGAAGAAGAAAGCGAATAGTGACACAAAAGATTAATTATCATGATTGTAAATGAAACATTGCAATAATAAAAATTAAGCTAGCAGTTATGTTCCAAAATCCATAATGACCAGTTACTTAGTTTAGGAATGAATACTGTACATACAAATACATAAACATATACACATACCTAAGTTCATATAAATAGATAAACATTGTTGACCAGAATCTCTCTTTCTTAGCGGTTTCTATACTGAATTATTCAGCACTGTTGTAGCTACAGTAATTATTGCATGCATAAAGGTTGTATTTCTCTTTCTCTCTCTCTGTCTCCCCCTCTCTTTTTCTCACTTACTCATAGCATTGCATTCCGCACTGAATTAATATGGCATTGCTTCAACTACAGACTTTCCAAGGAACATAGTATTCATTTTCTTTTTAGAAATTAGAAAATTATATAAGTAGTATTGATTTGTAGCATGGATCCCGAATTGGTATTCGACACAGGCTTGCTAAATGAGTCGTTTCGAATGAATAGCAGTGTCATTGGTTGAAAAACGTTGAGTTAACACTTTTATGTGAAATAATGTTTTGCTTTATTTTGGGAGATGGCATAGCACGAAGCTATTGATTTGACTGCATCCCATTTCCACTCAATACAGAAAGGAAGAAATGAAAAGGAAAGTGTAAGCTAAACATAGGATGAAAGAAAGAGAGTAGCTTTTAAAAACTAGTATTTTTTTTACATACGTCCATACTCTGCCTCACTGTAGATTATCGTAAAACACACGTATTTTACACGTATGAATAAAGGTTATGTACCTCTACAGCACTTATGGACACTAACCCTAACCCACAGCACTTATGGACAAGTCGCCACATATTTGTGAGATTTTCATTTTTGATTTTACTTAAACAAGACCGCAATCACACATAAATAGCATGCAATAAATTATGCCATATACATTTGAGAAATTTGAAAATGTATTTTAAACAAATTTAGTTGAAGAAGATTGATTATTGAAAGAAGTGACAATGCGATATTCAGTAGAAGACATTGTTTGATAGAAAATCATAAGAGTCAACCCCTTTTTTGAAAAGGAGGTTTACCTCGAAATTATTAAATTCATCAATATTGTCGTTTTATCTACCTTTGCCTCGTATTCTTATACACTAAGCACAATGCTTTAAGCAAACTACAACACCCTTTTAAATTTACTTTATTCAGTACTACTTCCAAAGCTGTTAACCAATTGAACTACCCTTAAATGTTGTTAGAAGCTTCAAATCCAAACTAAAATGAAAAACACTGAAGAACCTATGAAAACGAAGATATAAAATAAGATCAGTTAGTACAATTTCTGAATTCTTTAAATATCATTTAGAAATTTAAATTAAGAAATAGTCTTTGTGTTTCATTTAGTCTCTGCTTGCTTTGACTTCTTAGTCTTTTCTTTTCTTCTACTTTTGTAAATTGGTAAATTCATATTCGACTTCTTTGCTCGCTATCCTATGCTTCTATTGTTATAGTTTCTTTGTTTAAATTTTGTCGTTGCTAAGAAACAAAAGATGCAATAGAATGGTCCAAATATTCACCTCAGGACAATGGACCAAAATAGCATATAAACGCCCACGAGTGCTTACTCGGATTTGAAACAATAACAAAACAAATAATAATTGATAACAAAGATGCGATTCTAGCTAAAACGATCAATGGCTTAAATGGAGCCTATAGCTCTCAAACAAAGAATAAAATCTGTACATGCATTGTATATATATGTGTGTGAGCATATGTCTGTATATATTTGTGTGCGTGTGTGTATGTATATACAAGACTATACGGAGCTCTCCTAAAAGAAGTGCGCTCCTGGAGCATGCCTCTTTTTGAGGGAGCCAAGGAGTGAAGGGCGTAATTTTTATCCAATATATATCATGAAGGAACATGAGCGACTTCATTTTTTTCCAAAAGAGCAGATTTCCCGCTCATATCCACTGCTCAATTGATGACATAATCATGTTGACACGCCGGTTTGCGTTAGATCACCGAAGTGAAGCAACGTAACGTTGAGACGGGTCAGTACCAGATGGGTGACCATTTGGGAATAACAGGCCCTGTATGTAGGAAGACGTCGACACCTCTTTGCAAGAACTGCAAAAACTAACGTCGTCAGCTCCCCTAACATTTAATTAAATGGATCCACAAATTAAATACACACACTCAGATATCGAAATTTTGAGCTGCTATAAATTCTTTTACCACCCCCACCCTAAAAAACCATTAAAGATACAGAGGTATACCACGACCATCGTAATGTACGCCGGCCAGAGCACTGGAAAATGACGTCATGCTCTAAAGTAACAAACGAGATCTGTCGAACAGTCTGACTATGGCCATTTTTCACTTAAAATTAAGTTCATTCTTTCCGAATCATTTTTAATGTTTGAGTTTATTGTTATGACAACTTGGTCTACATCGAATGAAAAGACGAGTATCTGTTATGCTGCATCGAAAGATCTCTTAGTTTATAAACACAAGAAGACAAATCCCTTTTCTTATGCAGTTTTATTTGTTATATGAACATTTCATTATCATTAGTTTTAACTGAATAATTTGATAAGAGCTGCTCTCATTTCCGAAAAAAATAAATGATGTTTCTTGATTTTTTAAAAACTTTAAGTAAATCGAACATGAAAGATTACGAATTCAGTAAAATAACACAAAATCAATAATTCAAAATAATTATTTAATAGAACATTTATTGAATATATTAAAATATGTGTGGGTTTTTTTTTTTGCAAAACGAACAGTTTATTTACCATATAGTAAAAATGTGTAATAAATTAAAACAGTCATGTTTTTTTGTTTTTTTTTGGGGGGGGGGGGGCAAACGGACAGTTTATTTACAATATATTATTATTTGAATACCTTGCTTATTTCGTAGGATTTCTCCACACATTTTGGATGAAACTTATTAATTAGTCTTAAATCATATTTTTTTATCCAGAAATAAAATTCTAATTTATTTTTGTAAAACTTGAAAATCGAACTTTAATGCAATGCGGCCATGTTGTAATTTTCTTATTTTCGCACTTGACATCTGTAAAAAAAGGAAATACGTTTCGAAAAAGGAACAAGTTTTCAATGATTTCCAAGTGAATGAATAATCCTAAGGACGTGAGTCTGCTCGCTCTGATTACTTGTTGAAAACAGATGGACGCATGCACGTTGGGATTTACCTTGTTTCTAAAATTTTCCAGATAACGTAATCGTAAGTTACTCATCGATTTATTCATTTATTCTTTGTCTACTTGTGTACTTGTGATTTTCCGTAGACTGATTATACCCATATATAGAGAGACATATACTAGCAGAATTAATTCCTAGACAGAACAGTTTTGAACGACTTTTATGTCCCCTTACAAATATTAAAATCAAGATATAATGATACCGAACCTTATGTCCTTATTGCAATGTTGATCAAAATCAATTATATGATTTTAATTTTTTAAAATGTCTAAAATTTAAGGCTTAAGATTAAGGGGTCTTAAGAAGAAACTGAATTTCATGGAAGATTAATTGATCTAATAACTATGAATAAAATGCCAATCTAAAATGTTTGAATTTCCAAATATGCGGTTGTGCCCATATTATGCCCCCTAAAACCCCTTTTAATACTCTAAAGAAACTGAAATTTGGAGAATATTTATTAATTGATGTCTAATATCTATTGTTAAAATTTCACAAAAATCGAAGACATCTGAATCTTTACGAAAGGGCTGCCACCTGCTTTTTACCCCATTGACATAAAACTAAATTAAACTAAATAATGCCCTTACGCATCGCAGCTGTGTTAAAAAATCATAATGATCAGTTTATTAGTTTAAGAGTGAATCCTGTACATATAAATATATAAACATATATCTTTTTCTTAACATATTCCTAATTTTATACATATATATATATATATATATACACACACACACACGAGATAGTAGAATTCTCCCAATTTATGAGTGCTTTTGAAATTGAATTAAACAAAGTTTATAATTTAATTTTCTTATTCTTAAAAAAGATTTCTTGGTAAAGAATATCATCCGTTTGGAATTTCATTTCGCACTTGAAGAATCTACTTCGTAGCATTTCAACCAAATCCAATATGACATAAAAGTTGGCATCCGAGAAAAAGTTTGGCTCAGCGATAAATTTCCGCTTTTTTAATGCAGTATCTTGTCTCATTTATTTGCTATCATCCCAAGAGTAAGGCATATATATATATATATATATATATATATATATATATATATATATATATATAATGTTTGCAGCGAGAATATTGATGCTAGATAAGCCAATAAAGAAATAGTGGTCAGAAGTTGTTAAGAATATTTATGATTTTCAACATGGCGCCCCCTTTTTAATGGGAACACAAAAATGTCTTTACCATCAAAATGACAGGATTATTCAAATGTAGATAAATCATACGGATCAATTTTTTTCTGTTTTTATAAATGTGTTGATTACAAAAAAGAAAATCCTCATAAATTCAGCTTCAGAATTGCAAATAATAGAAAAGTCAACGTGTTCTTTCTTCTTTCTTTCTTTTTTCTTTCTTCTTTCTTTCTTCTTTCTTTCTTCTTTCTTTCTTTCTTTTTTCTTTTTCTTCCAGTCTTTTTCATTTTGCAATCATTATGGATGTTAGATTTTGGTAATACAACTAAACCGTCGCTTTTCCCACATACAAAGATGGTAAAATATGGCATAAAATCAACCTCATATATTTGCCATCCAACACTTTTTCGGTATGTAATATTTGGATTATTCGGACTACTGTTTTCATCTTGAATGTTATTCTCACAAGGTTTCGATCAATGTAACCACCGATCTTCTTCAAATGCGTCTTGTCGAACTCAGACATCTTTCTGTCGAACTCAAGAATCTGTACTGAATTTCAAACTGAATCCTTTATTTAATCGACAGAGGGAGATTGTTCTTGTTCCGGCAATAATGACCGGGTAGAAGTCTTAAGTAATTTTCATTATATCCTTAGTATCACCTGTACTGAGGATTGAACCTTCAACCTCCAGAAAACTGTCACTTAGAACTGATTATAACTTAGCACTTTATCTGTTGCGCCACGTTTCAATTTTCGTCTTAAATATTCTGAAACTTTTTTACTGTGATCAACATTTTTTCTAGTCAGAATTCAAACATTGTAATGGGCAAAGTCGACTCACCCCCAAAAGTAAACGACAGAATCCACTGTTCTGCATATAAAAAGCCTTGAAAGGCAAGATTTATAATGGACTGGACTTTTAAATATTAAAACTGAAATGCGATGAAGCTGAATCGAACTATCGACCTCCAGGTTACAAATGATTCATTATTTAGTGATCCATATAAAGCGGATGGTTTGCCTGTTCGAGAGAACATGGAGCGTCTCTAGCGGCAATGTCATTTGTTGCGAGAGAGTTATTTGATATAACAGTTTTGTGTTCGAAATCGTTTCAGTTGGAGACGTGCAACTTTTGGTCTGTTCGGCCATTACATTTCGGCACTTTTGAATTATCGTAGCAATCAGAATATGAGCATCATTCTATTCCAACTTTGACACTACAAACACTAAGAAAGTTTGCGTCAGGGGCTATAGACAAATATATTGGCTCCTGTTAATCAACGATATAAATGACCTAAAAGAGAATTAAAATAATAAGAACCACTTTGTGGTGAGGTATAAATCGTTTGAGTTCAAGTGCATGCATTTGACTTTGGCCTTCAAAATATTTTCTTTGTGGAAATGGACATTTTTGTTTTATATGTGTATGCACACTATTTTGATAATTTTTGAGAAAAATAAAGTTTTGCTTTTCGCTATTTAATTTCATCGAGCATCAATTTTAATGCTGTGTTGTTTCGTCTTGAGGCAGCACAAGATGAGTAAAACATAACAGCAAACAACTATAAAACTGTTTCTTTATATTTATAATAATAAGCAATGATATAATTGCTCAAACTACAATGAAATTTGCAGCATTTGTGATCACAGTGCTCACTATAGAGTTGTATAATAATGCTAGATCATCCATGATCCATTCGGTCTCGGCCTTTTGGCTAAGATCAAAGTGTAGTATCTGTTCCGATGGATACTGCACGCCTGTCCTGTGCAGTTCTAGGAGGTCCACCCTCCCAGGCTTCGCCTCCCCTCTTTGGGGAGAAGTAAGTTTATTGCTTACTGTCTGAGGCGCCCCTACCGGGGAATGCCGACGGGGCTGCCCAGGCAATTTTTAAATGGCCAGAGTGCTCACCTCTCGAGCGCTGGCTTTTAACCCCACTTACTCGACCCAAGCTGTGGTCACATCTTACTTGTGGGAGTAAGATAAAACTGGCCTTGTGCCTAACTCCTAGCGAAGGAGTAAATAAATATCATTAGATATGTAGTAACTTAAATTTGACATTGATTGATAATCATGTTTTTACAAGGATTAGAAAGTCAAAAGATTTAACAAATAAAAGTCAAAAAATAAATGTTTTATGACGTCAGAATAATTTTGGTTTGGCTCTGCTTCACAGAACATATAATTGTCTGTGTTGAAGTACATTGTGATGTCATAATATGCCATCTGTCTCTATTCTTATGTTGTAATAGACCCTTTCTCTTCATACTTTCTCTTTTGCCTCTCTCTCCTTCTCTCTTCTCCTTCCTCCTTTTTCTTTTTCCCCTCTCTCCTTCTCTCTTTCCCCTCTCTTTATATTTATTATTTGGATACTTCCATTCCTCTTAACACTATTCTTATAATTCGTCGTTTATTTACATTATTTGCCCTTCCTCCCACCATCTAAAACATTCATGTACAGATGAAAAGTATGCACGGTAACAAGATAGCAACAACTTCAGAGTTTTAGTCACATATATTGATATCCTATCAGTACAACTTGTAAATTATGTCTAGAAAAGAAATGACAGAAAATAACAAAACAAAATTAAATAAAAGTAATTATTTTTAGGGCAGTACAGACATAAGAATAAACATCTAATTTGCTGTCTTAAAAATACTTTATGAATTTAAACTGGATTAGTTAAATAAAAGAAACATAATTTAAACTTATATTTGATTTGGTTGAAGAGATTACGCATTCTTATAAGGCGCTATCGCATGAACATGACACCCGAAATCATCTGAATTGGTGAAATATTTCATGATTTTAAAAAGTCTTTAAGTGTTTTCTGAAAATTGTTCCAGTTCAAATTATCCCCAAACAAGACTTTATTCAAATATTCAGGTGTCCAAAGTTATTTAGCAAATGCAAGTGCCTATTTACTTGCCTCCCCACGAGGGCACAGTTAGACACAAGGTTTATTCGTCACTGAATAATTGTGAAAAAAATAAAGTGTAGTATAGTACACATAAAAAGGCCAAGGCGACATTTTTAGTTTTCACTAACAAAACCTACCCGCCTTCAGGGTAGCAATCAATCGGGGCGAAGGAAGGGGGGGGGGGGTATTGTTAAAAAATATTGACCAATGTTTATATTTTTTAAATATGATTTTTAAATATTCATTTTAGTTTTACCTTATTTTATTTTTTATTTCAATAAATATTCGATTAATTTCGTCCTGCAAGATCAACAACTGATGTGCTGACTGTAATATCACACAGGACGAGTGAATCTATTGACAGGTGCTTCGTTTCTAGAGCAATTCTACCACCCCAGAAGGTATTTCACGGCTAATACAATCTTCTACCTGCATAAGAGTCAAATACGTCCTAAGATAGAGTACTGTTGTCACATCTGGGGAGGTGCCGCTCTGAGCACCCTTTCCTGCCTTGACAGATTACAAAACTGACTTCGAAATTTAGTGGGGGATGTCCGTTTTTATTACCTATTGTCACTTTCTCACAGAAGAGATGTTGCTAGTCTTTCTTGCTCTATCGTTATTTTCATGGTAGGTGCTCGACTTAGCTCGAATCTATGGTTCTACCCTGTAAAACATTCACAACAAAAACTAGTTTAGCTACAACCACTGTCAATAATTTCCCTTTCTCCCTCTTTGTATTTAAAATTAAACGGAACTTCCATGAGCAAAGTCTTTTTCCCAGAACACAATATCACGGGTCTGCTTCCCAGCTAACTAAACATAGTCGAATTCAAGTTCAATGTAAACAAATTCTTATGTAGCCGTCTTCTTAAATATTCAAATTCTACCCAGTTTACACCCTAGTTACCAATCCTCACAGTGTTGTCTCAGTCCACCTGACAAACTCTTTAACCTTTATCCTCGAGTGGCCTTTGGGCCTTGATAAGCAGTGACTCTTTTGTATAATTTCGATTATTTGGACTACATCTTGAGTGTTAGCATCACAACGTTTCGGCCGCTTCAGGTGTATCTTTTCAAACTCGAGAATATTTCTGTCAAACTAGGGAATCTGGACGGAATTTCGAACGGTACTCTTTATTTAATTAATTTAATAGAATGCTCTTGTTCCGTCAGCCATGAGAAGTCGTCAGTAATTCGCAATTATTCGTATCGCTGCACTGAAGATTGTACCTTCCACCTTCAGATAACTGTCACTTAGAACTGAATTTTACTTAGTACTATATCCACTGCGCCACGGGTCCTTACAGTGACTCATTACTAAGAAATAAATAAAAAAAGTAATATTTATACTTCAACGTGTATTTATAAAAATTATGTATAAGCAAGAAACACAGACACAGGCGATCTTGTCTGATAAATTTTATCAATGAAATGCATATTTTATATTTTTTCCCATATAATTCAAAGTGTAGTATCTGTTCTGTTCTGGGTTAGTAAAGGAGAAATCTTTTTAGACTAAAGCAATTTTTTTCACATGAGGTTGTCCTCTGATATCCTTAGAATAGACATAATTCTTTGGCCTTTTGGCTACGATAAAACTGTACGATCTGTTCTCATACTACACATTATCTTATTCTATCATCACTCAGTGAAGGAGAGATCCTTCTAGACTAAGGCGATTTTAATTTTTGTTTAATCCAGTGCCCCTTTTTAGGGAGCTGGATTTTCCCCACATTAAAATCCGACTTTGTGTTTAACTCTACTCTCAAACAGGGACAATTGTCATTGCAATGACCCAAAGGAGGAGGATATGTGATCTAAACACATAAATTAAACTAACCTTAAAGAAGGCCAACAAGAAAGAAGTGTATTTTGGTTATATTAAATGTGTTATCTTTAAATCTATAGTTGAACAGTTAAAAACCAATAATGGTTAGTACACAAAGCTTAAATTGCCCACAGCCACATGGAATTCGAAATATCAGAAAAAAGGATAATTGATGATTTTGTGGGAACAGTGGGTGGCATAACGATTATGCCATCAGTTTATCCTTGATCTATAATAAGAAATGGACTGATCAACATAGGGAGCCACTTTAAGGTCATTCACTTGATAAATGGGTAATCAGCTCGACTGTAAAATAACAGAATGTATAAAAAAAAACAAGTGAAAATTCAGTTCACTTGAAAATGACAAAGTGATTGATGTTTTTCTCTCTGAAAAAGAAAATAAGTTTATTTTTAGACAAAAACTTAAGTAAACTCATTTCAAATAATAAAAAACGATTCTATCTCGTTGATATATGCTCATAGCTATTTTTTTTATTTCAAGGGGACATCTCACATGGAGCATATGGATATCTCTCTTTTGCTCTTAATATATATCTGCAGAAATACACACACATACACAACGTGTATATATATATATATATATTTGTGTGTGTAAATTTATAGTAGTATAAAAATATACTTATCGCAAGTAAGTAACACAGAAACGATTATGTTTCATTTCCTTGGAAAAGCATCAGGCTGATACTGTTTTGAACACTTTTGAAGTAAATATTGAAAAATATATATGTATGCATAATATATTATTTTATAATATAAGTATATATATGAAATAGTAATAAAGTTATAAATATATATATATATAGAGAGAGAGCTATGTTTTAACTGATATTTGAAATAAGAATAGTGTAGCCCCAAAACAGAAAGTATTATCGAAGTTTACAATTTAGTCCCTTGACTATATATATATATATATATATATATATATATATATAAAGTTAATCGAACAAAAAATATAAGAGGCAACTAATATCTTTAATTAGTGAAACATCTGGATAAAACTGAAGCTCAATATACTGGATAGAGTCTTCTTATCGGGGAGAATAGGTTCTGTTTACTTGACTTGCGGGAGAGTGATTACCTTCGAATGTAACTTTATTCATTGGAATAATTTTTATCGAACCCGGGAGAAAAAATGGCCGAATACATCAGGTCAATTTAATTTTATTCGAATTGGATTTAGCGGAGATTTCATTTAACTAGCGACTTATGGTTTGCACTACTCCGATCAACTCATAAGAACCCTGAATTTTGAACATTATAATATTCAACACCAGGTGAGTTTTCTGAGCTTTTTATATGATTTGGTTTCTTTATCGTTTTATTAATTAGCATAAACCTTGGATACATTTTTCACTATCATTTACTACATCGGTTGCGGATAGATTTCTTGCCTGGATATTTTTTTCGTTTTTGGACTACCACTCACCACCTGAACCAATTTTCAATCAACCTCTTGGATATCTTTCCTTAATTTGTTTTAAATTGTATGACTTGGATGAAATGTATAGCTTTAACAAAAAACTATTTTTGGGCTGATATATTTGATGTTGTATATACTTTTATGTATTTTTATATATATTTTTGTATATTTTCAAAGTTTAATTTTATTACTTGCAGTAATGTCACTGCGGTAATGGTTCTCTGAGGAGAAGAATTATCTTTGAAAACTCATTAGTTAAGGACTTTAAGGCACTTTGCCTGAACATTGAATTCTAAAATTTGATTCGCACCTTATTTTATTATTTCATTTTATATTATGCTATATATATATATATATATATATATATATCTTCGCAAAAGCTTGACATAGAAAACTATTTCGTTATTGACACAGGGAATACGTTGCTCCAAACATTTCGTTCGATTTTGATATTTAGTCCTGATCAATATTTTATTTTTTTGTGAGATTTAAAATAAGAAAGAGAAGTCACTCCCTAAATCACATGTACTATTCCTGCAACTCAAATTACTATGTTTTACTATTTAATAAAAGATATAATTTAATTTTGCCATATAGTCCATAGTAACATAATAATTTCAAAATGCATTTTTCTTTCCTGCATAACAAATAATACTATAACAAATATAATATTTTCATATAAATACATAAATAATTATTTCACCCAAAATCATCGAAGTGAACTCCACCTTTAAAATATCGTTCGTATTCTTTCTCTATCATGTTCATTTTCTGCGAATCTGTTTTCTGTTTAACATCGCCATCTTAATTTTTATTTTCCTATTGCTCTATGTGACACGCATTCAAAATATGTTTCTATCTATACTAAGTGTTTCTATTCGCTTTCACTTAACAATAGATGAAGAAATTTCAGTTAATTAAGTTAATGATTTATATAAAATAATGGCTCAAGTTTTGTTAAGTAATGATTTTTGTTAGAATACTTACAGAAACTAAGGAATTTAAATTTCATTTCGTCTTTTCTAACCGAAATTTTCAAAACTGATTACAACAAAAATAAATTTTACAAACGTGACGCGTCTTTTTATTTAGATAGGAAAAACAAATTTTAAATGTTAAATGATAAATGCTAGCTTTTCGTTAATGGTGAACATTGTTGTTTGGTATTCATTTTGACACAGAGACCATCTTCTGCGGAGGTTGTTAACTGTACAATCGTGTTTAGGAAAGCACTACTCACACAAATGTCTGGAAAAGATGCACCAAAAATTGTCTGTCACATTAACATTGGTCAGTCTCTTGCTGCTAATGCACTCAAGCAGGAAGAATAAAATTAGAATAATGATAATACTAGTAATAATAATAAACTGAACTATAAAATCTATTTAAAAGAGTGAATCAAACGGAACATCTGCTGCTGGAACATTAGAATGGTCTTGTAGAGAAACTCGTCCAGACATCCAAATCAAAGAACTTCAACGATTGTACATTGACATCGCAGCTCTATAAGGAAAATGTCTAGCAAGAGAGGATCAGTTAACCGAGGTATTGTGATTCACCCTTTTGAGGCGAGGTAAACTTAAAGCCGAACAGAGAGAGTTTATCCATTGGAACATCTAATCTCAAAAACATGGGATGTCTTTTTGGCATGAATGATTGAATTATGGAGGCACTCGTCCCTCTTGCACACGGCCGATGTGCAACAATCTTTTCTATCTTTACACTCGCCCTACAGAAGAGCGCTTTACTCTTCTTGATTATTTCTTTGAATTTCTTTATACTGTTATAATGTCAACACCGGTTTATGACAAACAATCGCTATGGCGATTTTAATACTCATGTGGATATCGATTGTGACATATCGGCATAATCATTCATTTTGACGTTAGTGGTATGAATGCAAGCAGTTTGAGGTTGTTCGAATTGTTCTCGGAATTTAACATGATCATTTACAATAAGTTTTTCCATAAAAAGCACAAACTGTAACAATTAAGTTGAACACGAAAATTTACAAGCTTTGATGCGTGTTAGATGTTTTGCGTGTTGGACACTTGTTTTCCAGACAGAAAAGAACTTGTGTTCATAATTGCCCATTTTTTTAAATTAAACTAATCTGCATGCATGAACAACTAATTTGCATGTGCTGAGACCAACTACCTTTAAAAAAGACAGATTAAAAGTAAATGGTGAGCTGAATTTTGGACAGCTGAGTGTTTATTATGCTGTTGTTGAGGAGGAGTTTTCTTTAAAGTTTGGACCCCCATTGTAACCTCATTACATGAAATTTACATGCATCATTTTTTTCGGACACAAACACCAATTTTCTGGATATCAACCAAGATCAAAGCATACCCATATAATAGACTTCATTATCACTTTAAAGCAAGATTTGAGTGATTTGTGTATGTTTCATAGTATAGAAGGTGGCACTTACAGCAACTACTGAGGGGAAACTTCAAGATGTGTATCCATATTTGAAATTTGTATGGGTGGAGGAAAGTTGTCAATACAAATTGATGACATCAGACTCAAACAGACAGATGTCTGTGCAGCCTTGATTAAAAAGCTTAATAGTCTCAACCTGGGAGAAGTTTAGAGATCAGGTTAACTGAGTGGAAGTTGAAATAGTTCATTTAAGAACTAGGAAACAGTGAGACCAGTTTGATGACTACGATTCTAATATCAGATAACTACTAAAAACAAGGACACTCTGAATGAAAAAAGCACCGAGTCAGAATCATGCTAACGAGAAAGCCTACAAGGAGCACAAATTAATCCTGCCATGTACACTTTGCAGGAAGAAATGGCAGGTAGAGGAACATAACTTCCGATATGCAACAATCTTTTAATACCAAATATTTTTAGGTGTTCTACTCATCGATACAGGAGTACCGACATTCTAAGTATCACTTCTGATATCTAAGGATTATATACATATTAAAAGAATGTCCTCAAACGATCAAAAGACTTGCTCAACCACCCTTTAGAAGTCAACTATGGAACCCACAGAAAAATATTCCATGTTTTTGAGAATAGAGCATGCTACTTCAGTCAATGATGGAACCTCTTGAAGTATGACATAGTGCACCGAATGGATCGATTACCTTCTTCTGATGAAATAGAACTTGTAACTAAACAGATTAATTCTGGCAATGAACCTGTTCTAAATGGTATTGCAGTCAAGATGTTGACGGTAGAAAGCAAGAACATAATAGAAGTGATAACAACGTTTGTCATGAATGGTTGGAATGGGACTCTTATTATCCAAGATTAGATCGATTGTTAGGGTTAGGGTAAGATTGTATCCTGTTATTCAAAGGTGATAAATCGATATGAGGTAACTACTGTGGTATCACTCTATTGAAGGCTGTTCTGTTGGTAACAGGCTGCAGGGATATAATTGTCCATTCGCTATTCCAGAATCACAGAGAGGTTTTAGAAGTGGAAGAAAGACAATTGATATGATATTTGCTGAAAGGCAGCTATAAGAGAATTGCACCAAGTAATGTACCCCTTTGTATCAGACCGTTATTTATTTGACAAAAGCGTTTGACACACTAAACAGAAATTCACTGTAGATAATAATTGGAAATGGTATTATGTCTACTTAAATTTGTAAAGCATGTTGCAGGTGCCGGTTGCTGGAAATCGGTTTTACAACTAAGAAAGGAGACACAGACATACATATAGCAATGAGAAAGAAGGAAAAATAAACTCGTGTGTGCAGCAAAATATAAAGGTAACATTTATTTCAAAGAAATAGATATGTGATCGTTAAGAAGAGTTCATGATTCAGTGAGTGAAAGATGATAGATTGTTACCGTAGGATAGTGGTGATGGTTATCCTGGCTGAAGTGTCCTTTAGTCTTTTCACAGGGAGCTGTTGCTTTTTGACGTAGCTGCTATAGAACTTCACTGCTGCTGATGATGATGAGGGCATGTGATTCACAATGAATGCTGTAGACTCTTCAAGTAACTATTTTACACCGAGCAAAAACGTTCCCCACAAAAATCTGAAGAATAAGTAAACGGACAGCATCAAGAACAGCTAGTAGGAGCTAGCTAATAGAAAAGACAATTTTAGGACTTTTGAAGAACATCATTTGGAACACAATTAACTCATGCATCAATCCGAGAAGGAAGATGTGCACATTTTAAGTGTAAACATCAAAAGCTGGATGTGTAAATTATGTCAATGTGCATTTCTTTTGAATGCTGGTTACATAGATGCTCAAAAGACAATTACCCAAAATATTTCCCAAAGACCCCGTAGGACAACTTGTGTGAACCAGCTAAAGACAAAAAAGATTTCACAAGGCAACCCATCAATTCCGTGGGAATTATCATGTTAACAGTTATGCAGATCTACATTTGTCTGAAAAGAAGTCACCTACAAAGCCACAGAAAAGGAGAAGATAAGTAAAAGAAACGTGATGAGAGAGAGCAAGCATATGTGAGGATGCAGAAACATATATATAAACACACGCACACATATATATGTCTGTATGTATATACCTAATATATAAAGTGAAGCCAGTCTGATTCTCAGTTTGTCATCAATAGAATTTAAGTTGACAAGTCTATATTTGATTCTGACAAGCAATTTTTCGTTTTTATCTTTGTAGCATGTTCTTTCCACAAAACAAATGTATTTCACTTTAGTTTCTTTCGGAAATTACTTGTTCCGGCTAGGGAGTCTGTTAGACTGGGGTTACTTGTCTTTTATGACCCCACTCAAAAAATAAAAGTAAATACTTGAAAAACAAAAAAAAAAGTTATTTTTTTACTCTTCTAATTGGGATAGAATTTGGAAAACTGTCAAATTCGATAAGAAAGTCATTTCTGGCTTTGAATTTTTGAGCAAAAAATGAAATAATATAGTAATCTGGTGAAAACAAAAAAAAAAGGAAAACCAAAGCAAAACAAAAACAAAAATCAAATTACAAACCCTTGGGCGACGCCGAGTGGGTACAGCTAGTATAAATATATATATACTTAGAATTTCTATTACTTCTAAAAAGAGAGCATTTCATACAATTTATATGTTTGTCTAGAAATAATGTAGAAACAGAAATTAATATTTCTTGATGCTATTTGGTTTCCTGTTACACATTAAATATGCATTACATGAAATTGAGATTCCCAATGAAGTGTTTATTTCTGTGTCAACACTATTTCTATATTTATATTAAATTTAAACTGTCTGACCCCTGGAGTAATTTACTAAATAGATGCTAATGATTATGCAATAATTCATCTAATCTAATGCATTCATAGTATTCGCTCATTAACGAGAATGACTGCCAGAATTGTTAGATTACCTCCACACATGAATTTGTTTGAAGTGAACAATGCATTTTGTGGAACAAGACCCACTCTCTCTATCAGGTAAGGTATGTTAGTATTGCAGGTGTTATTTCAGAGTTTCCATTCTGCTAGACCATTTGAACTACCTGTTGCACAACTATGCCCACATATACACGCAGGAAACACTCACTAGATCAGGTGATCTTTTAACTAAGACCACCATTCGTACAGAAGTTTGTTTTACCCTAACTCTTGAATCGCGTTGACTTTGTTTCACCTGTTCTTAACATCATTAGCAATCGTGATAAGTATCCTCTATCTCTAAAAAAATACCATTCACCTATACATGAAGTATTGTTGCCACATCTAAGCTGGTGCACCAACCACTAGACAGGGTGCAAAAAAGAATTTCTAACCTAATAGATATCATTCTGTCTGCCAAGCTCCAACTCCTGTCGCATGGCTGCAGTGTTGCATCCCTGTGCTTGTTTTACTTCCACGGAAAGTGCTCCGGTGAACTTACTGCACTTGTACCCCCGCAATGTAGCTACTACCGACCTACCCCCACTCCCGCCTAGCAGCCAAATCTCACCCTTTCACTGCAGAAGTCCCTAGATATGGGAATAGTTTCCACTCTGACAGTTTCTTTTCTTAAACAGTTCTCCTTTGGAATTCCCTCTTTGCTCCCTATCTCCACACTGTATCAACATGCAGAAATTTAAATGTAACTTGAAAAAACATCTTGTTGCCCAACTTTCCACCCAGGTAGCCCACTTATAAATCTAGCCATTATCATAATAGTATCATATGCTTCAGTGGCAACATGTCTTGTTTGGGGTGAACAAAAGTTAAACAAAAAAATGATAAGATAAAGATAAGGATGATATGAAATAAACGTCCATAAAAGTCTATCCATGCTTGAGAGTGTAGTCTGTCTCCCTACTGTTTCACCTATATCTAGGACGAGATAGAATGGATTCCTACCATCTCCAAAGTTATTAGGGATGGTAATGCACTAAACTCAACAGGCTTCAAGTACAGCACACTCGGTCTACAGTCCACATTACATGCACAACAAATAAATCAATTCTGAATTCTATCTTTGTCACTTAAAGTTTCCATTGTCATATGTAATGAGCTAACCTTCATCACCAGATTTCAGTGGTGCTAAATCTGTCTTTTCTTTGTCTTGTTCTTCTTTTGACCCTTTCCATTTTAATAGTAATGAGTGCAGAAAGACGAGTAAGCCATCCACAAGTAGGACTTCAGTTTTTAGTGGGAGTTGCATTGGTTTAATTTAGAGCATGGATTGGGACATGCCGGCACCAAACTGCACTCACTGCAGTTAGATGCCAACATTCATTTCCATAAATTGTGTATTGTTTTACTGTTTTTAGAGTTGTGTCTTGAAAATGAGTCAGCTGGCATCGACAGCTTGTCCGCCATCATGAAGTACATATCTGCATTAATGTAGAAGTCATGGAAAGACGTTTATATCTCTTACTATGACAGATTGTACAAGTAATCAAATCAGATGTTCATGCTATGAAATATTTCATAAAAAAGAATTAGAAACATACTCATCAGAACGAAATATATGTTTTCCTTCTGATAACACGAGCAGAACTATGTGGCATTTCTTGACGATAAAATTCATAAAATAAGGTGTTGCAGAATATTCTGGTCTTTGTAGAGCCAGGGAGATCATGTATGCACAAAAGGAAAGGGGAGACGTGACAGAATCCAGGAATCCACTTCATTGGTTCCTCCAATACTAAGAGTCTAGCTTCTTAAATCCAGGCCTGCGAATCATCATCATCATCATCATCATCATCATCATCATGAGCAGCAGCAGCAATCATAATTATCATCATCATCGGTTTAACGTCCTTTAAATGCTCGCATGTGTTGGACGGTATTTAGAAATGAAATTGACTTCCAAACTGACCTATATCTACACAGATTTTTATTTATCCCTCTTTCTCTTAAGTCTAACCTCATCACTTCCTCCCATGTTTTCCGTGACCGTGACCCTTCTATCTCAACTTTTCTACATCTACTAATTCAAGAATTGTCATTCATTCTTTCAATGTGACCATACCCATGAAGTCTTCTGTTCTGCATGCATCTCTCTATACTGCTCAGATTTAATATTAATCTGAGGTCATCACATCTAAGCCTGTCTTTGAGCCTCACATTACACATCCATATCATTTCTCTCCAGGCAACACATGTCTTCAACCATGCATACACATGTATGATAGATTATTCCCTTATTCGACAGCGTTAACTTACTCCATCAACTAATGATTCTTGCAATCACACTAACATCCCTGTGCTCCAATGGTATCACTAAGGTGACAAAACTTCTGAACAATCTCAATAGCTTCGCAATCCAAATATACTTTCTCCACATCTGAGTTCTCATCCGTTTCCATTGTTTTACACTTCTTGCACACCAACTGGTTATCATTTCTCAATGTAACTGTATATCCACTACATCTCTTTTGTGTGTACCCAATGCTTACAAGTATCACAACAATTTGAGAGTTTCCACAAACTGAGTAGGGGAACTTTCCACTTTCTAATGGTTTCCCAACCATCGATCATCACTTTGGTGTTGCTAAGATTCAATTTCAGACCTTTACTTTCCAGAGCACTCCTCCATGTTTTTAACTTAACAAGTAGACCACTTGTACAATTGTCTGGTGCATGCAAATTCAATGTAAACTATTAGAAAAGTATAAAAGTATAAATTAGACTTTTATGTATCAGTTTCTAATGACTCTCTTTTTTTAAACTGACTTTCTGAAACGTCTGAAAAAAATGGTGATAAAATAATAATTTTAATCATATAAAATCAGGTTTCGTATCTGCATTACACATATCCAACATATTTAATAAAACGTTTTTAAAAGTTAACACTTTTTAAGAAGATAAATTTTAGAATTTTTTCATGCAAACATTATGTTAGTACTAACGGGACCTGTAGAAATTCCACAGTTGTATCCTTGTATATTTCTGCCGTACTTAAAAATATTTCCATTCTATTGATGTCAGATGCAGACCCCACGATATTATTGTAACACCTTTGTTCAAACTGAAATATATTTATTTAAGTACTCTGGTAATGTTATATCCGGGTATGACGGTCTATCTCCAAAAGTTCCAAATGTTTTGCTATATCACATCTTGTTTTGTATTTGTTTCACACGTCTCGGTTTTACTATAATACATATTTGTTGACAAGTGGTTGGTGCACCAGCCACTAGCCTCTCTCTCTCTTGGTCAAGGTGCAAAAAAGCCCCTGTTGCATCACAGCAGTGGTGCATAGCTGTGCTTGTTTTACAAGTACTTCCACAAAATGTGCTCCGATGAACTTACTTCACAATGTAAATATTCGCGACCCCGAAAATCTAGAAGAAAAAACCCACCCCTTCACCTAGATGTTGGAAGATTTTCTACTATAATAGCTTCTTTACTCAGACCGTTTGTCTTTGGAATTCCCTTCCTGCTCATTGTTTCCCCAACCATACCAACATGCAGAAATTTAAATGTAATCTTGCTGCCCAACTCCCCACTTAGATTGGCCTACACCCTCTCCCTCTATAAATCTGACCTCTATCACAGTAGTCTATTACACTTTAGTGGTAATATGCCTTGTTTGGGGCAAACAAAAGTAAAATATTACTTTTTAAAGCACTCACAAAAACATAGTAAACCGATGTCATTTTATTACTAAAAATGATGCTTCAATTATATGACTCGATGTGTTTTCATTGAAAATAAATTCAAATTTTGAATGTGCCATTAAAAAAGTGGACGGAAAGTCATGGATTTATCATTGTAAATTAGCAGTACCCATATCCCGGAATTACCTGGAGAAAATGATAAACTCGAGAAACTCCTTCTCCACTCCTGAACGCCGTATTATTATTATTTTTGTTATTATTTGTTACTTAGTGTAAATATATAAAAACTTTGCTGTTTATAGATGTTCACCGAAAAGTGGACATCAACAATCGTCAACATCCTAAAATCGTATTTCATGGGATGAAACTGTAATTTAGGCTGCTGTTACCTATTATTATATCAGTAGTCTTATTAATATTCTTATTTTCATATGTATCATAGGATTTCTCCCCCTCCTTTTTTCAATTGGTTTTGTATCAAGTATTTTCGTCTAGAATCTTGGAGCATTAAAATTCCGAAGTAACAAAATTGGGCATCCATCTTTTAGCTTTAACTTAAAAACCAGGGAATTCTAATGGAATTAACAATTCTGTATGGTATTCATCATTGTGAGTAGAATCTCGATAAGTGAAAGTTTGTTCCTCACCTGGAATTTCATCAAACAATTGTTGACTGATGACATGTACCATTTTTAGAAGTGAGAATTGCTCTATCTGTTAGCCATTCAGGATTCTCTGCATACATATGCATGAAGCCATTGTCTCATACATCAACAAAATAGAAAAAGTAGTACTGAATAGTTTGGCAGTCTTTTGACGAACAAAATAATGTTGGGGCAGTTGTATTATGTATATTCTAAGAATGTCATGGGGAAGAATGTTTTGTGATTTTTTGGGGTTGTTTACAATCAGAAAACCTAATCTTATAGTTTGCATATTTAATAGCCATATAATCGGTATTTGGTGTAGTTATTAATATATATCATTATGGTGTAATGGTTCGAAGCATGAGGACATTGCTGGAGAGTAGGGTGTAGTTACTCCTCTTCTTGTGCTGAAATTCCCAAGCAAAAAGAAAACGCCTGAATAGATAAAATATAAGAATCAGTGAATTTGAAGAAAACAAAAATATTTTTCTCGAGCATTTACAAAGTAAAATTCTATATGTAGATTTGTTTACAGAGTTATATTGGTCAAAGAAATAGGGGTCATTCTAACATTACTTTATATATAAAATTAGAATGTCTACTTTTGAATACTGCTTCTCATCTTCATCGGCTGTGCTACAAATCATCCTGGGGAGAACCGGATGATTTATAAATGACGAGCTGGACCTGGCGCCCAGCGTTGCCCGGGAGAAAAATAAAAGAATGAATTAAAATGTGTCAACATCCAAAGGAACGCAAATAGGTCACATCGGACAATATTTATCCACGAAAAGGATTACTTCTGAGTTGAACAAAAATAGAAATTGCCACAGTTGAGAAAGATATCTCCTTTACTGACCGATTATGGGAAAGATTACTTGTTTCAGGCCGGGCTGTTAGCTATTTTCTCGTCCGTCATTGAAAGTAAATCCTTGTAGAATGCATAAATACTTATTTTTGTTAGTGGATTTTCGACACAGTAAGAAGTTACATTGTGTCTAACTCTGCCCTCGTGGTAGTCAAATGTGACTGAAAGTGGACCATGTGTAACGAATGTACATTTTAGTTTAGGCACTTAAGATAAATATATATTGTGTGATAAGAAAAAAAAATGAAATCAATTTTGCAGGTGTAGGAGTCTTCTTACCCATACCCCGATACCGGTATTTCTGCAGAATGTATCTTTTTGATTAAACACCCGCTCTATCTATGATAATGAGAACTTTTATAGTTAAGGAGGCTTAGATAGCACTATCGAAACCAATCCTCTCCCTAGTTATTTTTGTATAGAAATTGCCTTTTTTGTGAGGAAAGGAAAAAGAAAAAAGAAAAAATAGTATGCCTCCTGATCACTACTGAAACACACAAATATAATTAACGAGGCCTACATAGCACTATCAAAACCAATCGCTCCCGTTATCTTTGTATAGAAATTTCCTTTTTTGTGAGGAAAGGAAAAAGAAAAATTAGTATGCCTCCTGAGAACTACTGAAACACACAGCTATAATTCAGGAGGCCTGCAGAGCACTAATAAACCATGTATGCAAATTTTTCCATTCTAAATTCTCAATTCAATTCTATATTCTGGCTAAAGATTCTAGTTAACAACTTTCAACATTAATACCTATGAACTTAAGTCCAATTTCATTTATATAGATTTTGATAATTATCCAAAATTAAAAAGGCAAAGGATGTAGCAAGAAATGGTAAATGCCAAGAACATTTTTGCAAATCAGTTTTAATCTCTTGGAATTCAAGTCAAACCTGAACCATTTTACATGAATCATTAATTTCAAACGACCAAATGCAGAAGTACTGAATTAGGGATCTTGCCAAGATATCATTTACAAGCCAACATCTCATTTTGATAACAAACTCCTATTTTTCCCTTTATAAATATAATATAATCAGTGCATCTATGTTCAAATTTATCGAATGGTAGTAACTGATTTTCTTTTGAAAGTACAAATAAAAATAATAGAGTTTTACTCATTAAAAGTATTACACAAAATGCGTTCAATATTAAATCTATATATTAACTAGAAGAATACCCGTCCCAGGACAGGTAAAATTAATTCCAGAACAAAACAGTTTTGCACCACTTTTATGTCTGCTTGAGACGATTAAAATAAATATATAATCCTACTAAACCTTATGTCTAGAATCCTTACTCCAATTTAGATCAAAATCCATTACATGATTTTGATTCTAGAAAATGTGTAAAATCAATTAAATTTTAATAAGAAACTAAAATTCGGAGAATCTTGCTTAATTTGTGTCTACAGATCAAAATTAATTCAAATCTG
Source organism: Sepiola atlantica (assembly GCA_963556195.1). Lineage (NCBI taxonomy): Eukaryota > Metazoa > Mollusca > Cephalopoda > Sepiida > Sepiolidae > Sepiola > Sepiola atlantica. The sequence continues at coordinate 111,904,080 of OY744519.1, read as the reverse complement.
AAATATTAAATTTTAAATGGATGGCTTTGTCCGAGAAACCATTTAAAATTCTCCAAAGAAACTGAAATCTGTTGAATATTTATAAATTTATGTCTAATACCTATTGTTAGTTAAAGTTTCACAAAAACTGGAGGTATTTGAATTTTCACGATTGGCTTCTATCCCATCTTTACGCCTCTTTGCATAAAACTAAAATCTAACTAAATATAGGCCACATTACTCATCCTTCACCTAGCATAGCAGCCGTGTCCCAAAATTCATAATGATCGGTTAATTAGTTCAGGAGTGAATCCTGTAAATACAAATAGATAAACATATATACACACCTAGCTTTAAATAAATAGAGATAAGATCGTCACTACCTAGTAACATGTCACTGTAAACTAATGGTAAATAATAAAAATGATTTTAGTTATATGTCACTGTAAACTAGTGGTAAATAATAAAACTGCTTTTAGTTACATGTCACTGTAAACTAGTGGTAAATAATAAAAATGCTTTTAGTTACATGACACTGTAAACTAGTGGTAAATAATAAAAATGCTTTTAGTTACATGTCACTGTAAACCAGTGGTAAATAATAAAAATGTTTTTAGTTACATGTCACTGTAAACTAGTGGTAAATAATAAAAATTTTTTTAGTTACATGTCACTGTAAACTAGTGGTAAATAATAAAAATGTTTTTAGTTACATGTCACTGTAAACTAGTGGTAAATAATAAAAATTTTTTTAGTTACATGTCACTGTAAACTAGTGGTAAATAATAAAAATGCTTTTAGTTACATGTCACTGTAAACTAGTGGTAAATAATAAAAATGCTTGACATTTATTAATGCTGTAATTTCGTTTGCTCCTTTTAAAATGAAAAACCAATAATCTTAGCTAGTACATAAATAAGACTGTAACTTACTGCCTTGTTTATTAGTCACTACATTTCATAGTTAGGAGTTTAAGAAGCATTTTAATGTATAGTTGTTTTTTTTTCATATCTTTCCTCTTTTGTGGATTGATAATTTTCGGATGACCTGCACCCTTCTTCAGTCAGTGGAAATTCGAAATCCGGTTAAAATTCAATGTGTTTAAAAAAAGAAACGTGTGCATGTGGCTGAAGAAGGATGGAGGCCATCAGAAAAATAATTAATTCCCAAAAGACAAAAAATATTTCTTTAAACATATTAAATGTCTAACCATGAGCTATGAAGACTACTAACCAAGACAATAGGTTAGTCTTATGTATCTAATTAATTTTAATTTCCCAAAGGCTTATATCACTGTCTACATAGAAATATACATGGAAACTTCAATATATATATATATATATATATATATATATATACTGAAATATGGCACATTTATCATATAGATATAAGAAATATATGGTCATTATGTCATTTGACTTCAACAAAATGCGTTTTCAAAAATATTTGTTCGAAAACTTAAGGTACATCTGTAAAATCAAATTGACACTTGCCGGCATAAGGAATCCAACTGCTGTTTTCTTGATAAGAAAATTCTTGCTTAAATGAAGCAATATTTACATGTGGATTATCCAATCATGCACTAGCAACCAATCAGAACTCAGAGAATAGATTTACTCATCTAAGCACAATGGAGCGCCCCAGCATGCTATACACCAAATTTTTGGCTTCTATCTCAGTTTCATTAGTTTGAACTCAACTGGTCAGACAGCTGAGCACTGATTACTAAATTCAATATTTTCTAAACATGTTAATTTCGAGTACATACACTTGGTAAACTAATTTGTAAGTGGAAGCATCAAAATACATAGGGTGTGCATGATTCCTGCAATAGCTATTGTTGCAAATTACAGAATTGGATATCGGATACATTGTGTTAAATCATATTCGCACATCAGTAGAAAAAAATGCACCCACAATTTCCTTCCGGCCACGTGTAAAACAGCACCTTATGTTCAATGAATGGATACTGTGTTTCAGCATGAAATAATCTTTAAATGATTGATATGACATAAAACAGACAAACCAAAAGAAATGTGGTTAAATATGAAAAGAAGGAATGTTCAGAGAATTTCTCAGAAAATCTGTATGAATGATTGTCTAGCAAGGTCTTCCATTAATCAGAAGAATTTGGGCGACAGAAATGAGTGCCACTTGCTTCACCATTATGCACATAATGCAATGACATAAATTTGAATTCTGCATATCTGCTTAGCTTCTAGTATTTACAAAACAATTGTCTCAGTCTGAAAGAATGGCACTTATGTGCGAAAACCACTTTGGTGAGATGAGTTAAAATGATGCAGTTGCAAAAAATCTTGCTAATGTTTGGAAAAGAAAACAAATGAAGTATCTCAGACAAAACACAGTTGTAAAAGTTAAACAGAAAGTTGAGGGCAAGGGAGATACATTCAAATTTATTCTATTTTTGTTCTTAAGACCAAACTTCTCTCCTTTCACCATCAATGCCATGATCTTCATTTTGCCTCAGTGGAAAAGAATGGCTCTCTTTGTGGAAGCCCCCGACCTTGTTAAACTCCTAGGACTAACTTTTATGGTAGGATCATTCTTCCACTCAGGAAGGTGCCTGCCACCCGACACAATCCTCTACCCGTAAAAGAGTCAGATGGAGTACTGCTGTCACATCTGAGGTCATGCTGCTCACAGCACTCTTTCTTGCCTTGACAGAGTGCAAGACCGATTTCGCAACTTAATGGGGGATGTTTTCTTCTCGTCCCTACAGTCTTTTTCTCACGTTACCAAATGTTTTCATGGTAGGTACTCTACTGAGCTACAATGTATTACCCCCCCCCCCGTAAACCATCATAGCACATACCTGTCTTGCTACCACTACTGAGAAGAACTTTCCTTTCTTCTTCTGTATACCTAGAACCAAACGGAACTTCCATGAACAGAGTTTCTTTCCAGGAACACAACGCCTGAGAGTGCTTTTCTGTTAAGTACAGCATAGTCGTCTTCAAGTTCAATGTCAACAAATACTTGTTGAGCCGTCTTCTTAAGTAATCAAATTCTGCCCTTTTCACCCATCGTTTCCAATCCCCTCAGAGTATTGTTCATCATTCAATTGACAATCTCATTAACCCTTATCCGCCAGCGATAAGTGGTGACTTATTAGTATAAAAAAGTGTCTTTGTCTGTCTACCTCCTTGTTGGAGGATCAAATTGAAAACAAAGACCTATACCAAAATCAAATAATAATTTTCTCGAGTAAAATTTTCAAAGAATCTACATTTACGCCAAACATTTATAAACAGCAAAGACAACATTTTATATATTGCTTGAAAATAATAGAAATTTAACCAAATAAGAATAAAAATGGTAATATAAAATTCCAGTCTGTACCATAAGAGTACACAAAACCACTATTAGTTTATACTCACTGTACGGTAGGAGTACACATAGGTCCTCAATCATTATATATGAAATGCTTGGTATTAAATGCAACCTTACATTGTCAAATAATACAAAACTGCTAGTTTATACCCACTGTTTGAGCAGTTTTAGTACAGTACCTGGGTATGTCAATTTCCATCTTGACTCGGTTTCCATCGCTTTATCGCTAGTATGAAGAAACATATTTGTGAAACTTCATGGAAATAATGCGCTGCTTTGTATTTGAATGAGAGAGTAAGTAACTACGTTGAATGTATTTACGCATTGTTTTTATTAGTTACAAGCATTAGAAATTAAGTTTATAAGCAAAAAAAATCGCTTTTAACTAATACTGAATACCCTTTTTGTCTATTTTCATTGAAAATTAGCAAAATAAAGGTCACTTAGTTCAAAATATAGGTCACTCAGTTCAGAATATAGGTCACTTAGTTCAAAAACGTATTTATGTAATGTTTTTTATGTCATTATGTTATGTTATTTTCTTTAAATATATAAAACACATAACATTGAGTTACAAAATCTTTTAGACTTACATGAGATTCGAACTTGGGTATTGACGTCATGAAAAATTACTGTTTTAATAATGTGTACGCTGCTTATTCCTTTTTTTTATCAACCACTCATACGTTTCTATTTGTGTACAAACAGACAGACTCCAAAAATACCGCAACTTTTTAATAGTATATACATTGATAAAATTGCAGTGGGGTGTCACCGTCTTACACATACAGCGTCTGATATTCTATAATAGTCACCCATCAGGTACTGCACATACTTAACGTCACTTAACTTTATTGATCGAATGCGAACCGGTGTGTCAATGTGATCATGCCGTACAGTAGGGGGAAGGCCTTAGAGTCAGCTTAACCGACACATTAAAACATAGATATCTGATTGGTTGGCTTATCCACGTGATGTAGGAAAGATGTTAAATTAAATCAGTTGCTGCAGGAATTTTAGTTAAACTTAACATAAAAATGAAGATAATCCAGAAGTAATTTCTAGTTAAGGAATTGGATATCTATTTAGTTAAGTAAATAAAGTCTAGTTCAACATCAAAATTACCATTGTTTTATTCATTAAGATCGTCATAAAAACTATATCACCCTCCTGAGGAAGAGAAAATCAAGAGAACATCTTAACGCCTGGCCTCGAGACGGACACTATAATATTGTCCATTACTTCATTTCTCCTACCAGTTTATTTAATCCAGTGTAATTATAAAATACACTTATTTTTTGTTCTTTCTGCAGTAAGTAAAAATCTCACCACTTCAACCATCATCCTCAAATATTGCATTTATTACTATAACCATTGGAAGCATGTGTTTCTACTCATTCAAGGTCTCATAGAATAGTAAATGCCAATTTTATTAGTTTTAAAGATGAGCAAAATAATATGTGTGGGAAAAAGAAAATGTATCTTCCCTTTTTTTTTCCACCCCCACGTTTCTCACAATGTTCCATTTCTCAGTCACTGTATATTCACACCAGAATCTAAGATAACAACAAAGTGGGTGACTTGAAGATGTCGGTGAGTGAAGATGGTGGTTCGATGAACTCATCCATAAAACAAGTTTGTGAATATTCCTGGAAAAGAAATAAAAGCAAATAATTTGAGGAGTGTCAAATTTCGGATGCGTAATGTTCCCACAGGCTTCATGTTCTTATCAGTTGAATTTGGTGAGAAGCCATATTTAATTGGTGAGATTTACAGATCAGTTTTAACAGAAAATAAAGTTGAATACATAGATAAGTTTCTTGTATGTTTGGAAACTTCAATAGTATCAGAAATGGTAAGTTTCAATGAAACGTTAATTGTGATTAACTGGAATCGTCGCTTTTTGGTAGTTTAAATGAATGAGATAAAAAAAAAAGACTAGATCTCACTGACTTTATGGAAGAAGAAATGGTAACAGACGTCTTATTTTGTGGAGACAATGTTAAGATAGGCAGAAATGGATTGAAGAAAGGGGGATTATGATAAGGAGGAGATTGGGTATAAAACTTAAGAAATTTTGTTTGCATTCTTGCGAACTAACAAGCCATGTGACAATTGAAAGAAAAAGAAGAAGGGGTGAGAGAAATAGAAGAAGGTGGATGAGAAAGAAAGTTGAAAGAAAAAGAAGAAGGGGTGGGACCGTTGAGAGAAAGAGAAGAAAAAGAAGAAGGGGTGGGACCGTTGAGAGAAAGAGAAGAAAAAGAAGGACGGGGACAGTTTAAAGAAAAAGCAAAAGTAAGGAGGGTGAAGATAAATCTGGATAGAGGACCAGACTAGAACTATCAAGCCCCCTATTGCTACATCTCTGTTGATTTATAATATTTTTGTTTCCTTTCACACATTTTCAGAAATGTCATCCACCATCCGGTTATGTACCAATGTTCTTGCTAAAAGCTGAGTATGTAAAACTATTAACACGCTCACTGTGTCACTGTTTATGCAAACAGAAACACACCCGTTCACCATTCGGCCTTTTTTCAGTCTTACTAGTACCGCAGTTCAGCTGTAAATTCATACCTTTTATAACATGGAATATTCATACTTTTTACAACATGAAATATTCATACTTTTTACAACATGGAATATTCATACTTTTTACAACATGGAATATTCATACTTTTTACAACATGGAATATTCATACTTTTTACAACATGGAATATTCCAGTGCCCCTGCTTACTTGTCTCCCCAAGAGGGCAAAGTTAGACACAGAGTCGTTTTTTTCATGTGGAGAAAATCCAGCTCCCAAATAAGAGACACTTTGGACTGGGACAAAAATTTAAATTACCTCAGTCTAGAACAGTGGTACTTAACCTTTTTTCTCCAATTCCCCACTATTTAGTGAGAGCCAGCTCTCCATTCCCACCACAGTTATCACATGGAAATAAATACATACGAAAAGATTCGTAGTCGGATTCCATATTCTGGCACAACCGTCGAAATAGTCGAGTGTTGAGGGCGCTCGCTTTGACAAAATTCCCCACCAGTGGGGAATTCCCCACATATTAAGAACAACTGGTCTAGAAGGACTTCTCCTTCACTATCCGGGGACGAAAAAGATGAAGTGTAGTATCAGAACAAATACTACACTTTGCTCCTAGCCAAAAGTGTCTTTACAAGAAATAATTGTTCTGCATTTTGGTTGTCTCTGATGTCTTTATTAATTAGCGAAAAGATTTCCTGAAGTGGATTATTTGGACTACTGTTCTTATCTTGGATGTAATTCTCACAACGTTTCGACCGATGTAACCTGCGACACTTATTTCGGTGCGTCTTATCGAACTCTCAAATTTTTATGTGGAACTCCGTAATCTGTACGAAATTATAAACGAAACTTTTATTTAATGTATAAGAGTAGCTTGCTTCTGTTCTATCAGCCATGAGCGGGTAGAAGTTTTAAGTAATTCATTATTTTGATTGAATCTTCAACCCCCAGTAGACTGCCACTCAGAACTAATGATTACTTAGCACTTTTATCCGTTGAATCTCGTGTTGTTTGCCAGTTATTTGCAGGTAATAATTATTGAATTAATTGCCAGTAGACAGACATTGTAATGATTAAAAAATGGACAGCCCAAGATATTGTTCAATTGATTGTTTAGATGAAGTTTGGGTAACATTGTTATTTATAAATTATATTTTTAACAATTATTATATGTATATGGGCGGATTCAGGTGACTGATTGCCGGGGAGGGGGCAGATCAACATGTTTGTTTTTGTGGACTGATGATCTTCATAAAGCTTTGTCTCCCGACTTCTCATATAAATTTTATTTTTATATGGTCTACTGTTTCGTCTCTTGGTCCACAGAGTCTACATTTACTATTTTCGTGGGTATTGTCTATCTTGGCTTTTATGTAGTTTGATCTGATTGCATTGTTCTATGTGGATCCGTATCTCTTTTCAAGTGTCTTTTTCACAGCCATGTCTATGTTTTCCCATATACAATTTCTTTGGTCCGTCTTGTCCATGTAGTTGTTTCTCTGCACATTATTCTTTTCTCGCTTTTGTTATTTCCTGTTTCATTCTTTCTGTATTTTTCACCTTGGTTTGGTTTTTGGCGACGTAATCAGCCTCTCTGTATTTTGTGTTATGTATTTCTCTAATCCTTTAATTATGTCGTCCAAGCAATCTTTAATACTTACAAACGAGTTGTCTTCTTCCTTCTTTTCTTTTAACATTAAGAGTCAAACTCATCTTTCAAATGTAGAGTCATGTGCATAGTCACTAATTTCCAGATTATTTGCCTGAGTTCTTCTTTTGTCTGGTTTATAAATAATTCCGAGTACTTTAAGAGGCATACGGCCCAAGCATTTATTCTTTTTATTAGTTTTCTGTTATATAATTAAGTTTCAAGAAATTTTCTTGTTTTTTTCTGAGGTATTCTATTTTTATTATCTCTTTCACATCTACTTCTTTGATAGTGTCCTATTCCAGAATGCCCAGGTATCTGTAGTTATAGTATTCATTAAGTGGTCTTAGTATTTCTCTATTAGATATCTCTATACGTTCCAATATTTTGAGGTTTACCTTTTTCATCACAAACAGTCTATTGTGGATTATATTCATATATTCTGGCTAAAGATTCTAGTTGTACTTAGTGTTTCTAACGTATTCTATTTTTTTGCTTTGGCTAGTAATTTCAGGTCATTCATATCGATAGAGTGATTTATTTTTGTTTCTGCAAATCTGAATGCTGCATTGCATCACTATGTTCGTGAATGTCGTCATTACAATGGAAAACAGTAATACAGATAGGAGAATTGTATCATATGATTTCTTTTCAAGTCAATTTACACCATGGATTTATTCTTAGCTTTTGTATTATTTGGATTATCTGGAATACTATTCTCAACATTTCGGCCGATGTAACCTCTGACCTTCTGCAGGTACGTCTCGTCGAACTTGGGAATCTGTATGGTGAAGTCGAGAATCTGTACGGAATTTCAAATGGAACATTTTATTAAATCTATCGGGTTAGCTTGCTCTCGTTCCATCAGCCATAACCGGGTAGAAGTCATTCGAAATTGTATTCTTAGTATCGCCAATACTGAGGAGTGAGCCTTCAACCTCCAGAAGACTGTCAGTTAGAACTGATTACAACTTAGCACTTATATCCGTTGCGCCACGGCTTGTTTTTACTTCATCCAGTATCTTGTAGTCGACATATATATATATATATATATATATATATATAGATATATATATATATATATATATATATATAGTAGATCATATTGTCGCTTTTCAGCATACATTTATTTCCTGATGAGAAGTCAGCTGTTATTAAGTGAATGATGAGTATCTTCACTTAATTGTTACTATTTTCTACACAATCTGTAGGCAAGTTATTGGTCTGTAGTTGTTTGGGATATTTCCCCTTCTTGCTGTCTTCCTTTAGTCATCCACTCCAGTATGTCTATTTCGTACATACATCTCCTTTGTTTTGCTGTTAATATGTCATGTAGGGTTATTATTTACTCGCTAGAAGCTTTACACAAATCATTATCAGTCATTGCTCATTGACAATAACCAGTAGTGTTCCCTGAAGTCTGAGTGACATGTCTCTCCAGATTTTTAGCACACTCTACTTCTTTTGATAACCATTGCAAGTCATCCATTGTTATCGCAACAGCCGTTTATCATTAATTTCTTGCTGACATCGACCGTTATAATGCAAAAAGAAAAATAGGTTTTGTTTGTGGGAATATACTCCTTACCTTAATTGTTATGTGTCTTCACGAATTGTCAAAAGCAATGAGCCATTTGCTTTGTCTGCCATGTTTGTTCTGATTTTGAAATGTCTTCTTCTGATTATTATTGTTGTTCAAAATGAACAAAGAATCTGAATTTATCATCCACAGTGAATCATTTTGAAACACAATAGTGAAAAACAAAACAAAGAAGTAACCGAGTAAATATCGCAAGAATAGACTGGTTCTTGAATGACAGTTAAAAGAATGGAAGTAACAGCTGTCTTTTGTTATTTGTTTGTTCGCTTTATGTAGACAATGACAACAGAATATTGATAATTTTTATCAATACATACACAGCGTATAAGTTCTCATTTAGACAGTCAAATAAAAAGTATATATATATATATATATATATATATATATATATATAGTGTGTGTGTGTATTTTGTAATATGGGGGAAAACAGGGTGTTCAATTATTTGTGCAAGAGCGTATATATTTTTTATTTCAATTAACACTATACATTAGTATTATCTTCCACCGATACCTTCGGTTTCACAGAAACAATGAAAACTCAGCCTGAAAAGTAAAATCTACCGGAAGTAACCAATTCTTCAGTCGATGTTTTGATAGCATAAGCCACTAGATTGTTCTTTTCGGGCTGAGTTTCCAGTATTGCCGTGAAACCATTTTTTAAATTCTCTTCTTTTTTAACCACTTTAGCCAGAATGAAGACGAATCTTGTTGGAGTGATGGTGGGAGTGGTGGTGGTGACTGACTTCAGTTTTTGATAAAAACATCAGCGACGTGATGTTTTGCAGAAAAAAAAACCCCAAAGAAAACCAGAAGAGTTAAAATAAAACAAAACTTTCATAAGACAACATTGGCTTTCTGGCTCATTTAATGTAAATGCAATGACACCCAAAATACAAGTTTACCTAAAATAGTGTCACACTGCTGAAATTTAAGTTCATTTTAGAAAGAACGTTACCATCCATACATGTGATTGTTGATCAGAAGGTTATATTAATCCGGGCAAATACTTAGACAGAAACTCAGAATACCTTGATGGGTAGACAACATACACACACACACACCACAACACACACACACACACACACATATATATATAGGATCCGCCATAAGTAAGTATATATTTTCTTTTCTTTGTACCTTTGTTGATACTTAAGCATTTCTTCAATTTCATGTGTCATTCGAAAACGGTAACCGTATATCTTTATAACATGGTTGAACTTAAAGAACACATCCGAGTTTCCATTGTTAAGGTGCCGTTGGGGCTGTAAACCAAACTATGCCACTCAGTACCTGAAAGATTATAAAAGAGCATTGAGCTTCATGGAAAGCACACGGAGCTTTAATAAATGTTTTAATAAACATCATGTTTTATGTTGCAAACACTTAAGTGTGCAGTTGCATATTTCTTCCGTGTTACATTTGTTGTGTTGAAATAAAAGAATATAGTTACGTATGACAGATCTTGTATATATATTAATTTATCGTAATTGCTATTGAATTCTAAGAAATCGGGTTAATTATTATAGTTACTTTTTGCATAGTTTACCACTGCATTTGAAGCCGACTATTGTGTGTCTGCATCGACAAGTGTTTGGAACTAAGCATTTATATGGTGTCTATCAGCTTGCAAAATCGAAAATGTCTGTTCAGAAAATGGAAATCGTTGACTGGACTCGAATTACATTTTATCCAGCCTTTTAGCGAGGATCAAAATGTAGTACCTGTTTTGTCTCAGAACACATGCGTTAAGGCAAATAAGCATTACTTATGAACATCTGAAATGAGCGTTGTACAAAGTTAAAAATATCCAGTTTTTCAATCAATAAACAAATATATTTTTATAAAGGACGGGGAACCGTTCCAAATATTATCATAAAAATTATACTAACATTTATGTTTTTTTATAAAGCAATTTTTTATTATTTTCAAATGTGAAGAAATTCATAATGTTAAGCCATCAAAAGCATACCATCATCATGAATTTTAAAACATTCTCACATATATATATATATATATAGTAAGTTATGAAAATATATTTATGGCAATTAAGCTACACAGAGGCTCCCGCGTTTCATCCCCGGGGGGAATCTTCAGACTAAAATGCATGGAGTTAGTTTTGCCGGGTGTTTCTATATACACGGTTAGCTAGTTAACCAATCAGATTCTTTGTTGTTCTCTTAGCCAATCGTTGGGAACCTCTGTGTAGCTTAATTTCCATAAATATATTTTCATAACTTACTATTTAGCTCTACTCACGTATTGAGCAATGTAGAAGTACTGAAAATTGATACATAAAAAAAATATATCTCCTTATAAAATGTTATGTGGATACATGAAATAGTAATATTTATTTATATATATATATATATATATATATAATTTTTTAAAGTAAATATTAATTATTATTACCTACAGACATCGATGTTTCATGCTTACGTAATCTTCAGTGTAGGGGTGTTAATTCATGTCAGTCGGAGAGATCGAACTCGGCTTCCAAGTTGCCACTGACTCCTAGCCCGGTATATTTCCCCTCAACCGCCATCAATTAGCATGGAAATTGGGAGAAATTAAACTCTATAACGGCAAATCAGCAGGCGATACAGTGAACAGATAGAACAGAATTCAACAGCAAAAATAGAATATATATGTATATATACACATATATATGTTATAAGTCGACTCGTAGTCAAGTATGTCTGCTCTAATGGATGAGAAACGGAATATGAGTGTGAGCAACGGATTGCTATTTCTACCAATGACTTCTGGGTCGGCTTTAAAGGGCAGAAAGTCAAGCATTGTAGTTGATTAACAGGTTTTTTTTTAATTGTATGCAATGATTGATAATGGTGTTTAAGCTTATATGCGAACTGTTAGAGAAATTTGAGTTTACAATATTATAAACATATTAAGTATTGTGGGTGATATGCCACCTTTTCTTACCTTGTATGTATATACTTATATATATATATATATATATAGATATATATATAGATATATATATAATGTTGTGGCCTTGCAGGCCGATAATAATGAAGACAAATACAGTGTTATAATTAACAAAAGTGTGTTAACAGAAGTATATTACAGGAGTATGCATCATGTGCTTGGAGCCATAATTGCCACACTTCGCTGACGCTGAAGCTTAGATATTACTGTATTTATTCTGGGTAAGTCCATTTATTCCTGAAATAGGTAGATCAGCTAACCTCATAGCAATATTTATATACAAAGTTTAGATATAAGAATATTCTAATATAATCCACGTTCTATTTGTATGCACAGGTTTTCGAGATCATTCTGGAATTTACATATTATTATAATATATTATATAAATACCTGTTCCAACAAGTACTTTAATGGGTGGTTCTTTGTTTTACATAGTGCTAGGCCGAACTTATATTAATATTCTTGAGGCGATTGTCATCAGCACCTCTCGATTTAGCTTATGTAGATAAAAAGAGTTGAAACACAAGTTTGAGATTTTTCACGATTTAAATCAATATTATCATTGAGAGATTCACAACCATTTTCCCCCCACTTACCTTTCCGTTTATATCTTTTGCATGCTAATTTCCACTCCTATTCCCATTCGACGTTTTCTTAGTCTTTACTGTAATCATTTCTAATTCTTCTATTCTGAAGGGGGTCCGACGAAAAGGTCTTTAAGAGTTTTACTGTTTCTCTCATTTTTCTTCCCTTCTTCATTGATAAAATATGTTTCCTCAAAAATTAATCTTAGAGAGAGAAATTTGGTTATTTAATAAAGCAACTATATAAAACCGAAAACAAAATATTATTCTATGATAATGTTTACACATATTCTTAAATCACTTTATTATAAGTTTATTGCATGTAATATTCTTCAACATCAATAACCGATTCAACCAGAAGTGCTTAAATATGTGGCTCAAATGGTCCTTAATTATTTTGGAAATTGTCTTGACTCTGGTGAACTTCTGTGGATCTTTTTTATGATGAGAACCTTTAGTATTATTCCTTTTATCAGTGCTATACATTTAGTTGTTCCAGTAATAATAATCTGATTAGGAAAATCATCAAAAATTGCTTTTTTTCGCATGTATTATCATTTGCATTATTTTCATCTGAACCAAATAAACATCATTATAACTGATGACTTTGTATTTTTTAAATTTACTAGCAAAAATATGCGACCGGAGGGAGCATATTTTTGCTAGTTGTGTTATTTAATTGCTCAGTACAATGTGTTTCGTTTTTTTTTTTTTTTAAAAAGGAAGAAAATCACCCCATCCTTTATTTTAATAAATAAAACACGGAATAATAAAAATATAGTTTTTAAACAAAATTTACCCGTTACAGCATAAAATGTAAAACAAAAAATCCTAAGCTCATGTAAGGTCGTAAAAAGATAATAATATTTGAAGTTTTTCAAATCGAAAAAAAAGGTGTACCTAAAATAATATCAACAATTAAAAAAATAAAATACAGTGAACACGATTCTAAATTCTAGTTATTTAATTGTTCAGTAAAATGTGTTTATTTTTTACCAAAAAATAGTTATTTTTAAATCAATTATTTTTTAAATTAAACAATTTGATTCAATAAATTTGTGCTTTTAAACATAATTTCAAATAAGATTTTAAAAAACAAACGTACTATTATAGCTGACGCGCCAGATTTCCGTGATTTTGCGTCGGCAACGATCGGGCAGTCTTGGAAGCGCCTGAGAGCTGACCAAGTATTAACCAATCAGGTTACAGCATTCATTAGCCAAGCAGGTTACAGCAAGCAGCCGACAATATTTGGAAGAAAACAATAATCGCATTCTATTGCAATAACAATGCATTAATTATCAGCTGTGTTAGGTCGTCGAATCTCAGGAAGGACTAATTCAAAAGCATAACATTTTCATTTCTTTCTTTGTTTTATGTTAAAAAAACATTGACAACATTCTCTCCTCCCCCCAAAAACATTATTTTGTACAAACAAATCAAAACATTTACATCTACACATTTGATTGACTATGGTTCATTTGGCCTACCAAAAAATAAAAATATATTTATTTACAGTTCTTCAGCTATGGTTTGTTCGTTTTTTTTCTTTTTATCTATGTATTTTTTTCTTCGAAAGTCTTCCATTATGCGCTTGGCAGTTTTAGCCCTGTTTTCGTCTCGTCTCGCCTCGTCAGCTCTTGGAGTGGACGCCGGCTGTTCCATCATATTCATTTACAATCTGATTTAATCACGTAACTCAATTATATAGATTAAAAAACAAAACAATGTCTTTAATTAATTCTATTTATAATTTTTATTAAGATTATAATCGAGGAAAATATTTTAAATACATCTGGAAATCTGAAAAAATACAATCATTAGTGTATATTTGTGAATATTAATTTATTAGAAGTTTTGAAACAAATTACTTATGTAAATTTGAAAGACACGTGATGTTTGGGGAAGCTTTGGAATGGGTATATATAGGAACTGATAATTAGGTATAAAAAGAGAGCGATCAAAAGCAATAATATAGTTTCGGCTTCAGACTGACATACAGATACATAATCTCCGTTATTAATAGATTTAAATGTATTTTTTTTAATCCAGAAATGAAAATGATATTAGTGAAGCTATTTTTTTCATAGTCGTCTGTGTCTGTTATGAATAAATGTACGTTTGACTACAGATTTATAAGTGCAAACATATAGATTTATAATCAATGGTGGGAAAGCAATGTTTCTAATCACAACAGGAAGCAAATGTTGGAAACAAAAGACCAAACCTTTCTTTTTTTGTTTCAGAATAAAAAGGAAATGGTATAAAGCTTTTCGATTTTTACTTTTCAGAGCAGGTGTTATTGTTTTCATATCTTTCTGTTTAGACATGTATGACTCACTGAAGTTTCACACATGCAAATATGTCTCTGTGTGTGCTTGTATATATCTGTCTATCGAGATATGTATTTTTTGCATGTGTGGAATTGTATGTATCTACTATTACTAGAGGGGAATTCGTCTGAGAACGGGTAAAATTAATTCCTCAAACAGAATAGTTTTACACCACGTTTATTTCCCCTTTACAAAGGTTAAAATCAAGATATAATAATACTAATTCTCATGTCTAAAATCTTTATTTCAATTTGGATCGAAATCCATTAGATGATTTTGATTCTAGAAAATGTCTAAAATTTAAGGCTTCAGCTTAAGGGGTCTTAAGAAGAAACTGAAATTCAGAGAATATTGCTTAATTAGTCTCCATAACTGAATCAAATTCCCTAACCTTTTGGCGAGGGGCAAAGTGTAGTATTTGTTCTTCAACTACACTTCATATTTTCTGTCCTCAGTCAGTGAAAGAGAAATCCTTCGAGACTGAGGCAATTTTAATTTTTGTCTTAGTTCAGAGTGCCTCTTTTTGTGGAAGCTGGATTTTCCCCACATTTAAAACCGACCATATGTCTAACTCTGCCCTCGTCAGCAGGCAAGTAAATAGGGACTATGGATCAAATTCAATGCAAATCTGATATATTTGAATTTTCAAGTGGGAGATTTTGCACATATTATGCCCCTTTAAAATCCTTTAAAATACTCCAAAGGAACTGAAACTTGGCGAAAATTTATTAACTGATGTCAAATACTTCTTGTTAAAATTTTAGAAAAATCGTAGGTATGTGAATTTTCACGACGGCGCAACTTCCTTTTTACATCCTTCGCATGAAAATAAATAAAATAAAATTAAATATAACCTACATTACTTCCTTATGCTTAGCAGCTATGTTCTAAAATTCATAATGATCGATTAATTAATTTAGGAGTGAATTCTGTACGTGCAAATATATAAACATATATACATACCTAACTTTCTATAAATAGATGTAATAACATGACTTTAAGAAATGAATATATGAAAATTCCACATCATTATAAAAATACGTTTGAAAAATGAAAAAAAAGTGGGAGAGAGACCAATACTCAAATGGAATCAAATGTCAAAAAGCAGTATCATATAAAGACCTCTTCCTCCCCCAAAAAAGGTCATGTTTGTCTTGATGAAAAATTGGCATGAATATCATTCAAAGCAAGAGTCAAGCAATTAAAGAGAAGAAATGAACTGGAGTCAAAATATCGACATGAAAATAATCACATATTAATATTTTGAAAATCATGGATCAGGCAAAGATCCATTTAATGATGCTATGATTTCAATGGTTAAAATTATTTGAATAACAAACGCTGCTGACAAAATTGTATTTTAGTCCTGTAAGAAGATTTAACCAGGCATTAAACGTAAACCCAATAAATAACATCAATGAAAACATTTTTTTTGTTTTAACTTATCATTATATATATATATATCAGGTTGGAAAGAAAATAATGTCGTATTTTTTACTTCATCACTTTGCAGCCTCCTAAGTTGCACACAGTTCTAGATTTTTTGGTGAATTGGTGTCTTAATATCTTGCTTTGCCTTTTAGTAATTTGTTTGAAAATATTAAGTTTAACGGTGTCAGCCGTCAAAAAATGGATATTAGTGAGGAGCATCTGAGACATAGCATGCTCTATGAATTCAAAAAAGGAAACTCAGCTGCAGAAGCTACAAGGAATATTGGAACTGTCTATGGGATAAATGTTCTAAATGATCAAAAATGTCAATGGTGGTTTGCAAAATTTTCTTCTGGAGACTTTAACCTGTCAGATCGACGACGTTCAGGAAGGTCAAAATCAATTGATAAAGACTCCATTAAAGACGCTGTGGAGGCCAATTCAAAGTTAACCAGTACAGAATTAGCTCAGCAATTCAATACAACCCATACCACAATTATTTCATGCCTTCATGAGTTAGGAAAAATTTAAAAACTTGGACTCTGGGTTCCTCAGGATTTAACCGACACTCAACGAAATCAAAGATTGACTGTTTGCACATCTTTGCTTTCCAGGAATCATCGAGAACCATTTTTGCAAAGAATTGTCACTGGAGATGAAAAATGGGTTCTTAACAAGAATACCCAACAAAAGACAATGGTTAGACCGAAACCAAAGTCCACAGCCTGTTCCAAAACAAGGACTACACCCAAAGAAGGTTATGCTCTCTTTATGGTGGGACATGAGAGGACTGATTCATTATGAGTTACTAGAACCTAATCAAACAATTACAGCAGTAAAATATTGTTCGCAGCTGGATGATTTAAGAATTGCTCTATCAAAAAAACGACCAGCATTACTCAATAGGAAGGGTGTAGTGCTTCAACATGATAACGCGAAACCTCACACAGCAAAACTCACTCAGGAAAAGATCATGAGTTTCAATTGGGAAGTTTTGCCTCATCTGCCTTATTCACCTGACATTGCTCCATCCGACTACTATCTTTTCCGGTCGTTGCAGCATCACTTAAACAATAACATTCATGAAAATGACGACCAACTCAAAAATGACCTAAATTTGTTTTTCTCTAAAACAACCAGAGAAATTTTTTGAAGAAAGCATTAAGAAGATAGTTGATCGTTGGACAGAAGTCATAGAAAATGAGGGAAATTATTGTAAAGTTTAAAATGCCCTAATGTGAATGTTTCAGATGAAATAAATGCGTTGGACAAAACGACATTACTTTCTTTCCAACCTGATTATATATATATATATATATATATATATATATATATATATATATATATATATATATATATATATATATATATATATCAACATTAAAAAATAGAACGTTGCCATTTCATCACTCTGCGACGAAGTCTGAACAAGTCTCTGATAACATCAAGGAGATATGCTACCATCATAGAATACTAAGGTATTGCCTTTAAATCTATTCGGACTCTATTTCTCTGCAGTAGAATGTTTTATAATTCGAAATTAATAAGAAAAAAAGTAAAAAAACATTTAAATGATCTTTGATAAAATATTGCATCTCAAAACTTCGTCTCAAAGACATTTGTTTTTCTATGTTCATTATATATATATATATATATATATATATATATATATATATATATATATATATATATATATATATATATTTCTTTTTTACGAACACAACAAATCCATAAAATTAGGTGACACTAAGAATGCTTTGGTTTTTCGTTTCAACCACAAATTTAATGTCCACAAACACACACACATATATATATATAATAACATTTTAAAATGCTTAACGTAATAGAAGTCATCTGGCATCCCACTGCAGTGGTCTGTTCTTTTGAGGTCAAACTGACTTAACTTGCGCATTCTCGGCTTCTGTTTGAAATTCTCTTCTTTCTCTCCAGCTTTTTCGTTTATTTGTTTTCGTTACCTGAAAATGATTTGAAGAAGAATCGAAAACGTTTGTAATACATATGGAACATATATTGATTTTTTTTGGTTTTGACAACAAAAAAAAGATCATTAGAAAAAGTAAAGAAGAATTATTTTATGTTTAATATTGTTCGCATAAATGAAAGAAGGCTGCCTAAATATACAAAATATATATATATATAAATATACTAAGGTGGTGTGGTCATGCATGTAGGATGTATTGGGATTGTATCTCAAAGGAGCTGGGCAGTAATTGGAAACAGAGCACTAAATAGAGCAACATGACACGTGACATCAGTATTGGTGCGCATGAATATAAGAGATAACGCATTTAACATGAAAGACTTAAAAGAGCAGTTAGGAAAGGGGGCTCAGAAATGCTAAACGAAATGGTTGTGATTATCTGCCATTGGGTCTGTGGTAAAGTAGATCTTACAAGTCACATTCACAGTTGCACTCAATCCCCCAAAAACTATGAACTATATCCTTCAAGGGATAGCAATCTGCAACCTATGCAGTAAAGAATGTCAATCTGTGCCAGGTTTGAAATGGCATATGAAAGTCCAGTTTGAATTACCTACTAGACACCATACTTGAGTGTCTTCGGTCTCTCTGTACAAAGGTTTGTCAGGACAACCTGATATGAGGATACTTCACCCTACAAGTAAACCCTGACCAAATATTCAAAATAACATGCTATTCGCAGGCCAAATAAGATTACCTCAACGCGGTTATACACTGGCTCATATGAGGAATGGTGCACCTTCTCCAAGTAATGTTACCTCAAGTAACAGTACTTAGCTGGATAATCCACCAGACTAGATGAATTCTTGTCTTGGAATCCGGTAAGATCAAGTGACCACAAGAAAGATATACTATAACTTGATTAACTGGTCGATTGGGGAGAGGGAAATTAATGTTCTTAACTTCTTTACTAACTCAACAAATGTGGAATCCTGAACAGTAATTTGAAACAGACAGCACTAAATAGAGCAACATGACACGTGACATCAGTATTGGTGCGCATGAATATGAGAAATAACGCATTGAACATGAAAGACTTGAGAGAGCAGTTAGAAAAATTGGCCTCAGAAATGCTAATATGAGAGATGACGCATTGAACACGAAAGAAAGTTATGAAAGGGCGTCATAAATGCCAAATGAATTGGCTGGGATTCTCTGTGATTGGGTTTGTGGTGACTGCGATAAAGATCTTACGAGTCACAGTCGCATTCATCTCGAAAGAACCTATGAGCTATCTACTTCAAGGGGTAGCAACCTATAACCTATGCACTAAAGAGGTTCAATTGGGTTTGAAATGGCATCTCAGGTTTCACAAAGATAGAGCCCAAGCAAAAACTTACATAGGACAACATGTCTGCAGTCATTGTGCTAGAAAGTGTAAGAGTCTGGCAGGCTTGAAACGCCATATTCGATATGCTCACATGTGAATTGAATGAACAAACAATGGCAATAGTCGATATCGAGTTTGCTGCACTATATAATATATATATATATATATATATATTGACTTCTATTGACACACATGAATTGAATGAGTAAACGATGGCAATAGCCGATATCTGCCCCCATATGACTGGACAATTTTTCATGTAGAATAGAACTTATTCAATTCATATAATACTTTCTTTGAAAATGTAAAACTATAGAGAAAGAAAAAAGCTGTTATTAATTCGGATAAAAGATATTACAATATGAACAAGCTAAAAATAAAGCAATAGGCAGCCAGAGAAAAAGAAAGTCATAACTAATACGGGGTGGAAGTGGGGAAAATTTATACGGAAGGTAGGCATCTAAAATAATTGGCGACTTTATTTATATTTACCTACGAAATAATAACATATTTTTTTCCTCACATAAATGCAATCATGTAACTACCGATCACAAAATCTGAAAGTATTATGGTTCATTATAAACATTCAGGAGGGTGAAAAACTAAATTGGAAGTAATTTTCGTAAGGGATGCTTGTTTTAATTTTGTTGACTAGTGGGTTTTTCTAAGTAAAGATGAAGTGGAGATCCGAACATTCCTTTTAGTCGGCTGTTTTTTCTTTGTTCGTTGAGACCCTGGCCGGGGTAGTTTATTCATGGGACTGTTGTTATTAACAAACACGGGAAGATATTTGTACATAAAATATATACTTTGTTGATATTTCATCTTGAGATACATATTTCGGGCAGAATTAGATAGTTAGAGAGAGAGAGAGAGAGAGAGAGAGAGGGGGCGAAAGAGAGAGAGAGAGAGGGGGCAAAAGAGAGAGAGAGAGGGGGCGAAAGAGAGAGAGAGAGAGAGGGGGCGAAAGAGAGAGAGGGGGCGAAAGAGAGAGAGAGCAATTCAACTATTGTCAGTTTTTTTAGACGTCACACCTTATAGAGTCTATTCTTGTTGGTTTCACAACGAATCTTTTGCCTAACTCACTCACTTAAAACACCAATGCAAAACAAACAAAAACTCCTAGCATGCTATATACAACCACTGGGTTCTTACTGCTTTCGGGACCATTCATTCCCATGCATATTACTTTTATAACTTTGATCACTTTAATAGCTTAATTCGATCTGCTCTTTTCCGCGTCAGCTGTCTGGGGTAGTTGTGATCCAAGCAGCATTATTCGTACAACATACCTCTTTATCATCTCTTTCAAAATATATCCTGGATGTATTTTCTATCTTAATATCTACACCTATAGTTTTATAGGGAAAAAGCAGAAAGCCAATTTTTATTTAGTTAGTCCATATATTTCTCTATAATTTAACTTGTATTCTAGAAAGAAAGTTACTATACGTACTGCCCCAAAATTTATAAAATAGCTATGAAAAACTGTTCGTGCAAACTATTTTCCTCACTTTATTTCAACTTTAATCATAATTATCAGCCACTCACAAACCCTTCGTTCATGTGGAAAAATTATATTATTCTCAAGTATCCACAACAAAATCCTCCGAATTTCATAAATCAATTAAGGTATTGTCTTCTTTTACCCAATCAAACCATTTTCCTATCTCTGTATTATCCACTGGTAGCCTATACGTTATGGCTTTGAAACTTTCACCGAATACTTCTTATCGGAATAATATTAAACCTTCAATAAACCCAACAAAAAATTATTCCACGCTTTAAAACACCTCATCTTTTCTCAACCCTATAGATTAATTTAAATGCCTGCCAAACATTAACATCGCAATTTGCACAAGACTTAGCTCATAATATTTAAACTTAATTAACTTAAACCTTTTTAACTTAATATATAACAGCAGAGAAAACCACCACTGGCAGACCCAAGTTGTCTTGGAAGGATGTGGTCAAACGTGATAGGAAAGCCATGGGTATGGATTCCGTCAGGCCTCACCAAAGATAAGAATGGGGGAAGACTTAGATCGAGACTAGACACTCAGGCCCCACCCTCATCAGAGAATTAATTGTGGCCTGATTCAACAAATAAACCGGGTTGGTGATGATGTCTAATTTAAAAAATACAAAAATACAAATTGATAACAGCAACACATGATATTTAAAAAATACAAAACAAGAGAGAATGTTTTTTGGCTCTCTCCCTCACACAAACACTCCCCAGCGATCAAGTGTCTATCGTCCCATTCCGCCATCACACCTTTTTGTCTGTCCTTCTTTCAAGCAATCTCACCTGTAAAATGTCTGCCCATATTTGTTTTCTTTCTTTCCTTCTCTATACTCATTATGACTACCACATCTTTTTGCAACCATCTAATCACTACACAACACACGTTTACACAATTATATTACTGTTTTATATTACACTGTATTTGAAACACCTAAAGTAAATTAATTTCTAAACATTTTCAAATTCATCAACTTTGTATGGCATGACGTCATCTGAAAATGTCCCACAGGTATCGCTACATCATGCCTTAACTAATTAGTGAAGTTCACTCTAGAATCAGAATCATATCTTTACCCTTACACCGCTTGGGACGCAATAAATTTTACTTTTCGGCAACGATCATGCCATATTCCACATTTTGGAACGTCCCAGATGTCAGCTGTCTTGGGTGACTGTGACGCAAGGAGCATTTATAATGCAACAATTTAGTGTATATATATACAGGGTGGGCCAAAATAAGGGTCCTATCTTTAAATTTGAATAACTTCCACAAAATAAAAGTTAAACTCACCAAACTTTATGTGTGTGTAGACTGACCATTCCGAGATTTTTTGAAATAAACAAAACAAATTTTAGCCGAAAAACACTTCTTAAAACTTACAAAAACTAAAGTATTGTTTTTTACACTGTTTTGAGTTTTTTAAGCAAAAATAATGTTTTCTAAATGAGGGTACGTTCCTTAGGGCTAATACGGCTCATGCTTGCTTCGGAAGGGGTCCTTTACTTATTCTAAAAAAAAAAAATAAAAAAAATCAATAAATAAAAAAGTTATGAATTTTTAAAAATAGAACCCTTATTTTGGCCCACCCTGTATATATATATATATATATATATATATATTATTAGTAAATTGAAATAAACAAAATGATGGCATATTATTCAGTTCCAGGAATTCAGCATCAGTATTTTTGGCCTTGATCGTTTGTAAGACGAAAGGATTTCTTTTTAATTAAATTCCCATTTGTGACTTCATCAACACCGATTAATTAACATTTGTTCATTTCAATTTACCATATAATAACTCTGATTGAACTAAAGGTTCTAACATTGAACTAAGTTGATATCTGCAGTATTTTTTTAGTATATGCTACTATAAGCTTAGATTTAAACCGCCCTTATATCTTTAAGGTGGGATTAATTACTGCCTAAGTCTCTGCATTTGACTTATCTATCTATCTATCTATCTATATATATATATATATATATATATATATATATATATATATATATATATATATATATATATATATATAATAAATTTGGCTTAACAATTCAGTAAAATTTTAGATCAGCCACATTTATTATTTACTAGCATGGCTGGCGTTGCCCGGGGTAATAAAAATAGAAGAGAAGAAATCAACGCCGAGAAGAACAAATGATCATGGTCAATTCCTAATTTCTCGCCCCTCCTTCCATTTTAACATATTAAGATACATGATGTTGATGAATGCAATAGTCTAAAGAGGTTTATTATATATCACTTACAATTTTAGATCCCGGACAATGCCGAGTCGAACATATCGTTCTGTAAAATTACTCATTTCTTCTCCCCCCCCCATTTCAGAATAATATGCAAATAAAGGATATGAAGCACTTTGGATTATTGATCCCGGGGTATGCAACATTATAGAATTAGACATAGGCTCTCTCTCTCTCTCTCTCTCTCAATATCTCTCTCTCTCTCTCTCTCAATCTCTCTCTCTCTCTCTCTCTCTCTCTCTCTCTCTCTCTCTCTCTCTCTCTCTCTCTCCTTGAAGCCCTCTATTTTCCAAACTAGAACTTTTCATTATTCGGACTTTTGCAGGCATTTTGCTATTCACTTTATATTTGCATAAAATTTATGATCCCCTAAATGTGCTTTTTTAGACATGTTACATTTTTCTAGATGATTCTATTTCTATTTTTATATTTATTTATATTTTTGTTTTCAAATCTGTGCTAAACAGTAATATAATTTTATTGATTTATTCCTATGATCTCCTCTGATAAAAGCATACATTTTTGAAAATCCATGGGTTAAGGAAAGGAAAAAAGTTTATTAATGTATCTATTGTTTTAACTATTTGATGATTTAATAAATATGTTACTTTATCCAATTTTCATTCTCATCACTCTTTTCCTGAGCATTGACTTTTCAAGATAGGATATAATTTTAAAATAAAATTTTATCTTTATTATCTCTCTCTCTCTCTCTCTCTATATATATATATATATATATATAATATAAGTGTTACTACAGTTTTAGAAGCGTCGTTAGTAGATATATTTGAAAATTTCTTTGAGAAACCAGTAAACAGACGCGTGAATTCATATATATATATATATATATATGAGAGAGAGAAGGGATAGTGTGATGTCGAGTTGATTACATATACCAGATTTTATTATTCATTTAATTCAAACTGTATTTTGTGATGTCTGTGGTTAATTGCACTAACTGGAATTATACTTTTTCTGTTAAAACTGTTTAGTTTATAACTCACTAATAGCTTTAGAAAAGGTATAATTCTATCTCTTCTTTTTCCATTGCTATGTGGAAAATCGTAGTGTAAACTGTAAGTTGGCCACAATAAGCCAGAGAATACATTCTATCATCCTACTTAGACTAGACTCTCTACCAATAGTTTAGAAAATAAATTCATTTCTGCGCTCTTTATAATTCTAAACAAGAACATTAGTCAGTCGTGAGACTGCATACTTCTGACTGACAACATAAGTCTTATCTGGGCCTTACTTCTTCACATTATATGAAGTATCTCAAAGTTATGCCATGGAAACGTTGATAACTCAAAAACTATTCCATGATAAATGCCAGTATACTGAAATCATATGCCCTTAATAGGGTTAAGATGGAAATTCATATACACTAAATGTACAAAAGCAAGGAAATTCCCAAATTTTTACACTTTTATTGTCATTAATTAAGGGTATGACTACATATCAACCAAACCATTTCATTATCACATCACTACAGTATAAATCTCTATGCATGAGTGAATGTAGTGTGTGAGGTGCGCTGAAGAAAAATTCCTACCAGTAAAATACATAGCCCTGTTGTGCTCGCATACCCTTAATGACAATAAAAGTGTAACAATTTGGGAATTTCCTTGCTTGTGTACATTTAGCGTATATGAATTTTCATCTTAACCCTATTAAGAGCATATGATTTCAGTATACTTGCATTTATCATGGAATGTCACTACTTTTGTAAAGGCTATGCCTCAATACCAGCGTCATTTCTAAGGTTTTTTGGAATTTTCTGGAAAACTAAGGTATATGGTAAACTGAAATTAAAATGCCATCAACTAGACCCTAGAACCTCTATCTCTGCCAAAAATCAGCTGAATCCATCAAATAGTTGATGAGATACAGGGTGGCACATACGTATGTACGTACATAAACGTAGATAACATGATTTCATGATTGAACTTTCTGGATCTCTGGGTTGCCTTGACTAATGATGCTGAAATTCTACACACTTATAGAACCTATCAAATAAAAATTTTGTGCAAAGTTTTAACTAATTTGGTTTATTGGTTTTTGAGTTATGATTGATCAAAGAAATGAGATTTCCAGCATAGGCCATTCGTGTAGTCTATTAAGGGATAGAGCGCTTTCGCGTCTCCCTTGATTGATCTGATCAAGCTGGGGTTTTGCCTGGTAGTTTCTATTATCAAAGAGCATCGGATCAATACATCAAATTTGGAAAAATCGATTCTCTACGATGAACAGAACCAAATTTATTGCCAAAAGTGTGACTTTCAGCTTTTCCCTGACGTTGATATTTGACCTTGCTATTTGACCTAGATATCCCCACATTCTAAGTTAGACCATGACCGATATGCTGACTAAGTTTAGTGACGATTGGTCAAGCGATATGAATGCTGTACACAAACAAACAAACTAACTTAACCAAAAATATAACTCCTGCCTTAGGGGAGGTAATAACAACATATTTAACCATTGAAGCATCTGCACGTGTCACTAATTTGTTGAATCAATAAGATGAGGATAACTCTTGCTACTGAGTGGACATCATTATATGTGTGTTTGTGGCTGTGTATCTGCACACATCGTTCAAATGGAAATCTTTTTACGATAAATTTAAATGTATTTTGTAAATAACTAAAACATTTTCTTTCAAAAAACTTTTTTCCTTTTAACTCGTATTTAAGATGGGTTTTTTTTATTATTAAATGATTTGCCATTCAAATAACTGATAAATTTCTACATGGCTTGCATGTAGAAAAGCCATTACGGTTTGAAGTGTAAAAGTTGAAAGAGCAGACATGGTTACAATCAATAGTGTAGTACAATTCATTGCAATACAATTGCCTATATACAAACCAAAGCAGAAACATAAGTCAATGTACTGACAAAATGACGGATTACCAATAATCAAGTTTGTTATAACAGAAAATTAATAATCTTTTTTTAAATTCTGGCAATGCTACATAAAATCAGGCAAACAATATCAAATGGTAATAAATCCATAAACAGTTCTGGTATATGTCAGAAGATATATTACATATTTCTTGGCAATAAGATACTTTCAAAGTGTAGATATGAGTTTCAAGGTGCAGTGGGTAATGTAATGCAATTGACCGAGTATGGAATTAGGGTGAGCTCGAGAATTCATGTGGGAAATAAATAGCTAATGATTAGCTTAAATAGGTGACGTAGGAAACATTTCAAATCAAATCCAGTTATCGTCTAACTTTTAGTTATGCTAGACGTATGGTAAGGTCAGGGGATATGGGATGCTAAGATCCTCTGTGAAGATGATCTAACCAGAGAAAGAAATTGAGTTCCATAAATTAAGTGAATTAAATATATTTTAGGTTGAAATTGTCATCATCCTCATCGTCATAGACATTACTAGTTATAACATTAGCACGATTATTATTATATTCTTTACCTACCCCACGGGCTGGGTAACCTTGTTACATATGTAAATGAAAAAAAAAGGCGTCTACCATGTTCAAATAAACTTTTCTTGAGTCAAGTTTTACGAGGAATCAAATGGTATTTTGTTTTAAAAAATATTGTGTAGCTTCATTCTTGTCTCTTTCTTCATGAATATATTCTCTTTTATGATAGAACTTAATCCCATGATGCAATTTCTCACATAATTAGAAGTTTGCAGTCAATTATACCACTATGGTATCTACCGAAGAGTACAACTTTGGAGTTGCAAACTACAAGTAGTTTGTAAAAGATATTTAAGTGTATAAAATGAATATTTGTTTTGCTGAACTTGTATTCGTTTGTCAAGTTTAGACAATCTTACATTTCGATGATCATAGCTCTTGTAAAAGGTTTGAAGTGTTAGTGACCCATATTGTCTTCTACCTAGAGTAGCAAAATCAACAACTGATGGCCGTATGATTCCTGGATTTATTTCAACGGACAAATCTTAAAATACTTCGATCATCTTTAGATGGGATTGTCAGTTTTATTTCCTTTCACTTTTTGAATTCCATGACAGACTTCAGTTGCTCTGATATCCAGTTTCAAATAATGTCTCCAAATTGTCAAAATCTGTACACCTATAGCCACTATATATATATATATATATATATATATATATATATATATATATATATATATATATATATATAATGTGTGTACTTTCGATTTGCTTCATCAAATCATTATCAGGCGAGGTTAGTCTTGCTGTGTTTACTACTGTATTTACTGTTGAATCTTTTGACGGCTACTAATTTACGACTCTAAAATGAGCCCTTGTAGTGATGAGATGTTGTAAACACAGTTAGACCACCATGCGTAATGATGATTTACTGAATCAAATCGAAAGTACTCATGAAAAAAGAAGAAAAAAATAGAACAAGAAATCCACGGGACTTATATACACTAATTTAACCGAAATACTAAATGGACTATTCGAAAAATGTAATATATATATATATATATATATATATATATATGCTTTACAACGCGACCATTCTTTTAACTTTGAACGAGCTAGACTCATTAAATTCATTTTAAATAAATTTCGGGGAAGAATTCTTGAATCATCACTCATCATAAACTCTAACACAATTAAACAACGTAATGGCTTCTACAATTTATCTCCTTTAATCGGCAAACTTATACTAATAGAACAGAACATGAATTTAGATCCAGGTTAGCTATTTTACACCACATTCCCAAGAAAACTTTGAACATGATATCGGTAATAATAATAATAATAATAATAATAATAATAATAATAATAATAATAATAATAATAATAATAGTAATAATAATAATAGTAATCATCTGGTGAGACTTGTTGTCACTCAGACTCCAAGGAATACCACCGGTTGTCGGTGAGAAATCACTGACGACCTGTGTGAGAACTCCTAGTGAGTAAATAATAATAATAGTAATAATAATAGTAATAGTAATAATAATAATATGAAAAAATTCCTCCTGCGTCAAAATCATGCCACATTTTTGAATTCGAGCTACTGTATTTCGTGTGAAAAAGGTATAACAAACTTTCCATACCATATACACATTTAAAATTCTAATGGCCATGTTTCGTTTGGAAAAAGGACAGAAGCATTCTTTTCACGTCACATACACACCAAGTATTTCCAAGTATTGCACTTATGTTTTTGATTTATTCTCTTCAAATGAATCATCCTGAGGAAGTCTTTTAAATGAAGACAAAACGTTGATGAATACATAAATAATTTCGGTTTTCGTTTTTCATTAAAAAAAAAATATATATATATATATATATATACTAGCTTTGGCGACTCGGCGTAGCCCAGAAATGTTTGTATTTGCAATATGTTTGAAGCTGTTCTTTCTAACTCTTAAATATATAAATAATTAGATATTAATAGCCGTCGTTTCATTGCCCTTTTTTATAAAGAAAATATGCTTAAACATCATTCAAATCAGTGGTAAACGACTGTTGCAATAATGCAAAGTTATTCGCAACAGTGCTCAAAATGAGTGGACAGTGCTGGAAATCTGGGGGGACTTGTCACTCAGAGTCCAGGGAAAATCATTTGTTATTACCAATGTGCATTCATCGATAATGATACATGTAAAACCTCCTAATAAATAATACTAACAAACATTTTACAAAAAGCAAAAACAAAAAAGAATTAGAAACATTAATACATATGGAATTCGGTATAGAAAACTAATTGTGATGAAGAATGAAACACTGGGATAACAGAAGGCATAGAAATTGTCCAATTGATAGGGGAAGTGGCACTTGGTGAACGCGATAACTATAAACATCTGAGCATTCTGGAAGCATCAAATAAACAGAGACGAAAGAGATGATAAAACGCGAATATCTGAGAAGAAAGAAGAAGCTTCTTGAAACTAAATTATATAGTAGAAACTTGATAAAAAGAATAAATACTTGGACAGTATCCCAAGAAAGATACTCTTGACCATTCATGAAATGGACAAAGGAAGAACTCAGGTACTGATGAAAGAAACAGTAAACTAATGATCATGTACAACGTGTTTTGCCAGAAGGATGATGCTGACCGACTCTATATAAAAGGGAAAGAAGATGGAAGGGGATTGGTAAGTATTGAAAACTTAGTGGACGACACAATAATACAACGATATATAGGATAAAATGCAGGGAATCTGAGTACTACAAACACAACCAAGATGAACAGTACGGGGAGCAGCTAAACTGGAAAGAAAAGGGCGAGAGAAGCAGCTACATGGACGATTTATACAACTGATCAAAGAAATGGCGCACAATAACACATGGACATGGCTACAAAAAGGAGACTTGAACAGAGAAACTGAATTGTTATTCACAACAGCACAAAACAATGTTATCAGAATGAACTACATCAAAGCCAAGATACACAAAACGTAGACTCTGTTGATAATTAGACAAAAAAACGGTAAACCACAAATGAATGCAGCAAACTAGCCCAAAAGAGGTATAAAAACAGACATGAGTGAGGTGGGAAGATAGTTCACTATGAACTGTGCAAACGACTGCACTTTGAACGTGCAAAATCATTAGTAAATGCGAAAAAGTTTAATATTAGCATTATTCTTAATTTGATTGGGCAATTTGTTCCAAAAATATATTACTCTATTAGAAAAAAAAATACCTGTGAGATAGATTTAGTTTTTGAAATATTTTTGGCAAACAGTGTGACAAAAGATATTCAAACTTTGTGTAACTCCTAATGTTTGGAGTAAATACATGTAAGAAATAAAACAAAAATACTTATGCTACATGTAAGAAATAAAACAAAAATACTTATGCTACATGTAAGAAATAAAACAAAAATACTTATGCTACATGTAAGAAATAAAACAAAAATACTTATGATACATGTAAGAAATAAAACAAAAATACTTATGATACATGTAAGAAATAAAACAAAAATACTTATGATACATGTAAGAAATAAAACAAAAATACTTATGCTACATGTAAGAAATAAAACAAAAATACTTATGATACATGTAAGAAATAAAACAAAAATACTTACGATACATGTAAGAAATAAAACAAAAATACTTATGATACATCTTAATACTAGTTTTCATTTTTGGAATAGTCTGATATGGTCATCGATGAATAGAAGTGTTTTTGACATACAACATTATGATTGAACTTAGTGGTGTATTTTAAAGATATGATTTCAGAAGAATGTTTTCATTCTCTACTATAATTATTAGATAGACGAGGATTGATAGTACGATTAAGACTTTGCACTCACTTGATTATTGCTATGAAAATTGTAAAGTCATCGGCTTTGGAAGGGTGCCAAGATTATGGATATTTACATCATTTTATGTGTAGGTTCTCAGGTTATTCATATGGGAGTTTCTTTGTCAGACGCCTATGCTGCAGGGTAGATTTTCGCTTTGGCTAATAAACTTTTTGATATTAGATTTTGAAAGTTTGTTTTGTCGGCAATGCTTTGCAGGTTTTATTTTTAGCATTTCAGTTTTATAAATATTGGATTCATTCACTGTTATAATCGTTGTGTTTTGCTTATTAGAGAATTCAGACATTTTTCTTTCACATTCTAAAAGAGGAGCTTCGATGTCTCTAGTGATTGTTTGTAGTATTAATAAATTAATATTTTAAATGTTATACATTGTTCATGATTAGTAATTGATCCCCAGGTAGATTCCAGCTATGAAGAATAATGTAATCCTAGATGGCAAACCAGATTCCAGAGAAAACCATGAAGGTAAGCACAGAACATACGTATGCATAGCTGTGTTTAGAATCAAGTCAATGTTTAAATTTAGGAATAAAAAGATGAAAAGATAAGAGAGATGTTAGAATCTTAGATTCAATGAAATTATTCTTAAAATGGCAGCTGTTTCTATTTTGTTTAACTTTTACGACCAAATATACAGCCTAGATCAATGTATTCGTTATAGTCTGAAAGTTTGTTTAAAGGAGTAAATGTCTGACAGAATGTGTTGTTATAGATAGAAATAAAGTAATAAGAAAAAGAAAAAACTAAATCGAATAGGAAAAACACAGAATCATGCTTCTATTGATTCAATATTTCGTTTCAGTTATAAAACTTTTTCTAGAATAAGCATTTATTAAACAGATTCAGATTAGATATACAAAAAGTTAGAAGTGGTGGTGGAAGAGAGTCAAGCCCATGAGGTGACTGCATAAAGTGAAGGAATGTGTTGGGAGGTAACATGAGATTGGTAGTAAGTAGGACGTTGGGTGTGTGAAAGATGATTCATGGAAGGTTTAGTAGTGAGTGTGTAGAGAAAGGGAGTCACATAGGCAGGTGGGTGAAAATTATTTTTTCCTCTCTTTGCTTATTACCTTATTCCTATCTATACCTAAACATTATATAGAACATAGGCAGCCAACCTTTTCAGAGTGAGAGCCAGATGAGACTTTTGGAAGGAGATCTTAAGCCGGAGTGAAAAATGAAATCTCAGAATTACTATATTTTGTTGCATGTCAATCTCAATCTGTCGCCTTTCAGAGAGCCGACTTGGCATCTCTCTTTCATGCCTATTGTATCCTAGCTGTCGTATTTCTGCATCACCCTGGCATGCCCCCGGGTGTGCGCCACGCATCACCCTGATGATGAGGGATGGTCATTCTGTTTCAGTGGGCTTTTGAAAAAGTCCAGGTCGGCGCACCTGGTAACCTCGAGGTTTGGAATGGGTCGAACCCTTCCACGGTCGGCCGACTTGGCTAGGTGTGAAAAAAAGGGACGGGAGAAGTAGCAAGTTGATCCAACATTCGTTTTGACACACCTTACATAGGTTCTCTGTTTCATGCCCTTTCCTCGTCTCTCGTTTCCTCTTTGCCTATCTCTTTCTCTTTTTCTATTTTTATTTCAGGTCAAGGATTTGAAATTAATAGTTAAAGAAAAATGAAGTATACATGCATCATCGCTCACTGATATTTATAAATTTTTTATCCCACAGTAAATCTTAATTGAAACCTACTTTTATGTTTATGTCATAAAATGAAATGAGTTTTACTGGGAGGTCCATAGGCCGGATTGTAATAATTAAGCCTAGCAGGGTGGCGGGCCAGACGCTAAGCCTTTGCGGGCCGGATGTGACCCGCGGGCCGGAGGTTGCCCACCCCTGATTTAGAGTATAACTTTTACTTTTTACTCTTCTGAAAAGTAACATGATCAGTTATTTTTATAAGCAATTTCAGTTTTACGATGAACTAAGTGTTTTAGTTTCAGTTGCCTCTAGGATTTCTATTTGCTGTCATATCAATAAGTGTAAAATTTTAGGTCAATAAAAAAGATAAAATGACTTCTTAATAACTATTATATATTCAATCTAAGATAGATTGGATAACTTAAGTGGTTCACTGTGTTCTTGATTTTAAACGTTTTGCTAACATTAAAACTTAATTAAGGATTCAAATTTCTTTCCAACCGGTTATTCAAGCACTTATACTAATTTTAATTACTTCTGAACTTAACTTTGGCAAGTTTGACTCAACCATTGACAGACAGGCAGGTTTATATCTGCAATTTGCTAAATGGTTATATTTATTCTTTTGTCTACTAGATGTACTTAGCTGACGTTGCCCGGGAGTCTTTTCAGTTTCATTTCCGTTGCACTTTTTTTATTTAACTCTGCCGTTTTTTTTTCATACCAAAGTATTTTTTCAATCTGATTTTGAAAGTTAAATCTAAATATTACAGCATCGTTTGCTCATTAAATTATTAATTACGCCTCATTTTTATTAAACTATAATTTTGTTAAGTTAATGTTGGTTTAATGTCTATTTATAAAATTATTGGATGCAAAAAGTTTCCAAAACTTTAAATCTTTTAATATTTGCTAAGATATTTAAAGTCAGAAATGACTTTCGATTCGACATTCTTGTTTTTGTTTTCTTTAAAATATTAATAAAAGATTAAAATGGATGAGTTATTTATGAAGAAGCCGAAATAACTTGTGGTGGATTTAAATTTGTAATTAAATTATTTTTAAAATTGGATTTTAAAAAAAGTTATTCGTGGTACTTTACACTATTGCAATTTTTATTTCAATAAATAATAGATAAATAGTAAAGACAAAATAATAATATGTAAATCATGTGGAGGCAAAGAACATATATACCTAGACACATTCGATGTTATCACTATTGAATTTAGTAGTCAGTTCTCAGCTGTCTGATCAGTTCAACTCAAATAAAGAAACTGAGACAGAAGTTCAGAAAGATGGTTTATAAGAAGGCTAGGATGTTCCATTATGTTTAGATGGGCAAGTCCATTTTCTGGGTTCATGAGTTGATAACCTATATAGAGCTCTTATGCCGGTAAGTGTCAATTTGATTCTAGTCACACAATTTTATTAATAAAGATATTTGTTAAAGAGAATCAAACCATCAATCTTAGGCTTTCAGAGCTTCGAAACCAGTGATTTTTAACTGACGTCCCATTACACACTCGTGTTCTGCAAAAGATTAATAGTTGTGCAGCAGACATTTTGAATGTTATGAAATAAATTATTTTATAAAGAAACCCAAAAAATAATCAATGAAGATGTCAAAGAATAAAAATATTTTTCATTGTTATCTTATATATAAAATAAAGTGATATTTTCCCCTATTTCTTTGACAGGTATAGCTCTGTAAACAACAACTGTGCATATAATTCTATTTCTTTGACAGTATAGCTCTGTAAACAACAACTGTGCATACAATTCTATTTCTTTGACAGGTATAGCTCTGTAAACAACAACTGTGCATAGAATTCTATTTCTTTGACAGGTATAACTCTGTAAACAACAACTGTGCATAGAATTCTATTTCTTTGACAGGTATAGCTCTGTAAACAACAACTGTGCATAGAATTCTATTTCTTTGACAGGTATAGCTCTGTAAACAACAACTGTGCATA
>OY744519.1:111787144-111862144 GCA_963556195.1 Sepiola atlantica | reverse complement strand
AGGATTGAAAATGATGAAGAATATTATGAGAGGATTGAACCTGCTGAAGAATACCATGAGGGGATTGAAAATGATGAAGAACATTATGAGAGGATTGAAAATGATAAAGAATATTATGAGATGATTGAAAATGATGAAGAATATCATGAGAGGATTGAAAATGCTGAAGAATACCATGATGGGATTGAAAATGATGAAGAACATCATGAGAGTATTTAAAATGATGAAGAATATTATGAGAGGATTGAAAATAATGAAGAATATCATGAGATGATTGAAAATGATAAAGAATACAATGAGAGGATTGAAAATGATGAAGAATACCATGAGAGGATAGAAAATGATGAAGAATACCATGAGAGAATTGAAAATGATGAAGAATATAATGAGAGGATTGAAAATGATTAAAAATATCATGAGAGGATTGAAAATGATGAAGAATATCATGAGAGGATTGAAAATGATGAAGAACATCATGAGATGATTGAAAATGATGAAGAATACCAGATTGGATTGAAAATGATGAATGATACCATGAGAGGATTGAAAACGATGAAGACTACGATGAGAGGATTAAAAATGATGAATAATATTATGAGAGGATTGAACATGATGAAGAATATCATGAGAAGATTTAAAATTATGAAGAATGTCATGAGAGGATTGAAAATTATGAAGAATACCATGAGAGGATTGAACATGATGAAGAATACCATGAGGGATTTAAAATGATGAAGAACATCATGAGAGGATGTAAAATGATTAAGAACATCATGAGAGGATGTAAAATGATTAAGAACATCATGAGAGGATTGAAAATGATGAAGAACATCATGAGAGGATGTAAAATGATTAAAAACATCATGAGAGGATTGAAAATGATGAAGAATATCATGAGTGGATTGAAAACGATAAAGAATACCATGAGAGGATTTTAAATGATGAAGAATATCATGAAAGGATTGAAAATGATGAAGAATACCATGAGAGGATTTAAAATGATGAAGAATATCATGAAAGGATTGAAAATGATGAAGAATATCATGAGAGGATTGAAAATGATAAAGAATATTATGAGAGGATTGAAAATGATAAATAATATCATGAGAGGATTGAAAATGATTAAGAATACCATGAGAGGATTGAATATGATAAAGAATACCATGAGAGGATTGAATATAGAAAAAGAATTTCATGAGGAGATTAAAAATCATGAAGAATATCATGAGAGGATTGAAAATGATGAAGAATACCATGAGAGAATTGAACATGATGAAGAATATCATGAGAGGATTGAAAATGATTAAGAACATCATGAGAGGATTGAAAATGATGAAGAATATCATGAGGGGGTTGAAAATGATGAATAATACAATGAGAGGATTGAAAATGATGAAGAACATCATGAGAGGATTTAAAATGATGAAGAATATTATGAGAGGATTGAAAACAATGAAGAATATCATGAGATGATTGAAAATGATGAAGAATACAATGAGAGGATTGAAAATGATGAAGAATACCATGAGAGGATAGAAAATGATGAAGAATACCACGAGAGAATTGAAAATGATGAAGAATACAATAAGAGGATTGAAAATGATGAATTACATCATGAGAGGATTGAAAATGATGAAGAATATCATGAGAGGATTGAAAATAATTAAGAAATTCATGAGGGGATTGAAAATGATAAAGAACATCATGAGGGGATGGAAAATAATGAAGAATACCATGAGGGGATTGAAAATGATGAAGAATATTATGAGAGGATGTAAAATGATTAAGAATACCCTCAGAGGATTGAAAATGATGAAGAATACCATGAGGGGATTCAAAATGATTAAGAACATCATGAGAGGATTGAAAATGATGAAGAATATCATGAGGGAGTTGAAAATGATGAAGAATACAATGAGAGGATTGAAAATGATGAAGAATACCATGAGAGGATTAAAAATGATGTAGAACATCATGAGAGGATTGAAAATGCTGAAGAATACAATGAGGGTATTGAAAATGATGAAGAACATCATGAGAAGATTGAAAATCATGAAGAATATTATGAAGGTTGAAAATGATGAAGAATATCATGAGAGGATTGAAAATGATGAAGAATACCATGAGAGGAGTGTAAATCATGAAGAATACTATGAGGGGATTGAAAATGATGAAGAATACCATGAGAGGATTGAAAATGATGAAGAATATCATGAGAGGATTGAAAATTATGAAGAATATCATGAGGGGATTGAAAATGATAAAGAATATCATGAGGGGATTGAAAATGATAAATAACATCATGAAGGGATTGAAAATGATGTAGAATACCATGAGGGGATTTAAAATTATGAAGAACATCGTGAATAGATTGAAAATGATGAGGATCAATATGTGGGGATTGAAAATGATTAAGAATATCATGAGGGGATTGAAAATGATGAAGAATATCATGAGAGGATTGAAAATGATCAAGAACATCATAAGGGGATTGAAAATGATGAAGAACATCATGAGGGGATTGAAAATCATTAAGAACATCATGAGGGGATTGAAAATGATGACGAATACCATGAGGGGATTGAAAATGATGAAGAATATTATGAGAGGATTGAACTTATTAAGAATACCATCAGAGGATTGAAATGATGAAGAATACCATGAGAGGATTGAAAATGATGAAGAATATCATGGGAGATTAGAAAATGATGAAGAATATCATGAGGGGATTGAAAATGATGAAGAATATCATGAGAGGATTGAAAATGATCATGAACATGAGGGGATTGAAAATGATGAAGAACATCATGAGAGGATTGAAAATGATGAAGAATATTATGAGGGGATTGAAAATGATGAAGAATACCATGAGAGGAGTGTAAATCATGAAGAATACTATGAGCGGATTCAAAATAATTAAGAATACCATGAGGGGATTGAAAATGATGAAGAATATCATGAGAGGATTGAAAATTATGAAGAATACCATAAGGGGATTGAAAATGATGAAGAATATCATGAGGGGATTGAAAATGATTAATAACATCATGAAGGGATTGAAAATGATGTAGAATACCATGAGGGGATTTAAAATAATGAAGAACATCATGAGAGGATTGAAAATGATGAAGATCATCATGTGGGGATTGAAAATGATGAAGAATATCCATGATACATGATACATATCTATGATACATATACATGATACATATCTATGATACATACTACATATCTATGATACATATCTATTACAAATGATACATGATACATATCCATGATACATATACATGATACATGATACATATCCATGATACATATCCATGATACATGATACTTATCCATGATACGTATCCATTATACATGATACATATCCATGATACATGATACATATCCATGATACATATCCATGATACATTATACATATCCATTATACATTATACATATCCATGATACATATCATGATAAATATCCATGATACATGATAGATATCCAGGATACATATCCATGATACATATCCATGATACATATTCACGATACATATCCATGATACATGATACATACCTATGATACATGATACATATACATGATACATGATACATATCCATAATAAATATCAATGACAAATGATACATATCCATGATACATATCCGTGATACATGATACATATCGATGATATATATACATGATACATATCTATGATACATGATACATATACATATCCATGATACATATCCATGATACATATCCATGATACATGATACATATCTATGATACATAACACATATCTATGATACATGATTCATGATACATATGTATGATACATGATACATATACATGATACAGATCCATGAAACATACATATATCCATGATACATATACATATCCATGATACATGATACATACCCATGATACACATACATGATACATATCTATGATACATATCAAGGATAGATGATACACATCCATGATATATATCCATGATACATACCCATGATACATATACATACCCATGATACATATACATATACATGATACATATACATGATACATGATTCAT
The DNA here is from genome assembly GCA_963556195.1 of Sepiola atlantica. Classification (NCBI taxonomy): domain Eukaryota; kingdom Metazoa; phylum Mollusca; class Cephalopoda; order Sepiida; family Sepiolidae; genus Sepiola; species Sepiola atlantica. The sequence goes on along the minus strand of OY744519.1, from coordinate 111,858,087 downwards.
ATCTATGATACATAACACATATACAAAACACATATCCATGATACAGTATACATGATACATACCTATGATACATGATACATATCAATGATACATATCCATGATACATGATAGATATCCATGATACAAATCCATGATACATGATACATATCCATGATACATATTCATGATACATATCCATGATACATGATACATATCGATTATACATATCCATGATACATGATACATATCCATGATACATATCCATGATACATATCCATGATACATGATACATATCCATGATACATGTCCATGACACATGATACATATCCATGATACATGATACATATCCATGATACATATACATATACGTGATACATACACATGATACATGATACATATACATTATACATATACATGATACATATCCATAATACATATACATGATACATGATACATATACATGATACATGATACATATCTATGATACATGATACATATCTATGATACATGATACATATCTATGATACATGATACATACCCATGATACATGATACATATCCATGATACATAATACATATACATATCCACGATACATGATATATATATACCTATACATGATACATATCCATGATACATATACGTATACATGATACATACACATGATACATATACATGATATATATATATACATGATACACGATATATATACATGATACATATACATGATACATATACATGATACATATCCATGATACATATCCATTTTTTCAACGTTAATTGTGTGGGAGAAAAGTGCTCAATATCCTAGATTGAGCTACTGTAGTGATAGGTTTGGAAAATATTTTAATGCCATCTTTGTTCCCCTTTGGACTATTTTGCAGATGAAAAGGAGGGATACCTAAGTGATTTCAGTAGTGCTTAGGAGGCCTCCTTGACTTTCAAAGTACTCGGCGTTGTCCGGGATAAAAGTGCTCAATATCCTAGATAGAGCTACTGTAGTGATAGGTTTGGAGAATATTTTGACAGTATCTACGCTGAAAAGGATGGGGGAATCAATAAGAGTGATGTAATTAGTGCTCATGAAGCCTCCTTCATTTTCAAAGTAGCCGGCGTTGTCCAGGAGAAAAGTGCTCAATATCCTAGATAGAGCTACTGTAGTGATAGGTTTGGAAATTATTTTAACGCCATCTCAATATCCTAGCGTGTGCTTCTGCTGTATAGAAACGGGGGGGTGCTTCTGCAATATAGCAACTGGGGGGTACTTCTGTGGTATAGCAACCGGAGGGTGGTTCTGCAATATAGAAACTTGAGGTTTCTGCGGTATAGCAACCGGGGGGGGGGGTGCTTCTGCGGTATAGGAGCCTGGGGCTTTTGCGGTATGGCCCTCAGGGGGTGCGTCTGCGGTATAGGGGTGCCTCTATGGTATTGCACTCGGGGGGGGGTGCTTCTGCAGTATAGGAACCTGAAGCTTCTGCGGTATTGCAACCAAGGGTGGGATGCTTCTGCGGTATAGGACCACTAGGCTTCTGCAGGATATCAACAGGTGGGGGGTTCTTCTGCGGTATAGAACCACGAGGCTTCTGCAGTATAGCAACCGGGGGGTTCTTCTTCGGTATAGCAACGGGGGAAGGGTGCTTCTGTTGTATGGCACCTGGGGGGGTGTTTTTGCAGTATAGGAACCTGAGGCTTCTGTGGTATGCACCCAGGGGGGTGCTTCTGCGGTATGGAACCCAGGGGGTTTCTTCTGCGGTATGGCAGCCAGGGGGGTGCTTTTGCGGTATAGAATCACGAGGCTTCCGCTGTATAGCAACCAGGGGTGGGGAGCTTCTGTGGTATAGTACCACAAGGCTTCTGCGGTATAGTATCTGCACTGGGCTGGTGATTGGTACGTATTTCGCATCTGCACTGGAGCTGCGATAGGAACATATGTAGCATTGCACCGGGGCAGCAATAGGTACGTATGTAGCATTCACACCGGGGCAGCGATAGGTACGTATATAGCATGCATACCGGGGCAGCAATGGGTACTTATATAGTATATGTACCGGGGCGGCAATAGGTACGTATATAGTATGCGCACTGGGGCGACGATAGGTACATATAGTCTGCGAACCACGGTGGCGATACATAGGTATATAGTATGAATACCGGAGCGGAGATAAGTACCTATATAGAAAGCGCAGATAGAGGTGGTACTTTTTATATAAATATGTCATACTATTGCCCTGGGCAACGTAGGAGAAATGGTGGGGAAGAAGCAGCCTTCCCAAAAGGCAAAATTAGTAGTAGCGGTGAAATGGGGCGACCAGGGAAGAGAAAGGTAGAAAGACAAATAGACGGCTATAGAGGAGGGGGGGGGGGCAATACAAGTTTGAATATAAAGATGTTACACACGCGATTTCTCCTCAATTATATGTTTTTATGACCCCGAGCAACGCCGGGTAGCCCCGCTAGTGTATATATAAAATGTTGTATGTAAATAGTTGACTCATTTTGGAATATAAAACATAACTTGCATAAAATAACCACTTAAAACAACAATTATGAAAGAAAAGAAACAAATTTATGCAATGTCTTTGGAAACTTTTAAGATAATGAAGCATAATTTACATTATTTATAGTTGAACTGGTGTTCTCATTGTGTTTGTTACGTTTTTGTAACTTCAGGCATTTCCTTACATTTCTGTTGTATTGGGAGACATGTTAATGAACCCAGAAAACTGTGTTATTTTATTAAATTAAAAGTATTAAATACCGTCTTAGTTTCTAAGGGATTTTATACAGAAAATGTTGATAATATAAATATGTTTTTTTTTAAATAATATTTATAGATTATATACTTCGATCTGGTTATCATTTCAAATAACGCTGTAATAATAATGAAATATTGGACAATTGAAATGTTTACATCAAATTTTCTCTGATCTGAATAGAAGATAAGGAAAGACAATATGTTGCACTGTTTACATGCGAGAAATGTTATACTTAATTCTTTATTTAATCGATGGGAAGAGGTTGTACTATATTCTTTATGTTGAAATATGGGCTCTCAATGGAATGATATCTTTTTATTGTATTTAATGTCTATCTTCGTTGGTCTGTATTTTGGGTTAAGACGAAACCGAAAGAATGCGAAGGAAGTGTCTGCTCACAGACTTCTCACTTCTCACAGTATCCTATATCTCTATAAAGCCACCATTCGCCCGTGCATGAAGCATTGTTGCCACATATTAACTGGTGCACCAACCACAAGCCTTTCCCTCTTGGATGAATGTGAAAAAGAATTTCTAACTTAATAGGGCATGCACTGTCTGCTAAACCCCAGCCACTGTCACATCGCCACAGAGTTGTCTCTCTGTGTTCTTGTTTTATAAGTAATTCCACAGAATATGCTCCGATAAAATTACTGCACTTGTACCTCCTCAACAAAAATACCAGCGACCCACTCAACTAGTAGCAAAATCCCAGCTTTTCACTGTAGACTTCTCTAGATGCCGGAAAGTTTTCCACTCTGATAGCTTCTTTCTTTGGACTGATTGTCTTCGGAATCCCCATCTTGCTCCCTGTTTCCCCTCAATTGTACCAACATATAGGAATTTAAATATAAAGAAACAGTTTTCCACCCAACTCCTCACCCATAAATTTTACCCCTATCACAGTAATCTCTTACGCTTCAGTGGTAATATGTCTTCTTTGGAGTGAAAAATAGTTGTTTTTTTAACTTGTGATCTGAGAGAAAAAAAGATTAATTCTAATTTTTTCTGTTTTTTTTTTACCAACGTATATATCAACACTTATCAGCTATTGTCACTTGAACTTTAAATCTGTTTGCTTTTTTATTTTTTGATCAATCTCTCTGTGGCTTTATGTTCGTATCCTGTTTATAGGTGAATCTCCCTTTTTTACCTTTTTCATTTACACATATACTAAAAAGCCGCTTCAATAACATAACATGATTAATATATCTTATTTTGTTGAACTGAATCAGGGATTGAACACACAATTCACAATTAGCCTGAGCCATTTAGACAAACTATTCTATCCACTATCCACTAAGCCATGTTTTGATACAAGACAAAAGAATGAAGGAAGGCCTGAAAACTACTGGGTCGAATTAGTTTGACTCTTAGTATAAAATGTTTGCAAAAAGTAAATTGAAAATAAAGAATTGCCTATTCCCAAGATGCATATTATTTTTGCTTGAAGAAGAATTTCTTTTTACATTAGATTGATTTTCATTTCTTCTGTTTTGTTTATTTTATTTAAGGGTTGTTTTTCAGCTTGTTTTTTTTATATTGGATTTTTCTTTTCATTTTTTCTTTTCATTTCAATTTATTTATTTTTATTTTTAGCAGTTTGGAAACGTAGAATTTTTTCTTCTGCTTTCAATCTTCCAAGGAAAATGTAAACCATAACAAGAATATTTTTAAAATATTAAAACAGACTATATGAACAAAAATATATAGATAATTTCTTTTTGGAATAGAACATTCTACATTTATTTTATGAAATTATCTTTCATTTTGTACCGACAAGCGAAAATACCTATCTATACTGAGTCATAGCTATAATGTAATAATTTGACCGAGGCAGTTGTACATGGTTTACATAAAATGAAAACAACACTTATATATTATAAACTATTATAAATATCTAAATGAGATTACCTGTGGGGAGAAAGTAATACTACTGTTAATAATAATAATAATAATAATAATAATAATAATTTAGAATCAAAGGATCACTGAGACCATACAAAGGACGGCAATGATCAAAATAGCTGCAATCTTAAGAAAAATCCTCGAATGCAGAAACCAATTCGCATAAGCTATGAATGGTAACCAGCCACATGGAATTTACAACAGGAAGAAAACAAAACCACAGGAAGAACACCACGTTATGAACCAAGTAACAGAAACTGCAAAAAACATCATAAGCTGCCACCCACCCCCCCCCAAAAAAATTACATTGGCCCAGGCTGACACCACACAGAATAATCGTAGAAGGGCCAAGAGGATAGGAAGACCGAGGAGGGACAGCATAAACCAGACCTCCACTGGAAGAGTGTGGAGACTGCTGGGACGCTGGGGAGGCTTATTGCCACCTAAATCCCAGAGGAGACGAATGGTCGCTGCCAGCGAGAAATCAATGCTAGATGGCTATTGCGATACCGCAAAGTCATTTGTGGTAGTAATCGAAAAGAGGTGGAAAATACTGAAATTCTGTGGAGGATTGATGTCACTCAGACTCCAAGGAAAACCACTGGTTGTTGTCGGTGAGCAATCAATGACGATATCTTGTGTGAGAACTCCTAGTGAGTACAAATAATAATAATAATAATAATAATAATAATAATAATAATAATAATGTGATAGTTAGTAATAGCTATGACGATGAAGACGAGAGCTGTCATTGTTACAAATGTATAGGTTAAAGTTAGCAATGAAAATTTCGTTCACTTTTAGAATTCAAAGCTGAGTTTGTTTTGACCATTTCTGTAGTTGTAATATAAACATTTAGCTTTGTGGTTTAAAAAAGGATGCGTAAAAACAAAATTAGTTTTTGATAAATACAGTCAGTCAGTCGGAAAGCTGAGAGCTCACTGTATATAAAGAAATGAGTGTGGGAGTAAGATAATGTCGTCATACATCAGTAATAAAAGTAAGCAACGTAAAATCCTTTTTTTTGTGTTTCGAGTCTTCATTTGTGATCAAACCTGGCAAAGAAAATATTTCTTAAAATGCTAGACGAATTCATTGACTGAAGAAAACAAGTGCTGCTTTTAATTATATGTAATGTGGCATTTCAATGAAGATAATTGATTCATGACATATAATCATAAGAAGCAACGTCATGCATACTCATTTGATAAACTTTCATATGTTGCGTCCATAGATAAGGGGCCACACCGTTCAAATGTGTAACGAAATATTTTTTTTGTATGTCTATAACTTTAATCACTAGAACAAAACTAAAACTTAATACGTTTTGCTATCTTTCTTATTTACATTTTCATATATGAACTCACGTTACTATTAATAAAAAAGTGGTTGATATTTAATTGAAAAAAATATGTAATCTTATGTTTAATACATGCTTGTGCTTATTTTTAATTTGTTTTTTTTTAAATATTTTTATATAAGCAAGGTGTCTGTGGAATTTTTCTTTTGCTCAGTTAGTTACAGAGAACTGAATTCTGCATTCTCTAAATTCAGTCATATTCGGCTGAAATCAATCTGCCATCGTCGCTTAGTGTCTGGTCGGTGTGGATCACAATTAACAACCCAGGACTGTGTTGTGGTCCTTATAGTTGCAGGTTGGTATCCAACATCTGATATATACACATGATTACCCATCTAAGTACTGACCAAGCTCCACATAACTTAAATTTGGTTATCTTATAAGAACCGAGGTGTTAATGTTGTTGGATTATGGATGATACGTACGCTGGTATGGATTTTTACACTTGTGAATCAGTACAGGCTATCATGACCGCCTGTAAGTCAAACAAACAACTTTCTCAGGGTGAATCATGGATCGACCTGACCCGACGGTCAGAGATGTCAAACTCAAAGTGAGATGAGATCACCACGGACGTGATGTCACCTAGGAGTAGGGGAGAGAAAATCATTAGATTTGAAAATCAGTCTAGCTTAGAATTCGTTACGAATGGACGCCTAATAAGATGCCGTAATAACTAGAAAACTTTGAGAATCGCCTAGGGCGAAGAGCGCGCCTATATGTGTGTCTGTCAGTATATCTGTCTATCCTTCTCTCTGTCTATGAATAGTTAAGAATCATATATCTGTCTCTCTCCTTCATAATTTAGGTGAAATTGAACTTATAAAATGTTGAATATTTCTCTCTAAATAAATCTCCAACTCCGAATCTGTCTTGTAATTTTAATTCTACTTTTTGTTATGCCATAAGACATTATATAAACAGCCACAGCGAACAGGGTTCTAGCCACACTGACATAGAAAGATATATAATAACAGAAACGACTCGGCCATAAAAAAAGGAAGAGAAGATAGAGAAACTAGACGACGAAGAAAAAGAGAAAGGGAATCACAGAGCGCAACCCACATTCAACAGCGAAGAAGAAGAAAAGACAGAAAGGTATGCGTGCATGCTTAGATTAAGGACACACACGAAACTTGTTAATTAAAAGTAAAAAACAAAGAAGAGAAGAAACTAATGGACAACGCAAATAGGGCACAATCTGAAAATTTAAATAAAAGGATATGTAACAATGTGATTATAGATGCATAATTACATATTTGTACCTTAACAAAACAAATAAAATATTACTGCATGTAAATTTATAAAAAACATTAATTAAGTTTGATTTTTCCTTCTAAAAATAACATTTCTTTTTTTTAAAACATGCCTTGGGTAAATAAATAAAAATAATAACTTTCGATAGATGTTTTAAAGGCAATTTAAGCCCGATAACATTAACAGCCATTTGTTTATATCCGGATCGTAGCCTTATTCTTTCTTACTACAGATTAATTGTTGAATGTAAACGAAAACAGTCATCAGGATGAAAAAGCAACGTCATCGTGATGACGTTTTTTTGTTAGAATTACTGAAGAAACCTGTTAAAATATATCTTTATTTCATCGTAAACAAGAAAATGTATGATTTAATATTGGGGAAACAATCGTATGAATAAAAAAATGTTTTAAACAAAAAACTTGTAAGTTATTACCTCCTTATTATACTTGGAGCTCTAGTAATATAAGCACTATTGAGCTTTCAACACACTTTCTATGTGATCTTAAAGAATTAGAATAATATATTATGTATTAAGCTGATTTTTTGTTGATGCTGTTGTTTGCGGGGATAATATTACTGAACAAGCGATTATTTAGTTCGTGGGGCTGGATATAAGCAGAGGATACTACAGAATGAAAAATGTGTCTGATTCAGGATTTTCCACTTTATTGTATTTTAGCTTATATCCAGTTCCACGAACTAAATAACTGCCTGTTTAGTAATATTATCGCCACAAACAATAGCATCGACAAAAAAAACGACTAAATACATAACATAATGTATACTGTCAGAAATAAATTTCCAATATTAAAAACAAGATATATCTATATATAATTTCTCTCCACTTGTATGTGTATCTGTGTACACACATATATGTTGAATATGATATATAAGATATTTTCTCCATGAGTAAGCAGGTAACTTTTCCTAGCTGGTCAAAATCAAGATTTTGACGCTTCTTCAAGTAGATAATATTGACAGCCAACAGACTCTTGTGTATGCTGTCGTCTGGAATGTTTATTGATACTTGCCTGCTCTTCTTGAAGACAATATTACACTTATCTGCCAATGCCACTGTGTCTATTGTGAGTCTTGTCAAATATAAGGCACCTGTTTTAACTGTGGAAAAATCAGGGTAAACTTATTGATGCATGAATACATGGCAAATGACAACGATTTATTTAGTTCCAACCAAATATATCACATGCATATGTACACATACACACACATGCATGTGGCAGACAGGGTGAGCCTGAATCTGAATTGAGCAATGAAAGTGGCCCTGACTTGCCTTATCCCCACTATAACAGGATCTGTCTTTGCTGTGTATGTAGTTTGAAAATTAAGAAAATGTCAAAATCATAGGTTACTAGTGAGGATCGAACTCACGACCTACGAGAAACAGAACGACTGGTTATTGCACTGCAATAAGCAAATCCACCTTAATAAGAAAAAGATGAACCCACAAATTATCTGTATTCTCATTGGTTAAAAAGAATTAACTGAGATTATTAAATGTCTGAAATTTGCTGACTTGGAACCGGAAGCTACAAAGAAATTCTTTTAGGCACTCCATAAGGTCGGACCGAGGTATTTGTTCTGGGTAGTCCTAGGAGGTCTACCTTCACAGGCTTTTCTTTCTCTCTTTTAGAAGGGGTTAGTTTATTGCTAACCAGCTGAGGCTACCCTAATCTACTTTCTTTCAATGCTTAATTTAGGGGGTGGGGTAGTGTAATATCTGGGTTTTTTTTATACCATGCTCCCAGGCATTACCACTTTTTGTGTGGGGTGTAGTATTTGTTCTGTGGTCATGATACCATCCTTCCAGGGATTTTCTTCTCTTTTGGGGGGGAGCAGGAGTGATGTAGTATCTGTACTATTGTCATGGAACCATCTTCCCAGGTATTACTCTCTCCTTTGGGAAGGGGTAATGTAGTATGTGTTCGTTCGTTATGATATTCTCCCAGGCATTACCTTGTCCTTTAGGAGCAGTCTAGTATATGTCCATTCTTCATATATACTAGAAAAAATATGCAATTGGAGAGAGCATATTCTTGCGAGGAATATATTATAATTGAAATCATTTGTAAAGCCATTATAAAAAAGTTTGAGAATAAATGGTTTGTGATAAAGACAAAACTTTTTAAAGAATTTTTTTTAAGGTCGAATGTAAAAGTAAATGTCATATAAGAGACTTCATTGAAAATAATATGGGCCATGTAGTGAGTCTCTACAATAAACAGAACCGAAGTTATTATTGACTTTCATTTTTTCTATGACTTTTGATTTAGATATCCTAAAATTAAATCAGTTCGACCAAAAACATAACCTCCTTGGCAGAAATAACCATGAGTATAGACTGTAACGTCTTCCTTCCCGCCCATAAGATGTGTATTGATATATGCATGTGTGTCCTGTATAAGTCTCATATTTCTGATTTGGATCGTTCTCTCTCCCAGCTCTGTAGATTATTATTATTACTATTCGTTTATATAATATGAAATTTGCCTATGCCAAACACGGGTATCTTTTAAAAAGAAACTCATACTCTAAAAGTATGAGCCCCTTCGTACATATTGTAGATAAAATCTGAGGAGATATGGTAAAAGAAAATCATAGAACGTCCACAATGGGGAAGGTGAGTACATAGATACTATTTCCATCTTCACTACTTAACATAAGATTCCTAGTAATCAAATGGTTAAGATGACACTCACTTAAAGTGGTCTCTATTCTTAGGTACACGTTTGAATCCTGCCTGGATCTTATCTTTCACTTTGTGGATTTTTTTATGTTCCAGCTTCAGAATTAATTACTCGCCATTGATAACATACAGAATTTGTCTAAGCAAAACACGGGTATCATTTAAAAACCCACGTTTACTCTAAAATATATTGTCAGATTAGAAGTCTATTACTTACTTACTTAATTTAATTAAGTTGCTTAGTATACGTTGTGGAGGTAAGGTAAAACAAAAATGGGTAGGTGAGTACTATTTTGACCTTCACTAACTCTAAGATTCTCAATAGCCAAGTATTTAAGATGAAACTTGCTATAAGTGGTTCCTGTATAAATATTTTGGTCATTTATACACACACATATATTCAACATTAATTATACAATGCAAGCCAAAAGACAATTTACATAAGCCATCCACAAGAAACGTCATCCATAGAAAAGGCCATCATGCTAACAATACAAAAGCATTCCCCTCTTTCATATTCTTACTGACAACGATACTATCCTTACACTAATATACAGTATCCAAAACGTTTAATTTCTAGGGATACTAACTAAATCCACATATTGAAAAATTAAAACTTGTATGAACCGATATATATATATGCATATATATATATATATATATATATGTATATATATATATATATATATATATATGTATGTATGTATGTATGTATTATTTTTAATATTTTTTATCAAAATTGCGTTCTTTGTATAAATTTGAAAACTTTTCTGTTTTTAATTAAAGTTCTGCTACCGATTGATGATGATTGTATTTTAACAATCGAAATATTTTGGTAGAACTTTTCAATATGTGTTTTTGAGTTTATTTTTGCTAGTTGTTGATTTGCTTATCCTTTATTTCATTTTTATTTTTACATGTTGTCTGAAACATTGTTTCTTTTATTCCTCATATATATGTATATATATATATATATATATATATATATATATATATATATATACAGGGTGGGCCAAAATAAGGGTCCTATCTTTAAATTTGAATAACTTGAATTTGAATAACTTCCACAAAATAAAAGTTAAACTCACCAAACTTTATGTGTGTAGACTGACCCTTCCGAGATTTTTTGAAATAAACAAAACAAATTTTAGCCGAAAAACACTTCTTAAAACTTACAAAAACTAAAGTATTGTTTTTTACACTGTTTTGAGTTTTTTAAGCAAAAATAATGTTTTCTAAATGAGGGTACGTTCCTTAGGGCTAATACGGCTCATGCTTGCTTCGGAAGGGGTCCTTTACTTATTCTAAAAAAAATTTTTTTTTAAATCAATAAATAAAAAAGTTATGAATTTTTAAAAATAACCCTTATTTTTGCCCACCCTATATTATGTATCTCTCTCTCTCTCTCTCTCTATATATATATATATATATATATATGTATATCTATATATATATATATATATATATGTATATCTATATATATATATATATATATATGTATATCTATATATATATATATATGTATATCTAGATATATATATATATATGTATATCTATATATATGTATATATATATATATATATATATTCACATGGAACTATGGTCTCGTTATATTCATGTGGTAACATATATGTATCTTATCCTTTTATCTATTTGTATTTCTAATCATTCATCATCCCCTATAATTATTAATCTAAATATTCCTGCATTAAAAAATATATATTTTTTTACCCAGTTAGTTCCTTTTTTTCTTCGGGTTTTTAGTCATGTAATTCTTTATTTTATTTTCTTTGTTACATTATATTTTTATATCCGTAAATTTCCGTGACTTCCGTTTTGTTCGGATCACCGGAAGTACGCAGACTTATCTATTTTCTAGCCCATTAATAACTAAGTACATCTACAATATTTCGAATATTATCGGTAGTATTTCAAATATTTTTAGAAAATATTTTTATATTTAATTATAAACACCTTTTCTATATTTAATAAAATTAGGTATCATATTTAGCACTGACTCCTTTCATTGCATATTTTTGTTTTCGCCGTAGATAATTGAATTGGATATTCCTCGATACTTTTTTAATTGTATTAAACTATTATATTTATGCAATTTTTTATGTAATACTAATTTTATTTTACATATACTAAATTCACAATCTTTTTATCTTATGAGGAAAATAGGAACTGTTCCGTATCATTTTCCATTTACTACGATTGTTAATTTATTTTTTAAAAAGAAATTTGGGTTTAACTTCCTGTGAGAATAAACTCTTCTGTCAAGGTCGTAATAGTATTTAATTCTTATATAAGATATGCAGATTTTTGTTATTTTTCCCTTATCTAATTTTAAATGATATTTCAATATTATAATGTATGTGTTTTTATCCATTCAATATACTGCTAGTGTTTTATTCCGTTAGATCTCGTATTATAACCTTGACAGTGCCGATCTATCCAATTACATTATTCCCCTAAAGTTATATAACATTTATTCTAATTTTTTTAATTTAATCTATCTATTAAATTCATCGTATGTACTTATAATGCAGTGGTTACAATAAATTATTTATATTATTATATATGGTTCGTAATCGCTATTCTAATTTTCGTATTTTTTATTTGTAATAGGAATATTTAGATTAATAATTATAGGGATTGATAAATGATTAGAAATACAAATAAATAAAAGGATAACATACATACATATTACCACATAATGAAACCATAGTTCCATATGAATATATATATATATATATATATATATATATATATATATATAATGTTGATAATGAGTACTGATCATAATTTAGGCTTTGATTGCCTAGTTTTTCATATATCTTGGCATCTGCTTTGTTTCGTAAAATTAGCACTGAAGATAGCCACACAAAGAAATAAATGCACAGGAGCATTTTACAAATATATTGGTGTTTGCCGAAACTGAATAAAACATAGGTTTCATGAAATAACGTGAATCTGTCCTTTATAACATTGAAATGGTATAAAATTACATAAAAAATATTATATATATATATATATATATATACTTAGGTATATGTTTATATATTTGTATATACAGGATTCAATTTTAAATTAATCCACTGATCATTATGAATTTTGGAATACAGCTGTTAGGTGTAAGAGAGGGTAATGTAGGTTATACTTAGTTTAATTTTATGGAAAGGGAGAAAAAGGGGGGTGAAGTCCTGTGATAAAAATCCAGACACATCCGGTTTAGTGAATTGTGAAGGTATTAGTAACCAATTAATAAATATTCTCCACATTTCAGTTTCTTTGTAGTATTTTAAAGGATTTTAGGGGCATAATATGGACACAATCTCCCATTTGAAAATTCAAATATTTAAGATTTGCATTGAATTTAACCCATAATTATTAGACATTAATTAAGCAAGATTTCCTGAATTTCAATTTTTTCTTAAGTTCCCTGAAGCTTAAACCTTAAATTTTAGATATTTTCTTGCAACCAAAAATTCTGTAATGTTTTTTGAATAGGGATTCTAAACATAAGATTTAGAATCATTATATCTCATTTTAATCTTCGTAAGGCGACATGAAGCTGTTCTGTTCGGTCAATTAATTTTACTCGTCCTGAGACGGGTATTATTCTAGTATATATATATATATATATATATATATATATATATATATATATCATTTATTACTATCTAATGTATACACACATGAAATATTATAAAGTAATATAATATAATGAGTATATTTATCTTTAGTATTTACTTCAACAGTGCTCAATATGTGAGTAGAGATTAGTAGTAGTATGAAAATATATTCATGGCAAGTAAGCTACACAGAAACGTTCATATTTCTTTTTTGAAGGAAATCATCAAGCTTTCTTCAGGAATTAAATATGAACGATTTTGTGTAGCTTACTTGCCATAAATATATTTTCATACTATATATACATATATATGTATGCATGTATGTATATATATATATATATACAAATTATTTATTTAGAAACTATACGTTACATATTTCAGAGACGTACCATGGTTTTATTGAGATAGGCTGACCTTTTACTTTGGTTTAGAAGGTCGTTAGAGCCCAATTTAAATCATCAGGGACTCACGAAATAAATAAAAAATCGAAGAATGGAGTACAAAGATCACAATAATGTCTTCGAGTGAATTCACTCAATCATCCCTTTTGGAAAAAGTACCGAGTCAATATGGGCAGACTGTATGTTCATATGGGTCTTAATTGTAACTAAGTATCATTTAAAATAAATTAAGTGTTGATAATGGATGTTGTATGTTTCTCTGCTTCAATGATGCATTCATATTTAAGGGTGATAGTGTGTTGTGTAGTTTATTTGTCAGTGAGTGGGTTAGATTTTGGGTGAGATTGTATTCCTGTTATTAAAGGGTTTAAGTGTTATGTTTATATTACTTTTTATAATTTTGGGAGAGTACTTATATTTGAGTGTAAAACTATTGTTAGAATTCTAGTTTATTAGCTATGTTGGGGCTTGGTGTTAATGGAAAGGGTATCTTTATCAGTAAAAATAGTTTCTTAAGAGATATCAAAATAAGTGGATGGGTCAGTATGAGCTTGCTATCGTCATGTGTGGCGTCTGTATTAGTTCGTGTGGGATACTTGTATTTGATTAACTCTGTTAGCTTATATCTAATAACGTTTATGAGCCTATCAGAGGGGCTGTGTAGATCGGTACGGTTTAGTTTTTGCTCATATTTTTTCCTGTTTATTTAAGTGTATTCGATGAATATACTTATAGGTATTAAACTAGTAAGACTTAATATAGTTAATATATCTAAATGTATAAAGAATATTTTTGATATGATGAGGTATTTAATAAGTTATGTCATTTGTGATAGGTAGGGATTACGAAGTTGTGAGTGTAGGTTGTATTTGAGTAAGTAGAAGAGATGTGGATGTGATAAGGATAATATAATATATCCGAGGGTGTGTTATATTGTATAAAGGAATTAATTTGATAATAATTGGAAAGTTCTTGGGGTGGGAGGAAATAGGTCTTATATTTTACATATGATGTGGAGTTCTTTAAACTTATGTATGGAAGGGACTATCAGTGAGTTATATATTTTAGTTGTTAATCCCGTTGATTAGTAAAAATTTTCTTCTGTGAGGACATTGTTTAAAAACCTCAGTTTTGATGTTCATACAGGTTATAGAAATGGTTATTGATTCCCTGTAGGGTCCTGAATTTTTCAGTGGGAAATTCCTGGGGGTAGGGCTATAAAGCTTTTGTTTATCAATGATCCTCCATTTAGTTTCATCACGGGTACTTGACTTCTTGAACGTCAATATGGTAGTTGCTAAAGAAGTGTTATTTTTTTCCGGGATATTTGAAAATGTTAGTGCATCGGAATATGTTAAAAATAAATCAATACAGTGCTAAATCAAAAAAAATATTTATTTAAAAACTATATGTTACATATTTCAGCAAAATGAAAACAAATTGAAGAATTACGTTCAAAGATCACCGATAGCATCTTCCGGTGAATTCGCTCAAGCGTCCCTTTTTGAGAAAGTACCGAGTCAATAGGAGCAGACTGTATGTGTATATGGGTTTTAATCGTAACTAAGTACTATTTAGAATAATTTAATTGTCGCTCGAGCGAATTCACCGGAAGATGCTATCGGTGATCTTTGAACTCTATTCTTCGAATTGTTTTCACTTTGTGAGTCGTTGATGATTTGAATGGACTCTGACAACCTTTTTAAACGGTAATGGGACGATCCATGTCAATGAAATCATGGTACGTGTTTGAAATATGTAACATATCATTTCTAAATGAATAATTTATATAATATATATATATATATATATATATATATATATATATATATAGTCATCCACATACAGACTGTTTTGCTGTTTCACAGCTCATCAGTGCGGCTATATAGTTCTTCTAAACATGCTCGTAAGTAGCCAAAATTAGCGAACAGCGATAGCAAGTTTCTTAGAATATCTCTTCTTAAAATACTAAAATTCAAACGTGGGGAGATGCAACCTTATAAGATAGACTTAGACTGTCACAATCAGTGAAATATCTGAGAAAAGAAACTGGCTATTTAAATATGGCATACTATAAACAAATATAAATGTTTATATTTAGTTCTTGCTTGTCAGCTCGTATATCAAAATTAAGATTGTGTTCCGAATGTATATTTTTTATCTACACTTTCTAGATTCCGTGTTGATAAGTATATACTTGCTAGGAAAAGAAATCGGTCGGGTTTTTTGAAAAAATACTTGTATTAATATAGTACTATATTCTTGATTTTTAAAAACACATGCACACATTTTATATATAAAAACAGTTGTGACCTCAGTAAAACAGAAAAGGAATACTGAGTAAAAAGGTATTTCTGCAAACAGTTGTGACCTCAGAAAACAGAAAAGAATACTGAGTAAAAGGGTATTTCTGCAAACAGTTGTGACCTCAGAAAACAGAAAAGAATACTGAGTAAAAGGGTATTTCTGCAAACAGTTGTGACCTCAGAAAACAGAAAAGAATACTGAGTAAAAGGGTATTTCTGCAAACAGTTGTGACCTCAGAACACAGAAAGGAATTCTGAGTAAAAGGGTATTTATGCAAACAGTTGTGACCTCAGAAAACGAAAAAGAATACTGAGTAAAAGGGTATTTATGCAAACAGTTGTGACCTCAGAAACCGAAAAAAAATACTGAGTAAAAGGGTATTTCTGCAAACAGTTGTGACCTCAGAAAACAGAAAAGAATACTGAGTAAAAGGGTATTTCTGCAAACAGTTGTGATCTCAGTAAACAGAAAAGAATACTGAGTAAAAGGGTATTTCTGCAAACAGTTGTGACCTCAGAAAACAGCAAGGAATACTGAGTAAAAGGGTATTTCTGCAAACAGTTGTGACCTTAGAAAACAGAAAACAGAAAGGAATACTGAGTAAAAGGGTATCTGTAAACAGTTGTGACCTCAGAAAACAGAAAGGAATATTAAAAAAATACTCACAATAAATATTTAACAAACGAAAATAGGAAAGGTATGAAGAATGAATACTTACAAAATTGTCTATAACTAACAAAATTGAAATGAAGGTAAATATAATATCGGTTAACTATAAACATAAAAATGTCTCAATCTCAAATAGTGGCAAAGACAGAAAATCTGATTGTCAGTTTAAATACTTCAACGTGAATGTTGAATTAGATAAAAGACGAAATGCTCAATTCTCAGTTTAAAGGTTTCACACATCTTTTACTTTCTTTTAACTGGAAACACATGGGCGACTTCTTTACTGTGATGAATGAAGGATTTTTCCCTCTGACTGAAACTCAGTTCCTGGCATGATTATATTATTCAGGTAGAATGGCACATATTCAGATAATTTTACCGTGGTTACACAGACGAACGTACGAGTTCCTGTCCAAATTTAACCAATATTTAGATTACCATTCAACATTTCGATGTTTAAATTAAACACTTGCAGTCATGTAGACAAACAAAACTTCAGTTTAAATTTAACCAATATTGGAATTAATATTATACGTTTTTATTCTGACATCATAAATTATTAAAGGGTGACTAACGAATCTATTCACAGAAAATTCAGACTTATTTACCAAATTATTATCTACATGTAAATAACATACAAACACATTTCATATGCGCTGTTTCCAATAGAAACTACGGTCCATGTAGACTAATTTAACGTTTCGATGGTGAAATTAAGCAATAAATAAACTTACGGTTTGATGTAGAATTTTTTCACGGTCAACAAACGAATTCTTTTAAATTCGTTTTACTACATGTTGAAAATTATTTATGCAGAGGCGAATTTGAAATATGTCTCAAAATCAAAACCTAAATGCCCTAATAACATCATGTGCACCCTTTGCAGGAAATCAGCAGGCCTGAAAAGCACATCTTTTCACTAGGCGTTCTCGTATCAAGAGAGACTGAACAAAATGGCTACCCTACTGAGATGGGCACCGGGTTATCTCCCCTACATGTAGTTTCGTATAAAAAATTAGAATATGAAAATAAAGGTGATAAATCATGAAAATAAAAAAAAGTAAAAACAGAAAAGTAAAATGAATATATACAGAAAATAGAAATTTACAAATCATTAAAAACTAGCTGGCTTTGCCCACTCGCTATCGTTTCGCGATTTAATCCATTCCTATTCATTATTTGAAATCATTGAAACGAAACAAATCGTTTAGAAAAAAAAGAAACTAGTGCTATCGCTACCTCAAACTTATGCTTTCTATCTCTCTCTATCTCTCTCTCTCTCTCATTTCTATTTCTTCTGTTTATCTAATAGTGAATAGGAATGAAATTGCAAAGCGGTCGAATTAAATTTGCATATGTGATTATTCTTTTTCTTCTTTTTCATTGATATAAGTTATTATTAAGATCAATCCTTCCCTTCTTGGCTCATAAAATAAAATTTGCTTACATGCTTATTGAAGCGAACCGGACACACGTACGTTCACTTTAATCATATAGATAAATTTCCGACAGGTTCAGTTCACAATTCCAAATAGGTTACTGTCTACACTAGAGGAAGAGTATAGAGTACAACAAGTGAAACATCGTGAAAATAGCAACAACCAAGATGAGGATAACAGTCGGACACATCTAAATAATGTAAATACCAATAAGCATTTACTAAACTATGTTTTCAATAGGACATTGACAACGTCATTCTTGAAATTGTACAATCAGTTTGTCTAAAATGGCGACTGTGACAAACAATCAATCCTTCTCGCTTATCAAGGTCGATAACAGAACATTTAAAAGTTGCTAAGTCAATGCAAGCCATTTAAATCATCCAGAAATGTATTTAAATATCTGAAAAGCCATAATTATTGTTGCTTTCAGCTGAAGCCGCTTGGCCAACTACCATGTAATTAAACTGATCAATATTCATCGTTTCCTTTTGACCTAAACAATAGAGCTGACACAATGCTTTATCCGGGAAAAATACATTCATTACTTCTTGGGTTGATCTCTCTATTCTGTTCTGACTGATGATTTGTTGGTTATAATTCGCAAGAAATACCACACGACTACCTTTTCGGCTTAGTTATTGAAATAATGGCAGAGTTTATCAATCAGAAGTGGGAAATATTGTTTTCTATGAAACAAATGCTTTATTTTCATAGAGAAATCTAGTCTTCGTCTACTTTGGATATATGTAAAAGTTTATCTTATTTGATTTTCTTTCCTATTTAATTATTCAAAGGCTAGAATAAAGAATTTCGTGTTGAAGGCTCTATTTAAAACATATTGTAGAAATGTTTTGTTCTTTTATATGTTACAGTTGATGCTCATTAGATAAACCGGGTACGAAGCTCTATTTATTTAGAAACAGAGCACAACTCATTAAGCAAGGCCATCTTATATAACACACTGAGAGATCTGACATTTGGGGTCTTTTACTGGAGGCAAAATCATTTTAGCTGCTAACACTTCATTCTCACTGAGCAAATTTCATTCTAAAAAGGAGTGTAACTCATCAAATTTATTTCAGTTGAGATTCTGTATAATATCATAAAGTACATTTGGATTATAAGTTTGTGAAAAGTCGAAATTCCATTTTAGTGAGAACTATTTTTGCATCATTATCAATTAAAAGAAAATTAAAACAGTAATTAACACTGTTTTAATTTCTTAAGCCAAATTTGCTAGTTAGTTTTATATCATAATCTTTTTTTAGGTTTTTTTTTCATATTGACAGTATTGTTTATTAAAAAAAAAACATTTTTATGCCTTTTTTATTCAAAATTACTTGTCTTTTCATTTATAAGAATTCGTCAATAATTGTCCAATTTATCAATTAGCTCATTGTGGTTCTTATTATTTGGTATGTAAAACACATAAAAGCATCAAAGTAATGTCTAGGGGGAATGTTCTCTCTATTTTTCATTGCTATATAAATTAACAAAGAAAATTCACATTGTCTCCAGTAAAAGACCCCAATTGCATGATCGCCTGGCCTGTTATAGGGATCGCCTTGCTTTCTCCAGAGTTATTACTTTAAGGTTGATATTTAATAACAGCTTGAGGCTTAGATAATTACTCTGTACCTTTTTACTAACGAATTAAAAAAGTTGCATTTTAAATTAAAAGTGATCAATTTCAAATTAAAAAAGTTGAATTAGAAATTGACAAATGCTGAATTTCAAATTATGAATTTATTTGAGCTTTTTAACTCCAAATTAAGAAAAGTTTAACTTCAGTTTTAAAAACTGAAACATACATGCAAAGTACTAATCAAATTTTAATTTGAAATTAAGCTTTTATAATTCAGTGTTTTCAATTTGAAGTTGAGAAGTTTTAATTTGAGTTTGGGTTCTTGAATTTGAAGTTGAACCTTTTTAATGTGAAGGTTAAAAAGATGCAGTTTTATGAATTAGGGTTTGATTCGGCTTAACTGGTCTTATTGCATATCAACTCATTTGTGGGGTATTTCCAAAACCCAATACGAACTGTCAGTAATCTCTTTAAGAGAAATAGCTTATTCTCAGCTGGAAATAGGCAGTTCATACTTTTCAAAATATTACCAAACATAAGTTGCACATAACAGATCTGATGGTATTTGAATTCACGTTATCAATTATAACCATTAAACGAGCCCACTTCAATTCCTGCCTTTTTTTAATTTGAAGTTGAATCTTTTAAATTTGAGGGTAAAAAAGATGTATTTGTATTATTCGGACTACTGTTCTCGTCTTGAATGTTAGTCTCACAACATTTCGGCCGATGTAACTTCTGACCTTCTTCAGGTGCATCTTGTCGAAGTCAGGCATGTTTATGTGAAACTCGGGAATCTAGACGGAATTTTGAACTGAACTCTTTATTTAATACATGCATGTAGATGGTTCTCGTTCCAACAGCCATGACTGAATAGAATTCTTAAGTAATCTTTATTTTATTCTTAGTATCGACTGTAGTGAAAATTGAACCTTCAACCTCCAGAAGAACTGGTTATTACTTAGCAGCTTTATCTGTTGTAGCATGTGGATGCACCTGAAGAAGGTCAGAGGTTACATTGACCGAAACGTTGTGAGAATAATATCCAAGATGAGAATAGTAGTAGTAGTCCCAATAATCTATATCTACCTATTATATAAAGGGCGGGTGTCTGTTTGTTTGTATGTTTGTATGTCTGCAAAAAAGCTCCCAACAGACTCCCATAAAATTGATGTTTTCTGAATCGGCAAACATTCGGTGGCATAATATCGAAAAATTGGAAAACAAACATCAATTTCTTCATATAGAATGGCCTCTAAACGTGTGACGGAGGTCCCTAAATTTGTTCACCATGTGGTAGATCGTATGCTCTGTGCATGCACGCATGCAAGACACAGCCCAAATTCAAACAGCGTTTAAGGGACCTATTTTTCGTCAGTTTTTATACTCGGTTCGTTTGGCACCTTTGGTAACGACGAAGGACCGAGAGCTAGAGGGTGATGGTTCTATCTCCACCGACTGCCTGGAAGACAGTGGGGCGAGGGAGAGGGGGGCGGGGTGACCAGGATGAGGGGACAAGGATGAGGGAGCGACTGGAGAAGATAACTTTTTCCGTGGGCAACCGGGGAAGAGAGAGATTGTTACACCTGCCGAGAGGGAGGGGAAAACAGGGGGGGGAATAGCCCCGGGCAACGCCGAGTACCCCTGCTAGTATAATATAAATTATGAATCCGCATCTAAAACATTTCAAAAAGAAAAAGATGTAGTTTTAGAGATCATTTTTTGATTTAGCTTTATTAGTCTTATTGCATTTGTGGGTTATTTTCAAAACCCAATACAAGCAGTAAACAATTCCTTTGAGAAGACAAATAGCTTATCCTCAGTTGATGCTTTTCCAAATGTTACCATACATAAGTTGAACATAACAGATCTGATAGTATTTGAATTCACATTGATAACTCTAACCATTACACGAATCAGCCCACTTCAATTTCGGCTCAAGAATTGTAAATATCTGTTTTTGATGACCAAAATCAAACTGAAATTCCAGGAGGACAATACTTTGAATGCTTGGAAAATACTTGTTGAATAGGCTAGAATATTGAACAAAAAAGAGACGATATATTCCTTGAAGAAAAGAATCTCTTCATCCACATCAATTTCTGCGTGAAGAACCTTTGATGTTTCTATAACATACACTTAAAATAAAAAGTAAACTATGAAATTAAGTTAGAACTTACAGAGAACTAATTAAGATGACTTTGTGATAGACTGACAGAAATTTAAAGCAATTCATTACAGAATTCTTTTGTGCACTTATCTAAGATGAAACTAATTTCAATCGAAAAAGGACTTTAAAATCACTTTGATATTTTATTTTATCTTTTAAACCTTTTTTTGTATTTTCTAATTTGTTATTTGTCCACTTTTCTTTTGTGATAAAGAGATTGAGCTGAACAGAAATTGCAGAGACACAAATCATTTCTGTACAAAGCATTATTAATCACTGTATGTGATTGATTTGACCTCATTTTATTCGTCTTTTCTATCAGTCAAGTTCGACTAAGATTTGAATCTATTCCAAAACACCACAGACATCTGAGGAAGAAGAATTGGTGCACAAGTCAAAATCTATCGAATAAACTAGGAAATAAGTAATTCAACCTCATAGAATGAAAAATGAAACTTAATATTCAATTGTTTTGAAATCTAATTTTATTCTATTATTTTCTGTGTAAAAATCATTTTTTGGCCACAAATTGACAGACATTTGCAATGGTGTTGGGACCGATGTTGGTCAATGAATTATGGTCACAACGATAATTTCCTGGTGATAAAACTTAAAGAAACGTTAACTGATAGAATTCATGACGTGTGGAATAAGAGTGTACTCCATTGTATCAAATAAAGAGTTCAGTTCGACATTCCCATACGGAGAATACCATGATCAAGGATTTGTGAACACAACAATCACTAAGATGGGAACAACAGAGCGAAACATATAGATGTAATATATGGTAAAGTAAATTCGGATGAGTCAGCAGGGTACAACTGTGTTGACCAGCTTAATTCTGTTGTTGGCATTATTGCAGGAGGAACCACATAGAGGTTGCCAACATCACTATGGAACTGACTGGATTTGAACTTGGCCCACCTAAGTCGTCAGTCCGTGTCGTTATCCACCTAACCACCATGGCAAAAATATCTATTTAAATTGTCTAATTTGGTTGTCACATGATCATCCCTTGATAAAGTTAACCAATATTTCGATATATGAAGATCAGACAATGAGCAAGCAACAACATTGTCATGCCACAAAAGTTGACAAGTTTATTCTTGATGATTCATAAAGTGGGGCTAATGTGAAACACATCTATGGTGATTTTTCAATTAGGATAAAATGATGTATATGCTCTGAACTTGACCTGCTATAACAGCCGAGAAAATTGCAATCAGTGACGGATTAGATTAGCATTAAATGTGTTACATATTTTGGGGCAAGCTTTTTCTAAATAGCAACTTTCAACTTGTACTAAAATGAACAGAGTTATTCAAATATATTTGCCCTTGAACATCATAAGAATACTCTAAGTAAAAATAAGAGATGAAAAAGAAATTTATTGTAGAGTTTCTAGATTGAGGATTGGAGAACTTCTTTATGATATCAGGAATGCCAATCTCATGCAAATGTGCATGTTCGATGATCATTAATCACCATTAATTAGCATTAAACATTTGGTCTGTTTCAATAATGGTTTTCTGTTAATCTGTGATTGTCACCAATTTTGAAAAAGATCCTCCTCCTCCTCCTCCTCCTCCTCCCTTACAAGTGTTTATCATAAGTGAGAGATAAATGCATGAAGTTATTTTTATATTAAAAATAAAATGACTCCAAACCAGGATTTGTGCGTTAACTGCAATTCTAAAGTGTTTATCGTGATATCCATGAGTGATGCAATCTCAGTTTTGAGCATTCTGGAAAAGTGAACAAAATCTTGACCAATGGAAAACTTATCAGATCCCTATCTTCAAAAAGATATCATACGCCTTGAGTGTGTTCAACGGTTGGCAACCAGGATGGTGACGGGATACGCCATGCTTATCTACAAAGAATGGTTTCAAAGCCTAAACCTGTTCTCACTTGAGTAGCGAAGGATGCGATGGGACCTTATGAATGGGAATGTAAATCTACGTTTAGAAGAGTATTTCACTCCAACACCTAGTTGTGGTCTCCACAGGTTACCCGCAGATGTACCATCATCGCTTTCATCTCAACAGAAGAAAGGTAGCATTCTCTGTCCGTGTTCTGCTCCGTGAAACAACCTACCAGAGGAGGTGTTGATGATAGCCACTATAGCCAGATTGAAAGTCGCCTTAGGCAAACATACCGTATATAGATGTAATATCTACTGCTTTTTTACATGGCTTGATGCACTTTGCTATTTAGTAATTTATATCCAATCTATTGCTAAAGTTGCTGGAAGAATGGTTGGATTATTTTCCTGCTCCAGAAAGTATCTCATTCCTGATGCAATGCTCTACCTATATAAGAGTCAGATATATCCTAAGATGAAATACTGCTAGCACATCTCGGGAGATGCCACTCAGAGCACTCTTTGTTTGCCTTGACAGAATACAAAATCGACTTTTTAATCTCTTCTCTTTCCTACAGCTCCTTTCTCACAGAAGAGATGTTACCAGTCTTTCTCTATGTTATCGTTATTTCACTGGAAGGTGTTCGACTGAGCTCCAATCCTTTGTTCCTCCTTTTAAGGCATTCACAGCAATAACTCGTCTTATTACCACAACTGAAAATAACTTTCCTTTCTTCATCCCCGTGCCTAACATAAAATGAAATTTCCATGAACAGAGTTTCTTTCCAAAAAACATCTAATCTGTGGAACACATTACCACGAGACTGGTCTCCTGCAGACTACAACATGGTCATCTTCAAATCTAATGTCGATAAATAATTGTCATAAGTCATCAAATTTTATTCATCCAATTCATCATTTTCAATCCTCTCATAATCCTTATACTCGAGTGGATTTTGGCCTTGATAAGTGGTGACTCATTAGTAAAAAAAAGAGAAAAGAAAGAAGGAACACTTGTAAACGGCCAGGATGTATAATGAAAAAAAAGAAGATGTGAGGTCTGTGGTGGTTGTAACATTCACTAATATACTGCCGTGTTCCAAAGAAAACTTACATTAGTTAGCAATTATATGAGGTTTCTAATTAAATAAGATCCCTTGGAGAGCACAACACTCTCTAGAGGTCGAACAATATTGTTAAATTCCCGGGTTGTCAGTATAAATAATCAAGCACAACACAACATCATAAGAAATATAAGCCTTTCTTTATCAGCTGTTTCTTTATGTTTCTTCATGTTTACCAAGGAAAGTTTCTTCAGGATAGCATTTACGACATCTTCAGTTTAAGGCTAGATGAAGAGGGTAGGGAGAAAGTTATCGTTAAAGGCTGGGCAGATTGGACCCGTCCTTTTGTTTTTCTCTTCCTGGTTATTGTCTACTTGTGTGCATTTATTTCCTATTTTTATAAATAAGTCACACCCACGATTAGTATGATGTCTCCTGATATGTTATTCAACCTATAATCAATTCAGGGTGTTGCATTGATTGAAACCCTTGTTGTGTTGATTTGGAAATAAACATGTCCAAAAAAATGCCTTGAACTGATTATGATAATAAATGCACTGGGTTAATCACAGCCATCCACTCCTCAATGAATTAGATAAATACTTGGGGAGGGGGAAAATAATGATATGGATTAAAACAATTGACACTTTTCTCTCAAATGGAAAAATTGCCCTGTTTTGTGGTCATCTGTACACCATCAACTCAACGAGTAAAACACAACTAATGACAGGAAATGATAATGGCAGAGAGAAGTTGTAGATTCAGCCGTGATTGGGAAAGGGAAGGTCTGAAAGAGATTCACACATTAAAGAGTTCACGTTAAGAACTATTTTTATTTCAGCTTGTTTTCTTTTTCTTTGATCTTAAGGATAAATCATTTTGTTGATATTAATATATGAGGTTTGTTGTTGACTGTGTGATGGTGACAAGATGTCTAGCGTTGGTGCCATGGAATAGTTTCTTATATTTCTTTGACTTCTACAGAAAATGACTAAAAATGTATAAACTATAAAATCAAGATAAACAAAAAAGTAAAAAACACAGACAAAAACACAGGCCCCACGATACAACAATTGACTATTTTACAAACACATAAATAGTAAATTGCATTAATATTTGGATACATCAGAAAATTTAAACAAAGTCTTTTCTACCAAAAGTTAAGGTCGGTACCATGACCGAAATATCGGTTGAATTTAAAGATGTATTTGTGTTATTATTTTAACTAGTCTGTTACATGCTTAACCACCGATTCTATATATTAAGCATTCTCTCTCTCTCTCTCTCTCTATATATATATATATATATATATATATATATATATATATATATATATATATTGTATGTGTATTTAGGCAGCATATTTTCACTTAGGCAAACATTATTAAATAACATAGAATGTTTTTGCTTGATGAGATTTTTTTTTATTATTCAATTGTTCGAATGGTCTATTTTGTATTTCAGTCAAATTGGTCCATGTAAGTTCCGTGGGTTTCTTGTTACATTTTTTCCTTTGTCGCGAGTACTTTCGATTTGATTCTTCAAATCATCTTCAGGGGGTGTTAGTCTTGGTGTCTTTACAAATATGTATTTACTGTTGAGTTTTTTTTATTATAAAGGTTAGTAATTTACAACTTAAAAAAAAGCGTCTATAATATTGAGATGTTACATGCGAGCATGATTACGTTTTAAGCACGTGCAAGATTCAAAAGTTTGATTGCTTAACAGCTAAGAATTTGAGGGTTGTTGTTTGTTGACTGTGTGATGGTGACAAGATGATAATAATAATAATAATAATAATAATAATAATAATAATAATAATAATAATAATAATAATAATAATAACATAATATTAATAATATAAGAAGTAATAATAAAACAAGATTCATGATTTATTATAAAACAAATGAAAACATCAAACCATGTAGTTAAAAATAACAGTTCTCAGACCCAAAATACATTTAGAAGAACCAATGTAATATATCAGTTTCAATGCTCCATGGGAGAATGTATCTCCGACAATAATAGTAAATTTAATTGTTGCATCGATTTCCCTTACACAACACCTTCCCGGAGACTCACCTTACATCTCTCCGACACTAGCTCCATTTGCCAACACCTAAAAAAATATGACTGCCCCCTTCTCAATATAGACACAAAACATACTAGTTAACAATACTAAAATAATACACCACGATAGCAACAGCAAAAGATTAAACATTCTTGAAGATCTCTACATAACAACTAAACATCCCACAATAAATAACGTGAATTACGAAACTAGTCACAAAATTATTAAGTGTCTAGCATAGTAATTAACGTTACCAAATTCTTAGCCGTTAAACAATCATACTTTTGAATCTTTTGAATTATTTTTTAGAAAGCTACAGATATTAATCAAATTGTGAAAAACTGCTTGGAATGGTGAAGAATTCTTGGAAAAATTATTGGTGCTACTGAAAAACAGCGTCTTATTATTATTTTTTTCAGATAAGTCAAGTTGGGGCCCCAGTTGAAGCAATAATAAAAGAATCTTAGATTTCGATCACAAACAAGTAGTTTTTGTGCATTTTTAATTAAAATATGTAATTATTAAAAAAATGTAATTATTAAAAAAAACGTAATTATTACGTCCCTCCTTCTGTATGAGAAAAACATTTTTCTCATCCCAAATCTTTTAAGTTCGAAAAGTATCTCACATCAAATAAAAAGTTATAAAATAAAGCCAATAGATTGAAAATATGACCTGAAATTGAAAACAAACTTTTTTTTAAAAATCCTTTGAAATTAGCATTATTTTTAAAAGATTGCTACTTACATTAGATATTTATAAAATATATTATGCATGGTTAAATATTTTCACTGGTTAATTTTTACACAGACGTGAAAGAAGTAAATAAACACCCTTATTATCATTAATAATGAAGACTGTTGTCAGAGAGTTCTGATGGACCTAGGCAAGATAATATTGATTATTTCCCTTGCTGATGAATTGGATAATCACTCTGTCAACAGTGGAAAGTGGAATCCCGAGGTTTTCAGCGATTTGATGCTGATTAAGTCCACCATCAAATTGACCTATAATCTAGCTCATCTGAAACTGAGAAGTCTAATGCTTCTTTGACCCGTGTCATAAGTAAATGATGATATACTATAGATATATTTATATATGAAACACAAAAACTATCAATTAATATAAATATAATCGATATTTCAAACTGTGTGCTTGTCGTCAATGAAGGAGGAAGAAATTTTAAGCATGTATGAATTATTTTTGTGGGGTGTCTATTTACTTCTTTCATATCTGTATACTGAGATTTAAAACCGTTAAGATCTTCCATGTATCAAAATATGTTACAATAAATATATGTTTGATTTACATTTTTACAAACGATTGAATTTTTATTTATGAAAGGTCAATCTTGGAAAAAAATTAAATTATCTTTTTTGAATTGTGACAAGCTATAATGGATATTTTTGTTATTTTCAGATCTATATGAAGTGTAATAATTTAAGGAAATTAAAATAAATTCATTTTAATCTATGATATAAACGGCAGTTGTGTGTGTGTGTCTACCTAAATGTCAGAATCTACAAAGGACACACCCACAAAATTGATATATTCTTTTTCAGCATTGCCTCAGACAAAATATGGGCATATTGTTTTTGTAATATTCATTTTTTTTGGGGGGGGGGCAACAGGAAAAAATAGACAGCCGGGAACATTTAGAGCGATTTTTACCATCGACCTTTGGTGTAAAATGATACTTTGGTAGAGCGAGATGAGATGATCGAGACAAGGGTAGAGAGAAAGAGCTACATGGAATGGAATACAGGTAGACAGAGAGATAAAGATAGAGAGACAGATGTTGCACACAATTTTTAACTCTTCTGTTTTGTTGTCAATAACCCCGGACAAGGCCGGGTATCCATGCTAGTAATATATAAAAATCAAAAAATGTATATCCTAGAAATGTTAATATAGATCATTATGAAACGGATAATATTCTTTTACTCCTGGTTAAAATTTACTTTTTTAAAACAATAAACAGTGAAAACTAATTTATTATTTTTCCTTCTAATGTGACTCCATAATTTTTTATTCACTGCATATTTTTAAGCCAAAGTTAAATGTTTCGTCGGTCGAATGAAACGTCATAATTCATCATGAAACAAATTACAGAGAAGCAGTGGCTACAGTATGTGGCAGCCATTATTAGAATTGATTGAACTTTTTTTTCTCTTTTCAAGTCTTATCCACCATCAAGATAACTTGGTAATATGGTAATGTTTCTTTTTCAAAGAAAGTTTTCTGGTAGATGTCTGTAGAGTAGACATGTTTATCAATTTATAGTTATTCACTTTGACAGAAGTAAACATTCTAACAACCGTATCTAATTACAAATACAGATTAATAAAGAGAATATCTATATTTATATACACTGATAGTGCTAGGTGCTCATCTTCCCAAGGGGCTCCATCCACATCATGCCCTTCCCCCAAAAGAAACACTATAATAAGGGTATCACTAGGAGACCACCCTTTGTAAATAATGTGTCAATCTATTCTGCTTCGAATCATCTTCAAATTATTCATTGAAAGTGAGAGAAAATTTCAGAACAGGTAACATCCATGAAAGTTCAAATTTGCAATAGTTTATTTGGCATGTAGTAGCAGTTCAAATCTCTCTCTCTCTCTCTCTCTATTTATATATATGTATTACAGAAGATCAGAATAACATTGGTACGCTCTTATTTTTATAAATATTACGCTCTTATTTTTAATTAGTATATATATGTATATATCATTCAGTGAAGTCGATTTTTCCCTTTTACATTCAGACATTATAGCTAAATAACCAAAACCTGCATATGCTAATCTGTTCAGCCACTCAATTAGACTAAGCCCTAATGCATGTTTCCAGAAATTATGCATTAATTTCTCTTCTTTCAATATTTATTACATTTCATCCGGATTACCTGCTTCTCCCAAATAAGCATCCAAAAAAGAAGGTGTCTATCATTTTTACTCACTACTAATTATTTACTCTAACCACTACCCGTAACAACGGTGTCTAATTTTTCATAGAATGATAATGACATTAACACCGTTTGTGTTTCATTTTTCACGATAGTATTCTTCTCTGTTATCTATTGCACATTTTCAATCGAAATACTGACAGCTCCCAGTTCCATGAAATATAAGAATAGCAGTTTCGTAATTCTTTTCGATCAGTTAACATTGTTATGCCTGCAACAAAAAATGTCTGCAAAGACTTTTTCTAAACTCATTTCTTTCTTCATTTCATTACTTAGGTTTTATTATTAAAAAGGCATCTGTTTATGAATATTTATTTGTCGCATTTACTATTTATTATGCTGTTGTTATTATTAGTAGTAGTAATAGTAGTAGAATGGGATTTTACGCTATTTTTTAAATAAGGGTTGATATTTGCTTATTCTTTGTGCTAATTTGTTTGATTAAAAATAATAAATACTTATTTAACATATTTATCTACTTATCTATCTATCTATCTATCTATCTACTCTTCTATCTATCTATCTACGCTTCTATCTATCTATCTATCTACTTATCTGCCTATCTATCGGTCCCTACACCTACCAATTATACTCTATCTATCTATCTATCTATCTATCTATCTATCTATCTATCTATCTATTTATCCCTCTATTTGTGTCCAATTGAATTCTACATATGTACAGGACTGTTCCCCCTGACATTTATTTAATTTCTCTCTCTCTCTCTTTCTCTCTCTCTCTCTCTCTCTCTCTCTCTATATATGTATATAATGTATGTGTGTGTGTATATGTAGATATATATGTGTATATGTATGCAGGGCTTTACGGAGCCCTCCAAAAAGGAGCACGCTCCAGGAGCACACTCCTTTTTGCTGGAGCGAAGGAGAGGAGGGCTCATTTTATATTCAGCGACAGTGGAGCAGGAGCAACTCAATTTAGGACTAAAGAGCGGTGGTTTTATCGCTCCGCGCTCCTTGCTCCAAAATTATTTGATTTTTGTTTGTTTAAACATTAGTTTTTTTATTCAGCAATAAAAAGGAAAAGAAAAGAAAGTCTCAGAGATTACTCTATGTTATTATTTTTTAATTATATCTCTGGTAAATGTATATGAGTGTGAGAGAGAGAGAGGGATAGGAAGGGAGAGAGAGGGAGAAAGAACGAGAGAGTTAAGCTTGAAAACAGAACATTTTTACATGAACATGTTAAATTTTTTATGGAACACTTTGGGCAACAAATGTCGCCAGTGAGTCTATAGATGTCTTTGAATTTATTTTCTTACAGATTTGAACTTTTTTGTATTTATGAGAAGAATGTTTATTGCTGATTGAATAAATAAGCCCATTTTTCTTTTATTTCGTGTTTTAAAATAAAGAATTTTAGGTTCAATTATACTATAGGGACCGTTGGATTTTCTTGCCCATTTCGCTTGGTATTCACCCAAATGTTCGATAAAATCGATTTTTTGGGTGAAATGGCACATATTGTCCTGATAAAAAATTCTAATTTATTTTTTAGCATATATCAAATTGAACTTGTATGCCACATTTTTACCTGAGGTCTTTTCGGCGACATTTTGTTATTCTTAAATTCACGACTAGTATGCCTTTTCATGTTTGCTTTTAAATTCGTTAAATTCCGTTAAAACTTGCTTTCGTAAATAGAATATTCAAAGTTTTTTTTGTATGTAATAAAATGTTAAAGCAGTAAAAAATATCTTTAGTCCAAGGAAAAAAACAATACAAACCAACATGGCCGCCAGCGATTTAAATCTGGAATTAAAGTTAGATTCTCAAAACTTTAAAAAGTAAATGAGAATTTTATTTCAGGACCAAAAATACAATTAAGACCAACAATCAGTTTTATCCAAAATTTGGGCGAATACCAAGTGAAATGAGCGATAGAAATCAGCGGCCCCTATTCTACAATTAAACCGATGTTTAAACTTAATTAAATTAAAGAAAATATCTTAAATTTTAATTTAAAAAAGCAAATAATTAGACTTTCTGACTAATTCGTTGTCTTTTTATAACCGAAAGTAGATTATATATCTTTCTTTATCTTAAAATATCTATTATCGAATATTAAAATTGTAAGCAGTTTGTTTTTGTTAGAGATTTCAAATATAGACGTTTTCACTTTTTTTATTCAAATTTTTAATTTCAATAAATGTTTTTGCCCGACCTAGGAAAACTTGCTCCAGTTAATTTTTCGGGGAAGGAAAATTTGACCCGTTATTTTTTTAACTCCCGGTCTAGGCCAGATATTTTGTATGAAATTTTAAGACATTAAATGGATCTCTGAATTGATTATTGACAATTTATTGATATTTTTTGGCCAACTTATAAGAACTATTTTTTATTCAATCTTTAAAAAAATAAACTTCATTGTTTTTTCTGTCCAGAAAGAATATATTTTTCAAGGTGGCTCGATATGTGCTACGGTATAACTGCTAATAATAAAACTGAATCACAGATGTTCTTTTGTAATAAATAATATGTGGATAAAACAAAAAGACTAAAGCTTAGAAACTGTTGATAGAAGAGTTATAACAGCTGGCAAAGTAATAAGAATAGAAAGTTATTTGATATGCGGTCAATAATGTGGATCAAAGGACAAAACAGGTTGACTTTTATATTTACTCTGATAAATGAAAGCAAAGAAAGAAACTATGGACATCGTAAACAAATTGAGATCCCGGGGTCTGAAATTTTGTGATGAAGAAGTATCATTATTTACATTTGTTTCAACTTCGATATTTATAATTCTATTACATTTTGGTTGATGTGCCCAATCGTAATCTATTACAATGGATCAAATGCATTTTAAGCCCCCCAGAATGAGCAACAACCAAAAAGGACACATTTGGTCTTAACACCGAGGGTTTTTTTTTACTTTTGACTTCCGGTGTTATCGCTTATGATGAATTAAAGATTTTTATATATATATTTTTTTTAAATATATTCCAATATTATTTAAAATATTTTTGTAAAACATCTTTTCACTGCATTCTTTTATTTAAATATCTTTTTTAATATTTTCTTTTTTCTTTTGTTTATAAATTTTGTTTACATAAAATGTTTAGCAAATAAAACTATGTATTTAAAAAAAAAATTATGAATCTCAAAAGTTCACAAAACAAAACGTTTTATAAATAAAACTGTTTTTTTTAAATTAAATTTAATATGTGCGTATAACAAAACGTGCTTGTAAATAAAACTATGTATTTTTAGTAAAACATTTTGTAAATAAACCCATTTTTCTTTCATAAAATATCTGCGAAGGCAAAGTTAAAAATGTGTGTAAACGCTGTATTATTTTATTCATAATTCAACCGGAAGAAGAAAAAAAAGCGATGTTAATGTGTCTTTTAGGATGATGTTCATTTTAGGGTGCCTCAAATCCATTTGATCCACTACCTGCACTAAGAGACTCTTTGTAAACAAAACAATGTGTTACTTTTTGTAATCACAAAAAAAGTCAGAAAATTATTTAATTATTATTAAATGTTAATCATTTATTCAATAATTTTTTATGGATACAAGTTTTTTAAATTAACCATTTTTATAAGATTGACAGAAGTTAAACTTAAACCAGATTAACACACATTTGCATTAAAATTTGTTTATATAATAGCTTATCACTGTTAAAAGCAACACTATAATATTTCCAACAACATATTAAATAAAGGGGCAAAGATAACATTATGAAAATTTGCTGCAAAGCCACCACTAGATTTCGGCTGAGATGCCAATTCTAATCTATGATAGGTTGTTGCCACTAAGAAACCCGTTGTATTTTTTTTGGTTAAGAAAAAGAGAGAAAAATCTTTGTTCAAAAGTCAAATGGTTTCATATACTTCTGTTCTGGTGTCACCTCTGACCCTTAGGTGTCACTCAAACATTCCCATTAAAACAACTGCTTGCATTATGTAACACTATGAAATCACCTCTCATTTTTTTTTCTCTCGTTTTTTTCTCTATCCAATTTTTTACAATGTGGGATTAAATACTTTACTTTATTTTTGTTTTATTTTTTTATTTTTTATTTTTTAACCTGATTTTCATTTGTGGTTATATTTTGCTCAGCAGTTGGAAGTATCGAATATAATAGAGGGAACATTGCGGTAAATAATTACTTCCTCTATTTCTAATTTAAAGTAATTACCAGAGGTTTAACCTTTAAATGTTCAACTGAAGCAAATACAGATTATAATTGATCAGGAATGTCTTCAAGTAGCGCCTGTTGGCATTAACCGTTTCAACATTATTTTAAAGTTCAAGACTGATACCCGCCCTTATCTAATGAGCACATATAGGTCAAATGAACTTGTTCATGCTTTTAAATATCTATAAAAATGTGAACAATGACATTTTCAGAAATATGCAAACCCTAGAACAGTAAAATAAATATGAATTTATAAATAAACACTAGATTTCAATAGGTAAAAGAGAGCATTTACCGATTGAATCATATGATCGCAAAAATGTTTATTTAACATTCTTGTATTTTCGATTTGATATTGAGAAAATGTCATGAGTGAGTGAAAGTCTTTGGCTTATGAAGACACTAAATTATTGTGTGTTATTTAAGTTACAGGATTTCTTTGATGTCCAAAGAACATGTCCTAAGCAGATTTATAGTCATCTTATTCATAAAACATATAAAGCAATAAGATATTCCTCATCTTTGAAGAGCAAAGAAATCCTTTTTATTAGATTTATATAATAGTGCTCAATGCAATTTTTATCACTATTTTAGAGGGGGGGGTATTAGAGGAGTCTTTGATGTTTCTTTGCCTTTTTATTAGTTTTGCAATTAGTTGACTGCTGTGCATCATTGACAATCCTTTGAAACAAAAAGCAATAAAATGTGTTCTATTTGAACTTACAAACAGAAAAAAAAATGGCAGATGCATAAACAAGTCTTTCCTTTTTGTTTGATATAGAGAAAGCAAATTTTGTACAAAAGAGTCAGTGTAATAAGACGAAATGTCATCATTTATCTCCCTTGTTAGAGATTAACTCTCTGAAAAAAAAAATGGTTCGTCTATACATAACTATAATTGCTTATCTATGTTTGTACAAAACTATTATAAGCTGAATAAAAATTTCCTGCTTTTAGTAAAAAAAAAAAATCATTAAATGATGTAAATTACAGATGTAGACTGATGATAAAAATTCAACTTGAAAAAATAGAATTTAGTATGTGTAACAATAGAAACGAAAACAAACACCAGCTTCAAAGCATATTAGATGTTTCACGTGTAGGACAACCGTTTTCCGTAAGAAAATAAACCGCTTGTTTATAATGCCATATTTTTATAGTTGAAACTAATTTGCATGCGTGAGCAACTAATTTGCATATGTAGAGACCAGCTGACTTTTAAAAAGACAGATTAAAAACTGATGGTAAGTTGAATTTGGGGCAGGTGGGAGACATCGTTGATGTTAGAAACCTTTCAGTGTTATTACGGTGTTGTTTGAATAGGAGTTCCTTCTGAAGTTTGTTCCATTATTGTAACCTCATGATGATAAGAGATTTACATACATTTTTTTTTACTGTATGTTAGTAGTTTTTTGCTTGTTAATATTAAAAATAGATTATTAATTAATCCATGGAATATACACAAACAACTGTTATTGGCTTGTTCGAATATCACATGGAAACATAAAAACTAACCTTTTCACGTGCATTGAGTGTTTTTTTTTATCTTTGTCGGTTTAAAATCATAAAGCCTGAACAGAAAATTGCTTTCAAATATTCCTCTCGACTTGACACTTTCAGATGTCCACTCATTTCACCCCAAGAATCTATAATTGTCTGGTCAATGTGTCCAACACATCTTGCCATAACAATCGAGATGCAATACCCCCAATGTGTCTACAAAATGTTAAGCAAATCCATTTTTGCCGTCTCTCTCGCCTTTATTTTCTCAAATCTAACACCATTTTTGTCTAAACAAGAGAAAAAAAAAAGAAAATATTTTTTACAAGAGAAAGCATTAACTTTTTTTCTTCCAAATGGTTTTTCACACATGAACGAATAATGACAGCAGCAGAAACAACAACAACACCAACAACAACAACAACTCACTTGACATTTAAGATTGATGCTTGACCGAATCTCAAAGGCCATTGGCTGGCGGTGGCGTCAGTAAACACCTCGAAAGAAACCACGTACAAGGTTCGCAAACTTGTTATTCGTTTCAATAGAGGTAGCTGTACTCTCAGGACGATTTACCCTGATTGGGTCCCCTAGAAGAAGTATGATGTCTGAAAAACAAAAAAATTCTTGTGTTCCCAGAAAACATTACTGACAATGCTGCTCGATGCATTGGGCAAGTGTGTTTTATCACAATACATAGAAACATAAGAATTTAAACACTTAAGGAATTAATTGAATCAAAATGAAAATGATTCTGAGATGTAATAAGCACCAAAAATTCTAAACTTGAAGTTAATCCCTCATTCCATTATCGATGATTAGTTGGGGATTTTACTAAACTTTTATCAGTAAAAATAAACTCTTTACGCTTTTTTCATAAATATTAACAAACTTGAGAGCAGACATAAAAGATAATATGCGATTTTAAACATTGACTTTCTGTAGATAATCATCTACATTTGATTGAAATTCAAAGATTATTTTATATCCTTGATGTGTTCATTTAGATATATCTGTTCTTTGAATTATTTTCAGTATTTTAAGAATACAAAACTTTTCAGCTCCTAATAGCATTATAACACTGAAAGGCATATTTAAAATAAAGAAATAGAATAAATATATATATATATATATATATATATATATATATAGTAATCGAGGTACGTTTACATTCACAGGGTAACAATCCAGTGAATCCTTACTATATATATATATATATATATATATATATATATATATATATATATATATATTAGGCTACATTCAAGTGGCTAAGATTTTATTCATATTAGTTATCAGCTTTTCAAAGACTATATATATATATATATATATATATATATATAGTACTTGTATGATTGTTGTTTCCTAGATGTCAATCCAATGAAAGTCCAGTGTTTACAAGCTAGTGCTCAATAACAGGTACTGCTACATTATAGTATATATTTTTTATTTATACAAAAATGATTGGCTAGATATGTGCATACATGTTTTAGCTGCGACTTTATTCAAAATCCAGCATCTTCAGGCCATATTAACTCAACTTTGAGGAATCGATAAATTACATTCTTGCATATTGGTTTGGTTGGAGCGGAGGGGGAGTGTTTGCATGGATGTATACCTTGCCCCTTCAATATTTCCTCATCTCACCCTTCTAATTAAAAAAACATGCAAGAATGTAATTTATTTATTACTGTCAGTTTAGTTAATATGACCGGAAGATGCTGGATATTTATAAGGTCGCAGCTGAAACATATATGCACACTTGTAGTCAATAATGTTTGTATAAATAAAAATTGATGTATGTATACAGGAGGTAATAATATAAAAAGAAAATTTTATATAGTTCAGTTCGATTCGAATAGAAATGAGTTTCTAAAGGCAAAAATAAAGCTCAATATTTGGAATATTTAATAGAACTTAGAATAAATAAAGTACTATATTCAAAATGATACCATTCTATGATTTAATTACAATTTCGGAATAACAACACATTTTTTTTACACAGATTTTTAGACGAGATGAAGGTAAACACAGGTAATCCAGACTGCTTACTCCAAGAAACAATCCCCTTCATCAGAAAACAGCAGACACATCCGTAGGTGATCCAGACAAGATAACAGACAAATGATACATGGATGATCAGAGAGTTCAAATTATTAGACGTAAAATGTTAAACACAGAAAAAAATGTTTTGCAAAACCAGCCAAGAGAAAAAAATATTTAAAGCACTGAAAGATGTTTAAATTATAAAATCCAAAAGACTTTTGAAGTTAATAGTCCGAAAATCAAGGAAGTATATATATATATATATATATATATATATATATATATATGAAAAAAAAACTTTTTTCCTAGTCAATGGAATTATAAATTTTTTTATACATTCCTTCTAAAGGAATTTGTATTTATTAAAAGCTATTTAATAATTTTCAAATTATATTTAAAACAATTTTTTAATTTTTTCAAAGTTAGAAGAAAATTTTTGTTTGCAAAGTTCGCACTTAAGGGACTCAGAATTGCTTAGTTGAACAGATTACGAAAATATGAAAATAAATATGTTCAGTCTTGAATAATATATTTGGTTATTTTCACTCTTATTTAACCTATATATATATATATATATATATATATATATATATATATATATATTATAGTTCATAGATAAACAAATCTATGACATATTCATTTATATCCGTTCCAAAAATTCAACATCAACAATTGTTTAGTGTACGATCGTTTCAGAGACGAAATAGACCTTTATTGATACCAAGTGTTTTCATCAGCACAGGATATAGACACCAAAGTTCGAAGTCCAAAAAATCATCAAGAATAACAGTATAGTACACCCTAAATTACACAGCAATTCGAGAAGAAATGGGAGGGTATGGACCTGACAATTTCAATTATCTTCAAAAGAGCATACATAACAATGAAACCAGACATATCAAGGAACATAATAGGAGAATAAAGACCATCAAAAGTACGAGAGTAGAAAATGTAGACAATGTTAGAAAACATTTTACAATTAAAAATCTTTTACAAAAATATAAGAAATTTAAAGTGAAAAATGAAAAAATAGATAAAATTTCAAATTTATTAAAGTTAAAATACATTCTTTTAAAAGAACAAATTTAAGAACAATTATCTATAAATATATAATAAATAAAAATGTAAAACAGTAACATAACAATAGAGTCTAACTAAATATTTGTAAATATAATGATCAGGTACTCTTATAGAGAACGCACCGCGTTTCCGTGATTTTGTGTCGTCAACCTTCAGGCAGGTCTCAGAAGCGCCCGAGAGTTGATGAAACTATTAACCAATCAAGTTACATCTCCCAAAGTTCTGCCAGTAACGGTCACTTGTAGCGAAAGAGAAGAAATGCTGTAAATGTGAATGTATGAGCCGGTTGAAGTAAC
Source organism: Sepiola atlantica (assembly GCA_963556195.1). Lineage (NCBI taxonomy): Eukaryota > Metazoa > Mollusca > Cephalopoda > Sepiida > Sepiolidae > Sepiola > Sepiola atlantica. Next base: position 111,818,858 of record OY744519.1, on the reverse strand, counting down.
CTAGTTTTCTTTTCTGTACAGGATTACTATTAGAAACTTTTGAATGAAAAATAAAAACAACCTAACCTTAAACTCTAACCCTTTTCATCATCGTCGTCTGCGCTCAGCGCAACAGAATCAGTACCCAAAAAACCTTCTGGACCAGTTGCAACCCTAACCCAGAAAATGTAAAAATAAAAAATTAAAAAAACATTAAAAAAAGATTGAAAAAAAAAACATTTGCTTAAAAACAGTTGTTTAACAATAAAAAGAAAAAACAATTCTGCTCAAAAACAGTGGATTAGTTGTTTGTTATATAAACATTTTATTTAAAAACATTTGATTAACAATGGTTTCTTTGCAAAAAAAAATAAACATCTAATTAATAACGGTTGCTTAGCTATGGCTCGTTCGTTCTTTATTTTTATATATGTATTTTACTTCGATTTTCTTCATCTGAATTTATCGTCTGCCAGTCTTCAATTTATTGTTTGGCAGTTTTCGCTTCGTCAACTCTCGGGTGCTTCCGTAACTAGCCCGAACCTTGACGATGCGAAGTCACGAAAACGCGGTGCATTCTCTATAAGAGTACCAATAATAATGATAAAATAAATAAATTAGAATAATATAAAAAATAAAAATAGAAAAAAATAATGGTAGGAAATTTAAAAAGAAAAATTGATAAAAATTAAAAATTAATTAAATTAAGAATATTATCTTTAAAAACAACAGTTTTAAAAACAATTATCTATAAACATATCTTCATAAATAATTGAATAACTTCAGCATAAGAATATAGTCTAACATTTACATTAAATAATGGTAATTCTAATACTAATGATGATGAAATAAAGTAGAAATACTAATGGTAGTAGGACATTATGACAACTATACAAAATGAAAAATAGATTAACCATGCAGGTTATAACTAAATATAGGTAAAATAAAATATAATATATGAAAAATATATAAAAAAGCTTTTAGGAAGATACTCAAACTATAAATATAATTCACATAGTATATGGTCAATTCAAACAGAAGTTGTTATGCATATTTAACGATACAATACAAGACAGTCACAGAATTTCTTACAGACGTATATACATAAACAAAGATATGCACACACACACACACACATATATATATATATATATTATACATACATAGACAAAACAGAAGAAATACATGTACAGACAAGCGCAGATGCTAGTACACCGCCATAAGTGCAATAGAAAATCTATATGAAGCAGGAAGACCCAGAATATTGGTATATGGTGGGCATTTTTTTAGTATTTCTCCTAGATCTGGAAGGTTATAGTCAAGGCAGTTTTCAAAAACAAGATCTGTTAACCAGTTAAGTTTTTTTTTTTGCTCACAGAGTAATATGTTTTTGGAATAAGTTGCCAGATCGGATTAAGAACAGCAATAGCGTGGATCAGTTTAAGATGGGGTTGGATGAATTCAGAAAAAGTGGTAGGAGGGAGAAATTGAGGGGGCACTTTTGGGAGTTTTCAAATGAAATATTTAACAGAATTTGATCTGGATATCTATACTGTACTAAGAGTTTAATTTTTCATTTTTTAACAGTTGAATTGAGAAGATAGTTAAAGGGGAGATGCCCAAGGAGGCATAACAAACAAATAATAATAATTGATATTGCCTGAGCTACAATGATAGACGTCCCAACCGACCAGGTTTAATCCATTTAACATCGTTGAAAGGAAAAGTTTGAAGAAATTAAACCTACACAGAGGGGATTATTTAAAAGGTCATCAAACAAAAAAGAATATCACCTCAAAATTTCCTCTGTCACCAAATGGAGTAGAGATAATCTTAGGTAACCGTAATAAATTGGCTCCCTCTACCGTGCTAGTAAACTCCTCACACCTGACATTATCCTGTATCTCTACAAAGCCACCATCCACCCATGCATGGAGTATTGTTGTCACATCTGGGCTGGTGCATCATCTACTAGTCTCTCCCTCCTTGACAAAGTCCAAAAAAGGGTCGCCAACCTAATAGGACCCTCACTGTCAACCAAGCTCCAGTCCCTGTCCCATCGCCACAATGTAGCATCCTTATGCTTGTTTTACAAATACTTCAATGGATTATGTTCCGATGAATTGGCTACTCTGGTGCCCCCTCGACGTAAATTTACTAGACTAACTCGAAAATCAACTAAATCTCATTCATTCACTGTGGAGGTCCCCAGATACCGGAGAGCCTTCTACTCAAATAGCTTCTTTCCTCGTTCTGCTGGCCTCTGGAACTCCCTCCCTGCCCCCTGTTTCCCCGACAGTACTGACATGCAGAAATTTAAAACTAATGTAAACAGACATCTTGCTGCGCAGATCCCAATTTAGGTTGACCCCCCCCTCCCAACCTTCTCCCCTTTTCTTTTTTCTCAGTAGCCCCTTACGTATACAGTGGCAGCCTGCCTTGTTTGGGGTGAACTATGTTCAAAAGAAAAATATATATATATATATATATATATAATATGAAAAACAGATTGGAAAAACAATTAAACACAAGAAAAATATTAAAATGAAAACGAGTTTGTTCTTTATTTTTCTTGTGTTTAATTGTTTTTCCATTCTGTCTTTCATACATTCTTTCTATTATGTATCTTTACACGATGATAATCATTCATCTTCGAGCATGACTTATCCTTTCTACACATTTCCTTCTACTGTATTTAATTTTGTGCTCATCTTGTATAGTTACAGAGATGACTTTAAAGAAGCCCTGATAAAGACTGAATTGAATCCCCACGGATAGAACATGTAAGGGAAACAGCGATTTTGATGTTGTTAGAAATATCAAATTCGCCGTGGCTGATTGCATCTTGATGAACTTTTCGATAACGTTTCAATTCCCATTGACTTTGCACAAACTTGCCACATTCTGGGTAGGAAAACATGCATTCTATGTTGTACTGAATTGTAGATCTATTGTCACGTGTATTAAGTCTGCACCATTTACTAAGTGTCAAGACTGAACCAAGAGCCGATCTGTTAAAGTCTCTTCTTTTTATAATCAACACAACAACAACAATTACAACAAAGGCGCCCTCTGGGCCAATCAACAACTTCACCCAATGGCTGTAACTTGATACATTACAACGTGACCTCATATTGGAGGTGAGTCAAGCATTTTCAAATATACACGGTTCAAGTTCAGATAGAAAGAGAAAGGACACCCTGGAATCAACGTCAAGTCTACACGCACATTCAAAACAAAACCACCGCACACAAATCTACACTTACCAATGGAAAAACTAACACCAGCTTATTGCCGTAAATGTTTATTTTTTTATTATGATGTGATACATTTAAATAAAAGAAAGGAGACAACATGTGGATGCAGTTTACTGCTTCTATCAGATGTTCCTTATCATTTTATCACTGGGTCAATATCTCACATGACCCTGGTGAGGGGCCTCAAATCTATTATCCCAACTATGTTTCTGCACGCATCTAAATTAGCTCCCTATATTTATAGACCTGTGATGTCATTCTTATAATTATATTTTTTGTTTATTTAATTAACATAAAGGAAACTATATAAATAAACTGTCAATTATTTATTACCTATTATAAATGCAAAATATCTTTATTTACTCAACCTAATTTTTCATCTGTCTCCAAAATTGTAAGTAATAAAACACACACAAACACACACACACACACACACATATATATATATATATATATATATATATATATATATATATAATTCTGGTGAAGTATTGTCATTGGAGTTAATCAAGTGAATCCTTACTGTGTTTACATAAAAGTGCTCAATAAAAAGTAGATTTTAATCATTTTTTTATCTTTTTGGGTTGACCCAGGGAGGCTCGGCTAATTTAGGACTGTGACCGAAATATGTCTGCTAATGTGATTTCAATAATGTTTGTATAAATAAATAATATAATTTATAATATTTATATTTATAGTCATCCACAGACAGACAAACTGTTTCACTGTATCACAGCTCTTCAGTGCAGTTAGACAAGCAGCTGCCTTCAGCCAGGATCGAAATTCGGCCGTCTAAACGACAGTCAATGCTTATAACCCAAGACCATTTGGCTGCTGCTGAGATAGGTGAAATCACAATGATAAACATTGTCAAATGTCGAAAGTTCCATTTGTTTACACAAAAAGCATTGCTTTTAAACGCTAGTGGCAAATTGTTATTTCACTTACCAGTATGCTCAACCCAAGAAAGGGAGCATAGTTTAGTCATCCATAGACAGACTGTTTCGCTATACAACAACTCTTCGGTGCGGCTAGACAAGCAACTGCCTCAAGCCAGGATCGAAACTAAACCGTGTAGACGACAATTGGTGTTCATAAGAAACAGACAGACATATACATTGGTAGGTAGTTAGTAAACAGACTGATACATACACAAAGCGCATTGCTTTTAAACGGTAGTGGCAATTTGTTATTTCACTTACCAGTATGCTCAACCCAGTAAAGGAGCATATATATATATGCATATTTATATACATTACAGAATAAATCCATACCTTTTTAAAGCATTTTTTTATTTTTTTCCTTACCTACAGCTGTTTCGTCTGGCATGTGAGAATTCTTTGTGTTAATTTACAAATTTATAATGCTCTTTCAGGCTTCTTCCGGGATTAGAAATTCGTTTAACTTTTGTGAACTCTATGAGAGGAGAGTTCGAATGCAAAACAAGCTATTTTCAATGTTGTTAAGTAACTCTTACCAACAGTGCTGCATTTATTCCCTTCTAACACAACCCAAATTCATGGTTTTTTTTTTACATAATGTGATGTCTGTCTAATTTTCTTGCTTTCAATTAAAATAAGATTTTGAAGTCGAATTATACATTTGAAGTATTCGTCTTTTTATGATCTAATTTCGAAAGTTGAAGAAATTGGATTTATTGTTCGAACACGTCATATATGAATGCCTTTTTAGAAATATATGTATGAATGTGTTTGTAAGTAGATGTTGTGTGTACTTCTAGATTTACATAAACACACATTGGAAAAAAGCTTATAAATCACTGAATATGCTTTATATATATGTATATATATATATATATATATATATATATATATATATATATGGATTATGACAATATATGCATTAGCATATACTATCAGTACCTTTTAATTAGTATTCTCTTCAAAAAAGATTCAACTTGAGGATTGTCAACAGAGCATATATAAATATTCCAATAATCATGGTTTGTATTTTCAATTTTTATTTTTTCACATTTTCAAAAAAAAATAACATTCCTGTGAGATGTATTTTTACAGGGAAACGATTCGTAAAAATACATCTCACAGGAATGTTATGTTTTTTTTGAAAATGTGAAAAAATAAAAATTGAAAATAAAAACCATGAATATTGGAATATCAAATGAACTTGTCTTATATATATATATATATATATATATATATATATATATATATATATATATATATATATATGAAGAGAGAGAGGCGTTTAGTATAGAGATGTATGTTTATATATGCTTTTAAACACATATATATGCTCATACATACTGTAATACAGAAATATATATATATATATATATATATATATATGTGTGTGTACTTATACAAATCTGTGAGGCATAAGTGTTGTTGGAACGGATACTGTGTATCTCCATATCTCCTGTGGTCTCCAACTGAGCTCTTCCGTTCATTTCAGGATTCGGCAATTTACTGATATCCAGCGGAGATTATTTACTCTAACAAGCCTTGTCACATGATATGCACAGCGCTCCCAATTGTTACATTAGAAATATGAGCAGCATGCTGCCAGACATTGAAAGTAGAAGTAACTATTACTTCTTAGGTGTTGGCCACATTCAGTTAATTATTAAAACAGCTATATATATATATATATATATATATATATATATATATATATATATATATGTGTGTGGTGTATATATTTATTTTTGTTGTCAAAACTTTAGTACTCAATAGATATTTTTGCTAGGCTAAGAGGATAATATCATGATGAACTAACTACATACACTGGGCCCAAAGGAGGAGTTAATTACTGAGGATGATATAATGACGTACAAACTTTTCCACCACCCACCAAAAGTTGGAGTTAATGCCTGGAAGCATTATACCATGACTACAAAATAGATAGTACACTGCCCCCTCAAACAAGGTAATCCCAGAAGGATGGTTTTGTGAGGAACAAACGTATACTATACTGCCCCCCCCCCCCAAAAAAAAAGAGGAGGTGAGTCCTGGGATGAATGTATTATGACGAATGAAAATATACTACACAAAATTAGATAAGCATAAACCATTTTAATGTTAATATAGTTAGGATAGGTGGAAAAAAGTTTCGAATTTATTTATTTAGATGGCATTAAACACAATGGCAAAATTTATTGTCCATGTGAAAACCTGTAATGAAAATTGGGCAGAAAAATATAGTCGCCATCTTTATAAACAAATAGAATTATGCTAGCTAAGGAAGAACGATAACTTCCTTTCATAGTTTTATAGTTAAAAAATAAATGTTTATAAACTTGAGTTATTGTTCTTCTTTAGCTAGCCTCTTTCTCGACTTGTTTAGATGGCAACTATATTTTTCCGACCTAACTTTTATTTCGGCGTTTCATGTGCACGATGAAACATAGCATAACAACAAAAAAAAACATTAAAAATCCTAAGTTGTTTTTTTTTACTAAAACATTGTTCAAGTTAAAAATATATAAGTTGAGTTCTAACGGAGGGGGTAATTCATGGGAGGACGGTCTTATGACAATAGAACTGATACTACATTAGTAACCCTCTTAAAACATTTCGATTAAATCGATTTTTTTTGTTTTTCATTTAAAAATGCCTAATCACAAAAACATTACTAAGATCAACGTGTAGTATCTGTTCTCCACATCTCAGCAACATTTGACGTTTTACTAATACCGTAAGTAAATTATCTCCTTTGAAGATGAAATTCCAAAAAAAGTTTTAAAAACGCTATCCTTTTTTTTATACAATCTCTTTATATAATGTTATTAATAATTATGATAATAGCACCATCAATAAAACGATTGCATATATAGAAATACAAATTAAAAATGTATCTCACAGAATATTAATTTATTAGGAAAATATGCAAATGAGCAATATTGGCATTTGTTTGAGTGAGTTTGGAGATGAGTATATATACCGTATTTCAACATGTTCTTGTATCTTTAGACTTAAATAACCCACATCGGTGTTGATGTTAATATAGTTAGGATAGACGGGAAACACTTTCGCATTTATTCATATAGATGATTCCAGAAAATTTATAGGTAGAAAATAGATTCTAACGACGATATCTTTATTCTCTGGAAAGCTATTTCTTCAACTATCAAGACAATCAAGGTGTTTTTGGGGATCAATCAAATTCTGAATCTCTTAGGACAATGATTTATCAGAAAAAAATTGGAACAAAATATACCCCCTAATCGAAACTTACTTTTAGAAGCATTGTTTAAGATCAATTTCTTTGGCCTAAACACACATACATTTACTCCAAGATCAACGTCATATATATATATATATATATATATATATATATATATATATATATATATATATATATATATATATATATATAATGTGTGTGTGTGTGTGTGAAAAAATACAAACAGAAAAAACAAATTTTAAATACAGGAAATAATCATCAAAGAAAACGAGAGATTTTATCGGTTTCGTTCGGATCAACGAACGTCTTCAGAAAAAGTGTAGATTTTAAATTTATTCGATAACAGTAAAAACATAGAAAAAAAAGAACGCACAGAGAAACGTCATTGGTGCATGTTTAACTATTTGAAAAAGGAAAGAATAATAAAACGCGCATGCGGAGAGACGTTAAAAAATAAAAAATAAAATAGATAAATAAATAAATGGGGGGAGAAGAAAAAATATAGATGAAGAGTAGTAAAAAGGAAAGAGTTTCTTTAACCAGGATCGCAAATGGCGCAATAAATTGCAGTGTTTTAGTGCGGTGTTTGCCAGATGTTGGCTTAAGGAATAGGATCCGAGTCTGAGGTTTATGTTAGATGGAGATGAGAGAAGTATTATAGTGCTTTTGATGCATTTGTGACGTGGGAGAGAGTAGAAACTCGACCTGCCCATCACATCCAAATGCAATCAGCAGCCAAGCATTATATCCATTGCACTACCAAACCTGCCACTAACTATAGAAGTGATTATTGTGCTATAGTTCTTTGTTTATATTTTACCATATTACTAGTAACCGTGAGCAATCTATTCTTTACAGATTATTACTTTATCTTAAGTGGAAATAATTATTTCCTCTACCAAATAGTTCAACCTATAAATAAGATTGTATATATATATATATATATATATATATATATATATATATAATTTACAAACAGCTGTTTCGTCAGCTACGACTCATCAGTGTGGCTAGACGTAGCAAATGCATCCACTCTGAGATAGGATGTAATTAACAGCACAAACAAATCAAATGAAATTTATGTGCTCAATGGATAGATTATAGAAATATATGAAAATCTGTATATTTTTCGTCGGACTAGTTATGCTAGCTGTTACATTAAAATATTGACAACAGATTATTTTTCCAAAAAGTGTCAATAAGTATTGAAAATTGGCCATGTCGGTCTTCAAACTTGAATATAATGGAACATTTTAAGTACTTTAAAAAGAAACTGTTAAAGAAAAAATATCCTACAAATTGTGATCAATTTTTTGGCAGATAACAAAGTCTTGGTGGACAAATATTGAACAATTATTCATAAGAAGTCAGAAAAACATAGATAAAATGCAGTTTGATTTTATGCTTTGGCGAAGTACCATGAATACTATATTCCTTTCTGAGACAAATGCAAGAGAAGTATCTTCTTTCTTTATACATGTTTTTGAGGGAGCATAACCTCCCCCCCCCCCACACACACACATATTACATCTGATTTCAATGAGTCTTAAGCTAGATTTATATTACACAAAATCTAAACACTGAAATCTGAATTTATGATCAATCAAATTTAAGGGAGGTAATTCTCTTTTAAACTCAGCTCAAAAAATATATTTTGTTATTTTTTTTCATTGTTTTTACTTGATTTTTCATACTAAAATTAGTAAATTTACTTTACGGTTCAATTTGATGGTAACGAAAAGGTTAAGTAAAAACTAAATTTAACAAACAACCACCATCTCTGTTGCCAATATAAGCTAAAAAGTCCCCCTTTTTTGTGTGGCTTAAACTTTTAATTTGCAGCAGTTACATTTTGAAGGACTATTTTCTTTCTATGTAAGCTAATGTAACTATGCGGAATGATTAATCTGTTGTCCAATGAAACCACTTTCCATAGGATGTACTTCTGCTGAACTGCTAAAAGCTTTTCCCGCTTCTCAACCAAGGCATTTGGAATAAGCTGTCAACATAAATGGCCGTGTAAACCTGCCTATCCAACTCATCCGTGGCATGGAATCCTTTCTTAACAATTGACGTCAAATCATTTAAAAAAAAACTTTTTCTATTGTTGGTGGAGCCATGACGTGAAATAAAGTTGATCAAATGTTAGAATAAAACTTTATTATTTCGTTTACCTTTTGACTAAATATCTCTTTTCTAAAAATTTAACAAACTAATCACCAATGAATGTTATTTATTAAGTGAAAAGCAGTAATTTATAATTAGAAATTTAAATTATGGAAAAATAATAAAACCGTTAGAAAGCCATACAGTACAATTTTTTATTTATTTTTATCTTAGATTTCTAGACGATATATGCCTTCATAACTTTTTTTAGTCAATGTTTTTGTTCAAGTCGATCCATGTAGAATTAAACTGGTATCTGGATGAAAAATCTCAGTCACGGAATGTAGTAAATTGCATTGTATGGCTTTCTAACGGTTTTATTAGATTTTAATAATTCAAATTTCTATATATCAACAATGTTTATAAGCAAGAAAATTCCCTAATTTTTACTTAATTTATAATTGTGTTATTCTTATAAAACGTTTACTGGTTAAAAAAGGAATAATTTTGAATTGTTTTTCTTACAATTTTAAATAAAAACGTTTTTTCCAGTTGAGTTGTACAGAAAAAGAAAATTTGCAAAATCCGGTGTATATAAAAGACAAAGGATGTATGTCTCATAACTTCTTTTTTAGGTTATAAAACCTACAAACTAGAAAATTGGCAAACATGATGGTAAGAAGGTATGTGGATTATCTTAAGGGGATCATATTTATCTTTGTTCTTCAGACATGTCTATAGGGGGTTCATACTCCTCTCCTCCCTTAAAATCTTTTGTATCGGATTTTAATGAGCCATACACAAAATCTATACACTGACACCTGAATTTATGACCAATCTAATGTAAATTCAACTTAACACAATAAATACAGGTTTTTGTGTTTATTTTAATTTTATTTTCATTTGTCATTTTGATTTTTGGGATCTTAAACTTTTAATTTAATAAAAACTTTAATTAGCAATGAATTTTGTTTATTAAGTGATAAGAAGTAATTTATAATTGTTTTTTTTTATTCTAATAAAACGTTTACTGGTGAATGTTTAAAAAAAAATTTTTTATTACAATTTTAAATAAAAAAAATTTTTTTCTGCAGTCGAGTTTACATGGGCAGAAGATGAAAGTTAGAGAAACCGGGCATAGACGTGTAATTCAGCTGCTTACATGTTTTTTGAAGAAGTAAAATGGTGCATTCTACTGACAACATAATGAGCTTAGCTGCCATGGAGAAGATGCTTTATTCGGTGCTGTTTTGTACCGAAGATGTGTTCAATCCCCACTAGAGGATCAACATAGTTCACTTGACTAAATTGATAGATGAACAATGACCGCTCATTCAAGTGGATGCTTATTTGTATCTAAGTATTCTAATCTGATCTGACGATCTGATCTGATTAATACATGATGATTAGTCATTCCCATACAATCTCAAAAGCTTTGTCTAAATGGATCAGGTAAAGAATCACCTCTCCTAAAAAGTCTATAGAAATCTCAAAAAGCATCAGGCTTCAAATGCACAACGCACATGATGAGCAATGAGATGTGACAGTTACAGATTATTATCAGCATCTTGGAGATAGATTTCACACATAAGTTTCGATCTGTTACGGTTCTCAATTTAAAACCCATGTTTAAATGATATATAAAAATTCGAAGATGATCGTTATTCTTTGTAAAATTTACCCTTGATCTCATAAGTGGCTCTGCGATTCCAGTTGTAATGCACAATCTGAAACACTGAGATCACTGCTATGCTATGGTCACGACTCGTTTTGAACAGTGGGGGTATTCTATTGCCAAAAATACACCTAAAAATGGTCTGGCACCAACCACATAAACAAAATATATGTATTGTAATAAAATCCATATATTTAGGCAACATCTTCTCATTTAAACAAAATCGTCATATTTGATCTGTTGATATATTTGTATGCACAGGATTCACTCCTAAACTAATTAACCGATCATTATGAATTTGGAGCAAAGCTGCTTATATTAAGGGTGAGTAATGTGGTCTATATTTAGTTTAATTTAGTTTTATGCAAAGAGGTAAAAAGGGGTAAGATTTTAGTTTCTTTGGGGTATTTAAAGCGTGTTTAGGGAGAGGGGTTATATGAGCATAAACTCCTATTTGAAAATACAAATATTTCAAATTGGCATTGAATTTGATCCATAGTCATTAGACACAAATTAAGAAAGATTCCCTGATTTTCAATTTCTTCTCAAGAACCCTTAAGCTTAAGCCTGAAACATTTTCTATAATCGAAATACAAGAATTTCCAAGTACATTAGAATGCAAGGTTTTATAACATCTTAATAATATTAGTAATTTGAATCTTAATAAACTTTATAATTTAATCTTAATAATATTAGTAATATTAATCTTAATAATATTAGTAATATTAATATTAATAATATTAGTAATTTTAATTTTAATAATATAAGTAATTATTATCTATTAAGATTAATATAACTAATATTAGTAAGATGTAAATTACTAATATTATTAATGTTAGTAATATTAATCTTAATAATATTAGTAATATTAATCTATTGAAGTTAATATTACTAATATTATTAATATTAACATCACTAATCAAGGGAGGCGCGCTAGCGCGCTATTCCTTAATAGACTTCAAAAACGACCTATGCTAGAAATCTCATTTCTTTGATCAGTCATAACTCAAAAACCAATAAACCAAATTATTGAAAACTTTGCACAAAATTCTCATTTGATAGGTTCTATAAGTGTGTAAAATTTCAGCATCATTAGTCAAGGCAACCCAGAGATCCAGAGAGGTCAGGAGTGATTTTGTGTTATCCGTGCGTACGTACGTACGGGTGTGCCCCCCTGTATCTCATCAACTATTTGATGGATTCAGCTGATTTTTGGCAAAGATAGAGGTTCTAGGGTTTAGTTGATGGCATTTTAATTTCAGTTTACCATATACCTTAGTTCTCCAGAAAATAAAAAAAAAACTTAAAAATTACAATTTTCTTGACGCATAGCCTTTACAAAAGTAGTGACATTCCATGATAAATGCCAGTATACTGAAATCATATGCCCTTAATAGGGTTAAGATGAAAATTCATATACACTAAATGTACAAAAGCAAGGAAATTCCCAAATTTTTACACTTTTATTGTCATTAAGGGTATGACTACATATCAACCAAGCCATTTCATTATCACATCACTACAGTATAAATCTCTATGCATGAGTGGATGAAGTGTGTGAGGTGCGCTGAAGAAAAATTCCTACCTGTAAAATACATAGCCCTGTTGTGCTCGCATACCCTTAATGACAATAAAAGTGTAAAAATTTGGGAATTTCCTTGCTTTTGTACATTTAGTGTATATGAATTTTCATCTTAACCCTATTAAGGGCATATGATTTCAGTATACTGGCATTTATCATGGAATATTATTAATATTAAGAATATTAATCCTTATAATATAAGTAATTTTAATCTTAATAAATATTAGTAATATTAATCTATTAAGATTACTATTACTGATATCATTATCATTAATATTAGTAATATTAGTAATATTAGTAATATTAATCTTAATAATATCAGTAATATTAATCTATAAAGATTAATATTACTATTATTAATATTACTAATATTATTAAAATTTAAATTACTAATATAATTAATCTAAGTAATATTAAACGTAATAATATTAGTAATTTTAATTTTAATAATATTAGTTAAATTTATCTATTAAGATTAAAATTACTAATATTATGAATATTAGTAATATTAATCTTAATAAACATTAGTAATATTAATCTATTTAGATAAAGATTAGTAATATCATCATGATTAAAATTACTAATATTGATAATATTAGTAATATTAATCTTAATTATATTAGTAATTTTAATTTTAATAATATTAGTAATAATATTTATCCTAAGAATATTAGTAATATTAATAATATTAGTAATATTAATTTTAATAATATCAGTAATCTTTATCTTAATAATATTTATAATATTAATGGTAATATTTACATTTATATTAATCATTTTTATCTTAATAATATAATTTTAACTTTAATAATATTAGTAATATTAATCTTAATATTAGTAGCATTAATCTTAATAATACCAGTAAATTAATAGTATTAGTAATATTTATATTATCTGTATGTTTGTTCAACCCATTAGCGCCCAACGTTCTTTTTTAGGACCAAAAGGATAACTAACCATATTTCAGCAACATCTGTATTTTCCAGAGATACCTATAGTTAGGTATAAAGATTGGAGTGTATTTCAAATATCATGTCTACTCTCTATTGTACTGTATATTGGCAACACTGATGTCTCAGTTTTCAGTATACTGTGAAAATCTAGAGTGGAAGGATACAATCAGTTTCATCTATTATTCAATCAAAATATTTTGATAAGTAGTTCTTATAACAAACCCACATTGATATGTAGTATAAACGGGGCCATAAAAAATAGAAGAAAGTAAATCAATGCCAAGAAGAACAAATGGTTACTGTCAATTTCTAATTCATTCCACCCCCTTCTATTTCAACATATTAAGAAGATACATGATGTTGATGAATTCAACTAATGCTGTAATCTTACGATTTTGGATCTTGGACAATGCTGAGTAGAACAAATGATCTTGGTAAATGAATAATTTCTCTCCCCTCCCATTTCATAATAATATAAAGATAAAGGATATTAAGCACTTTGGATTATGACTCACGCAACATTATATAAAAAAAAACAGAGAAATCCTTTATCTCGGGCAACACTGCGTTTAAACACACCTGCTCTATCTAGGATATTGAACACCGTTATAAGCACTTTTGGGTTACTACCTGCTCTATTCAAGATATTGAGCACTTTGAATTATTGCTCCCGGGGTATACAACATTATAAAAACAGAGTTCTTTATCCCAGTCAACACTGCGTTTAAACAAACCTAGTATATCTAGGATATTGAGCACTATTAATGAACAAAATGAATGAAAAACAGTCAATAAATAAAAGGAATGAAAATACTAATGAAAAAATAAATAAAAAATTAATGGAAAAAAATTAATGAAGTAAATGAATGAAAATATGAATAAAAAAGTGAATGAAAAAAAAACGAATGAAAAGTGAATGAACTAAATTGAATGAAAAATGAATTAAAAAAATGAAATGAAAAAATAAAAAAGAAATAACTGAATGAAAAAAAATGAATGAAAATTGAATGAAAAAATGAATGAAAATTGATTGTAAAAATAATGACTGAAAAATGAATGAAAAATAGTGAATGAATGAAAAAATGAAAAGAAATGAATGGAAAAATGAGGAAAAAAATGAATGAAAATATTTTATTTTCATTCATTTTTTTCCTCATTTTTCCATTTTTCCAAAATGAATGAAAAAAATTTAAGTTGAAAAACTGAATGAGTGAAAAAAATGCATGAAAAAATGAATGAAAAAAAAGTAAATGAAAGACAAATGAAAATAAGTAAATGAAAAAATGAATGACAAAAAATTGAATGAAAATAAATGAATGAAAAAATTATGAAAATAATTAATGAGAAATGAATGGAAATCGTATGAAAAAATGAATGTAAAACTGAAAAAAAATGACTGAAAAAATGAATGAAAAGATGGATGAAAAAAATGTATGAAAAACCGAATGAAAAAAATTGAATGAATAAAAAGAACCCTTTCCCAAACCTCCGACTTTCAGTACTTCACTACAGACTCATGTTCAGAACAGGTTCGGCTGTATATTGAGCAACTCTTGCTTCATCACAGACTCATATTGAGAAGAGGTGCGGCTGAGGCTTGAGCAACCCTTGCTTTACTACAGACTCATGTTCAGAAGATGTTCGGCTATATTTATTTTAGTGTCTTCCTGAGCAACATTGAGTTTCTTATCTTCCCTTTCTCCATAAACATATTCCATATTATTGCATAGACATAACAAAATACAGTGAAAAGCTTTCCTCTGAGCAACGCAGCATTTAAAAGCACCTGTTCTATGTAGGATAGCTCTATTTAGGATATTGATGACTCCTGGACAACACCAAATAAACACATCTGCTCTATCTTGGATATTGATCACTTTTGATTAACTCATACCACTTACAAATATCCCGGGCAATACCGAGTCAACAAAAGACAGTTCTTTCTCCCTAACAACGCTGCGTTTAAACACACCTGCTCTATCTAGGCTTTTAAACACTTTTGATTGCTATACCACCTATTGTTCCCGTTTAGAGCGTTACTGAAACCATCTAAATATAATTATGGATGTCGCTAAAACACTCGTAAAACCACCCTGTTTTATCTAAGATATTGGGCACCTTGAATAAATTTATACCACTTAACAACTCTCGGGCAACACCGAGTTAACAAAAGACAGAAGTTTTCTCCCGGACAATGCTGTGTTTAAATACAATTGCTCTATCTAGGATGTTGGGCACTTTTGGATTACTATATGCCATTTACATTTATTGCTTCCGCTTTTGGGAGGCTTCCAAAGCTCTACTGAAACCACCCAAATAAAATTAAGGATGCCTCCAGAGCACAACTAAAAGTACTCTTTCTGAGTTTCTTACCCCTACCTTTGAAAAGAAATGACGTTAAGAAACGTTAAATAAAATTTTTTTAAATATTTCCGGAAGTAATGACTCAGCATTTTCAAATTATTACATAATTACATAGACATTTGATGAAAAATGACTAGAAAACTCGACCCCCCCCCCCCCCATGACGAAATCTGCCTGATAGCTTCCTTAAGGGTGCATTTAGAGATTAGAGATTCGGGAATACTGTCATTATCGTCCCAGGTTAATTTTACATAAGAATACACTTTTAGATTATATCTAGATTCTTTCACCTTTTTGTTTTCTATAGGGCACATACATTGGTTATTATATATTTAGATGAATGCTCTGACATAAGTAAATCTTTGAAAGTGATTTTGCTCAAACATAATATTGTATTTAGAAAAGATTTTTGGTAACAAATTAAAGAAAAAAGTTGGGCACTGCAGTTAATTTAGACCAAGTTATAAAAGATATCTCAGTATTATTATGCAATTTATTCCAAATTTATTTTATTTGATATTAATATTTATTTTTTACGATTATATGTTAAAAGACTTACGGTCAAAGAGTTGTGCCAATTTAAGATGACGACATGAACCTTGAAGTAAGAAAAACAATATATTAGCATAATGGAATCAAGACGTGTAGATTTCTTTTAAATCTAAAATATTTCATGACCAATATAAAAAGCAAAGCAAAAGATTTTAAAGAAGAAATACATGTAGAAAAAGTATATGTTGCTGTGTAAAAATAAAGTTAAAAGCGATATTTTGTTGCATAAGATTAGAGTAAGCAAAAAGTTAAAGTAGTGGAAAATATTATTAGAAGTTAAAAGTTTAGAATTATGGCTACATGTCAGGATATTGCATCACAAAACAGGAAGTTGCTAGTGACACGTAGCAGATCAACTCATAAGATCTCTTTTTTTCTCTCTGGACCACAAGGGAGGAGAGTGGTCGTTCTTTGGAACAGCTGCTCCCACCCTCTATGGAGATTGGGATTATTATGTATGTATAGTGCAAATAAAACTAAAACTCAAAAGGGTTGGTTAACCCCAAATGATTTTGTGCTGCCATTATTTACAACTTTTGCTATTAATCAACATGCATCATGATAGAACAACAACAGAAAAGAAAAGGAGAGAGAACGAACTGCTGCTACATGTTATCTACGCAACGAAATTCCCACTACCAGGTGTGATGAGCTGCCATCCGGATAATCTGCTGAAATCAAAGAATTAGTCCTGATGGAGCTACATAAAATTGCTTTTGTCACGTTATGTATGTTCATTAATTTTAAACTCATCACTTAATCGTACATAAAAAAACATCAATGTACACAAATATTCAGTAACAATCAGATTTAAATACAGGAAAAGCATCACTGTTAATAAATAATATACCTGAATGAAGCTAGAGAGCACACCGACCGAAACGTAGTAGTGTAGCACTATAGTGAGACATTCATTGGTCCCAACAGATCTCTGGAAGAGCAGCTCATCACGTAACCAGCTGAAGTATGTTGTGTTGATGACATGTAGCAGTAGTTGTAATTCTTCGTAGCTGTCGCAGTGATGTTGATCCGTTTTTTTTTCTTTTTTCTCTTTTTGTTGCAGCCGCCGTCGCCTTTTTAATAGCATCGGTTGTAAAATAATGACAGCACACGATCATTTGGAGTTTACAATTCTTTCGGGTTTTTCTTTTCCTTTACCGTGGACATGTATATCTTGACGTTACATAATACCTTGTGGCTTTTCCTCGAACCAATCCACCCAAAGGAGGAGGTAGCAGCTGTCCTAAACACACCCTCTCTTTTGTGGTTCTGAAACCAGAGAAAGCTTTCATCAACTTACCTGCTACATGTTATGGGAGATTGCTTGTCTGTGACACAACTTTTGACACGTTAGCTTAAATTCCGTTTCCGGCATTATTTTAACAGACACACGTCTAAATATTGCTGTAGTTAGAAATAGAAATATTGATGAGGATGATAGCCTGAAGAAGAAACAACGCAAATAACCTCAGAGCAGTGGCATGTAGAAGTCTGTTGATGACCAGAGGCCAGCTCCTTGATTCTTTGTTTCAAAGACTCAAGTATAAGTCCTAGTGTTGAATCCCTGGTTTATAACAACACGTTGTAATGTCGGAATCTCTGGCGTTGTAGAACAGTTCGCCTGTTGATCCCGCGAACGGGACGATGTGTTGTTTCTATTCGAGAACCCTAACTGGAGGGGGGAACTATTTGTACTAACCGTGCGTCTCTTTCTTGTTTCACCGCCGCGCCGCCGCCACCCGATATCTCTACAGGTTTTTTGTGTCGCTGCTGCTGTCTGTCGCTTCACCCCACATCATAATTTCGCCCTCTTTTTCCATCGTCCTGGCGGTTTCTTCGTAAATTGAAATCAAGTCTTTTACACACAAAATATAACAAATCTTCTAATTAGTTTGAGCCATTTATTTTCTATTAGCTTGTCGACACTGAAGCAGTTACGTCGTAGTGGAGAGAGAAGCTTATGCTAGTTAATTTCCTAATTACTGGTAAAGGAAGGAAGAGGGGGACTTCGTCTGGCTCTCATTTTTGGGGATCCGAAATCCCCTAGCTTATGTAATCGCTACATGACTTAGGCGTGTTGACTCGTCGACTTCCAAGTCCAAACTGAAAATCTAACTGCCGTTTTCCCACCGGGAAAACTGTGACGTCACGAAATCTCGTGATCGACGCACAGGTGTGACCTAACCCCCCGACCCCGAGGTCTCGTTAACTGTCCCCGCGAATCGTGAGAACACATCGCACCAACATTGCACAAGATGACTCCGTTACAAATCGCGCAAGTTAAGCGATCTCACTGTACGTCCATCACCCATGCGTCCCATTATATAACACTAGTACTGAGAAATATTATGAGAAAGGGAGATAGTTTGAATACAATTGGATAACCCTCCCCCTAATTTGGATGCCCGGGAACACCGCCCCATCGGCCCCCGCCCTCTCTATACACCACTGCCTTAAAGAAAATCTCCTTAACTTAAGCGATATTATGTATCAACTTTACTGTTAAATAATGATAATAAAAACAAGCAGAAAAACAGCAAGACGCCATTTTTGATAGCCTTTTATAACTCATTGGCAAAGAAAGTCCTCTTTCGTATCATTGCAGTGAATGTTATTAACGAAATTGTGAAAGACGACATCAAAATACTTTGAAATTCCATTAATGTTTTCTATTTGGAGCAATTCAAAATAATTTTCTGTTCAAGCATTTATTGCAAATTTATGGAATATGAAAGTTTAGGGGGGAAGTGGGCCATATACGCCATCAGAGATGGTAAATCTAATTTGAAACAAATATTGTATTTCTGACTAAATCATTCATAGACATAATTTTTTATGTTTTTTTTTTTAGCTTTTTAAGAAGTGATATAAAATTGAATGTTTATCTTTAAGGCATGCAGATACATGTACAACTGTGCATACATATATCTACATATACATCATGCATGGATATAAGAAATAGTTTTAGTCTGAAAATTTATTTTTGAACAAACACACAAACACTACAACCGTTTCTATGGCTACATTTTTTGAGATGATAAAACCAGACAGATTAGTAGAAAATAAAAGGAAGAAAAAGAAAAACAGAAAACATGGGGGAAAATGCAAACAAGGTTCTTTTAAAATGTATATATGTGTCTCAATTACTAATAAAGATTTGGTATCTGTCTGAAGCCGAAACTATACTATTACTTCGATACATGTACTATTGTACTAGCTTCCAATGCTCAATCTAGAGGGGTGGGTAGTGTAGTATCTATTCTGTTGTCATAAGACCATCCTCCCAGGCATTACCTCTTCCTTTGGGTGGGGGCTTAGTGTAGTGTATGTTCGTTCGTTATACTACCATCCTCCCTCTATTGTGGATGCAAATAGTGTAGTATATGTTCGTCCATCATGATACCATCTTCCTAGGCATTACCTCCTCCTGCTTTTTTTTTGGGGGGGGGCGGTAGTTTAGTTTTGTTCTGTGGTCATTATCTCCTCTTTGTTAAGGGGTAGTTTACGTCAACAAGAAATTGTCAGAATCGGCTGTTCATTAGTAAACTCAACACTTACATTATATATATACCAGCAAAAATATGTGATGAGAGAGCATATTATTGTTAGTATATATATAATGTAGAGTTAGACAACAAATCTTCCTTTAGACATGTTTCGTTATAAAATACCGATATAGAACTCTTTAGTCATTTTTCAGTAGTGCTTTCTTTTTACTGAAAGAATAAAAAAGTTTACAGTGTATGTTTCAGTGTTTTTATTTCCATCGCTCCTAGAGCTTTTGACTATTTCGCTAGCCATTTCCAAGGAATTATCTATATAATCATATGTTAAGGCAATTTCATGTTCGTACATATGTTATCATCCTCCACCCTTGATTTCTTAATTATTTTGACTAAGTTTGCCTTGATTTCTGAAAAGCTTATTTAGGAAGCCTTTTTGATATGCAAATTTTTTTCTGCATATTTGACTTTTGATATTTTTGAGAATCGAGTTTTGGCCTATATCATTTCCATAGCGTTATTGATGTTTTCTAATACTTATCTGAAGGCTTTTGGGGATGGATTTTACCTGTATATTGTATGGTTTTCATCTGGCAATTGACTCTGAAGAAAAGGGATGTTCATGTGGTAACTTGGATTTGTTCAAATATACTCTGAATTTTTCTCCAGAAACACGTATAAGATTTCTTTTTCTTAATCCATGGTTAGGGAATATTAGCATAAAATTTGCTAACCAAATGTCTGTTGCTGTACGTCGTCGTTATCAGGCTTCGAACCCTAGAATAGTTTTTTCTGCTCAACCTTTGTTAAAATCCGTACACAAGGATCCCCAACATATCAGTAATATTATTTATTAATTTAAATGTCGGTGCGATGCCGTATATGTGGGAAGAACAGTGCAACGGTTTGAATCCAGAATAAAGCAACACATCCCCCTGCAATATTCCAAATACTAAATAATTTAAATAATTTAGTAAACACATCCGGGTCAGCTATTGCTGACCATCTTATAAATAGTGCCGAATCTGCACCGGCTTAGACTACTGATAGGTTTTCTGTCATAATTAGATCACATTCGTTATTCCACCTTAAAATCCTGGAAGCAATATATATTAAGTCATTAAAACCCTCCCTTTGTAAACAAAAAGAGTGGCTTCTAGAACTTAATGTGATCCACTTGTGATCCCCCTCCTATTTTTTCCCTAAACTTGTCACTGGTCTTCATTCTACTATTTTAAGTTTTTAGTCGTAATGCTTGAATTATTTCCATGTATTTACTCTGATGAGTGTGGACGAAAGCCGGCGTAGTAGATTTATGTATTGATTTTTTTTCCTCTCGTCTTTACACTTTTCAATTTCATCCCAACCAAAAAAAATGTCACAAACCTCTATATTCGTTGCCTTAATAAAATGTTGTACCACTAGAAATTTATTTAAATATATATATATATATATATATAGATATAATATGAGGATAAAATTCACGATATATCATGAAATGAAATTCCATGAAACAGAATGTGTGAAAAAGACTAAAGGAAAAACAAATTAAATACAGTAATAAATCATTAAAAAACAAGAGATTTACCGGTTTCGTCTGGATCAGGAAAAGTGAAGATTTTTAATTTATTGAAATAACGGCAAAACATAGAAGAAAAGAAAAATGCAGAACAGGATGTTATTGGGACGTGTTTAACTATTTGAAAAAAAAAAGAGAAGAATTATGCAGCTCGTGTGACAAAGTTGTTAAAATGGGAAAAGGGTGAGAAAGAAAAAGAAGAAAAAAAAAGCAGAAAAGAAATGTAAACATGGATGAAATGCAGTAAAAATGAATAGTTACTTTAATCGGGATCGGACTTTGTTATGCAGTGGCCAGATGTATTGCATTGTTTCAGTGCTTTTTTGCCAGATGTCTGCATAAGTAATAAGATCTGAGTCTAATTTTGACATTAGTGATGGTGATGAGAGGAGTATTACAGCGCTTTCGATGCACTTTGTTAAGTCAAAATTGTGAAACATTTTTACCCACAATTTTGACTTTAAAAACTGCACCCTCCTCAAGACTGAATATTATCAGATAAACAGAGGCCGAAGAGGGTCCGGCATAGTGGACCAACTATAGTTCCCTTTTGGTTAAATTTTAAACCGACGGTACCGATGTTGTTCTCTATCTTCCGTAATGCATATATAAATAAATATTACTCTCCTATTTTAAAATTATTCTTAATAATCGTGTACTCTCCTCGAATTCTCTCCCACTAACCTTACATACACACACACACACACACACACACACACACATATATATATATATATATATATATATATATGATTATTTATTAATAAATATTAATTTAAAAATAAACTCCATATACACATGTGTTTCAAGCCAAACCTGCAATCGTTAATATGGGAGGAAACAATCCCTGCCGGTCACACGGTTCGAACCCCAATACGAAAATCATATTCGGCTCAGTAGCCAAGGCGCGTATCAGTGCTCCATAACGCATTATCTAGAAATGGGATGCAAATTAACATCTAAATAGCAAACACGGCTACTATCCAGCAAGCAGTCGAGAGAACTCAATAGGCGGTGCCTAGAGTTTTGCATTACGCAGAATGACGGCTTATGTCAATCAACTTAACTTAAAGTGCTCTATTTTGTGGGAGCTTTTTTAGGCGATTACGTGGGAAGAGTGAACATTGTGGAAAACGGAAAGACGAAAAAAAACAATTTAGAATTTAGAGTGGGCGATCAGTTTCATATATATTTAACGTAAAATGATCCCCCATCTCCGGGCGATTCTGTCTTGTTAGGGGAATCAATCAAATTTTTTCAACCACTAACCCTAAGTCCGAGTAGCAAGATCACAAAACCGTATGTAAAGTAGGCACTCCTTCCCCCCCCCAAAAAAAAATGCTACCGATTTAACTCCCATAGCAAAAAAATAAAATTTAATTACTGCCCTAAAACGCTAGAATGGTACGGAAATGAGGGGATCATTTTCAATTAAATGTATATACAAAACTGATCCCTACTCTAAATTCTAAAATAAGCGTTTTTCTTCCCGCCAAGTTTTTAATGGTTGTTCATACGTAATCGCCTAAAAAAGAAGAATCTATTTTTTGTTTTCTGGAAGGTGGGGTGATCTAACAGAGGCGATTAATCTACAATTATACTACGAATCTATTTTTTCGTAATTTGGACAGAATAGTAACAAGGTGGTTTGTAAACAAAACGTTAAAAAATAAGTTTATTATTATTTATTTATTTTTCGTAGAAAATGTAAAAACTACGAAAATTAAATGCTGAAATAAATTTAAAAAAAAACTTTTTTTAAAGCGTTTAGTTATAAAATTATGTTTCAAATTCTATATCAGGAATAATGAATGCTGCTTTTTTAGGTAAAAACTACACTTTACAAATGAGGTTTTATTTACTCCTCCCCAGGAGTTAGGCACAAGGCCAGTTTTATCTTACTCCCACAAGTAAGATGTGACCCAAGATCGGGTCGAGCAAGTGGGGTTAAAAGCCAGCGCTCGAGAGGTGAGCACTCTGGCCATTTAAAAATTGCCTGGGCAGCCCCGTCGGCATTCCACGGTAGGGGCGCCTCAGACAGTAAGCAATAAACTTACTCCTCCCCAAAGAAGGGAGGCGAAGCCTGGGAGGGTGGACCTCCTAGAACTGCACAGGACAGGCGTGCAGTATCCATCGGAACAGATACTACACTTTGATCTTAGCCAAAAGGCCAAGAATGAGGTATATAAAAATAATTAGTAAGTTAAAAAAACTAGTTTTGCTTGTCGATTATTGTGGAGGCGGCCGAGGAGAATTAGAAATAAATAATTTGTCAAAAGAAATTATTCCCCTTTCAGGAAGGAAAAGGGCGCATTGAAAAGTAATAAACATTGTTTCGATTTTTTTGTCAGTTTTGGTTATTATCACTTTAATTAATTACTGGTAATATCAAGAAAACTATTCCATATATATATATAAGCAAAAAGGACAATCAAATTATAATCGAATAAAAGCAAACAATTATTTATTTTTAACTGTTTAAAAATATAATTATGCAAATTAGGTAAACAAAAGATTTTGTTTGCCACTTGGCTATAAATAGAGTATTTCAAAGGAATATAGTGTATTAATTATTTAAATTAGAGTAACCTAATTTGAGTCTAGTATAGGAGTGATAAATAAGAAAATATTTTGGATTTATTCATTTATATATATATATATATATATATATATATATATATATATATATGAGAGAGAGAGAGAGAGATGGCAAGAGGGCGTACAGACGAACAGATGTTCTTCATTTACATTTTATTATATTTAAAAAAAAAAAGGAAAACGATATTATTTGTTTTCATTTAAACAAAAATAAGCCATGGGCAGTATCGAAACAGCACACTCGAGGTTGTCAGTCTGAGTCTCCGCCAACTGAGCAATTGGAATATTTGTTAAGTCGTCTTTTTAAATAACACCCATAATTAAATGTTTATTTCATGTTCAAATTGTTGGAAAAGAGCCTGTGGCTTCCTTAAAATGACACCTAGAGAGTCCGGATTTCTTCTATCATGTTCCTAAGAGAATTATACATGTGTATTATTTTTATAATTTAAGCACAATCTCTAGTCTGTCTTTCTATAAACGGACAGACACACACATATGTTCTTCTTTATTATATAGATATACCATTTAAACTTAATCCACTTCAAAATCTTATGAATTGCTCTGACCTCCCAGAACAAAGAATGGAGAAAGAAAAAAAAATAGCTTATCAAAATAATGCTTATTCGACCAAAGATGGGTGGAACTCTCCAACAATGGCAGACATTCTCATCTTATGAATATCTGGCATCAAACAGATAATTACTCTTCTTGCAAGTCAGATCTCTGCGCACAATAGACCAATGCTTTGACCCCTACTTGAGAAGAGGGGGGGGGCAAAAAAACATAATCCCTCTCACTTTCCATTTATTTATTTTTTCCTTTTGTATTGTGCACCAATCTTTTCATAGAGGCATTTCCCTTTCATTCTTCTTCACAATTCTATCTGCTAATCAATCGTCTTTGTATCAAATCTCTGTGCCCATCAAATCGTATTGTTTTTTACACTATTTCTACCAGATTCTACTGCAACGTGCATCGATACATTGTAATATCAATCGATCTCTGCTTCATATTTCTTCATATACATTCATTTGATATCACAAAATATAGTCATATTTTATATTGATTTCTATGTTTTATATTTCTTGGAAATAAATTTTTTTTTGACCTCATACCTTTGGAAGAAACTGTATTCATAAACGCATTCATGTTATTGAGGAGAACTCTAATCAGCATAAAGATTATTAACACAGACTCTGAAATCAGAAAACAGAGTTCAAGTCGAAACGGATCTATTACAATTACTTATGAACATAATAAATCTCACAGATAAACTCCAAGTAGACCTACCATAATAAACTGAAAACTGCTTCTTGTAGTTTTTTAATAGATAAAAAGATCTGCAGATTTTTAGTATATATATATATATATATATGGGAAATGAAAAAGGAAAAACCAAGAGATATTTTTTATATATTCATCAACGTTTCGTCTTTATTGTAAGACTTCCTCAGGATGATAATTTTAAGAAAAAGGTTATGCAAGTACATCGAAATATTGGGTTGACCTGATGGGTTGATAAAGAAAAGTAGTAGCCGTGGCTACTAAGAGCGTCCGGGCTGCGGCTTGCATGACTTTTTCTTAAAATTATCATCCTGAGGAAGTCTTACAATAAAGACGAAACGTTGATGAATATATAAAAATATCTCTTGGTTTTTCCTTTTTCATTTCCCATTATGTCGGATTACTCTCATCCTTCCTTTCTCATATATATATATATATATATATATATATATATATATATATATATATATATAGTATGACTGCAACGACTTGTCAGACGAGTGCCACTCTTTCATTCAGAAAAGTGATGTCCTAATGTTCATTGCAGATCAGTAACTGTCAGGCCAATATGCGTCGCCACTTTTTTTTTATCGCCACAGTGTCATTGTCTGAAGGAGTATCTGTACTGAGATTGTAAATAAAGAGATCTAGCTTTGTATGACAGCTATATCCCTCTTTCAGTTCAAAATGTTGAGCCCAGCAACAAGAAAAAGCGAGATAGCAATATATATAAAGAGGGAGAGAGGGATAGATAATTATTTTTTTAAGTATAAGCAAGAAATCTATTCAATAAACAATCTCAATCAATAGTAAAAAATAAAAACAAATAATAATCTGTACGTCACATAGAAATAAGAAATGCACACGTGAAGTCTTAGATGTTGAGGAATGACATTATAATAGGTAGGGTGTTGCCTCGGATGAGTGGCTTTCTGACTTTCAAAGCAAAGAGTGTCATCATGTCAGGTCGGTAACCATCGTCTCTGTCTAGGTCGACTGACTCGAGAATTGATGCAAACTCAACAGAATCGTGACCTCAAAAATATTTACCATAATTATTTATTATAATCACTTTGAAACAGACATGTTGGTAATGTGCGTTCTTGGTGAAGTGTACATATGATTTGTAGGTTCTCATACAATATTATTTATGGATTAGTTGGGGGTCTACGATAAGGTGTAGATTGTTCATTGGTTAGCTTAATCATGTGACATCGGTAAGAGGAAAGTGTAGCATCTATTCTGATACTGCACTTCATCTGTTTTATCCTCAGTCAGTGAAGGAGAGATCCTTCTAGACTGAGCAATTTTAATTTTTGTCCCAGACAATAGTGCCCCAGACCTTGTGTCTAACTCTGTTTTCGTAAACAGGGACATAGGTAATATTTTAAATGAAACCTAGTTGCTGCCAAGTTAGATGTCATGTAAGATCCAGAGAATATGGGGCGCTTAGACTACCAGTGAGGATGATTTGAACGAAGTTTATTTTTAAATTTATCAGAAAAATAGTTTTCATTCATAATGCCATTGAATTTATTCATAATGCTTAGCAATATTTATTAAGTCGACTTTACAATCAACATCAATCGTGGCATTTTCGCATTCCATCACAGATTTAGGTTTAGTATTGGGGTTAATGTTTGACTTCCTATCGTCATATACATTTGAGTGTTATTAATTCCACAAATTTCTTTGAATATTTTTAAAATTTTGGTAGAATTATCTTCCTTAATGTCGTTTTTCATTTTGGTTTTGCTAAATCTTCATCATTCTGCAACTCACAAGAAAATGGAGTTCTATTAGTTAAGTGAATAAAAGTCTGGTTAACAATAAAATCATCGTTGTGTTCTTCATGGCTTCCCAAACTGGATGGAGGATATATAATTCATACCTTTCCCAAGATTATTAGTAAAATATGTTTATATATATGTACAGGAGTCACTCCTAAACTAATAAATCGATCATTATGAATTAAGACTCCTTAAGTTTTAGACATTTTCTAGAATTAAAATCATGTAATTGATTTTGATTAAAATTGGTATAAGGATTCTAGACATAAGTTTAGTAGCATTATATCTTGATTTAAATATTGGTAAAGGAGTATAAAAGGAATGCAAAACTGTTTAGGGAATTTTAATTTTATCCGTCCTGGGAAGAGCATTCTTCTAATTCTTATATATATATATATATATATATATATATATATATATATATATATATATATATATATATATAATATCAGTGTTCAAAAATTGAATGTAGATAGAGTATTTTTTTTCCGAGTTTTTAAAAAAAAATTGGGGGGGGGGGGGATCGCTCCAGACAAGGATAGAAGCCACTTAATGTAAGGAGCTAACAAGAACGAAATATGATTATCGCAAAGACAGGGGATGCCTATTGGCATTAGTCTTGAAAAGACTAAAACGATAGGTAGGAGGAAAACAGTCAGCAGGAAGAGAGTTCTACAAGCCTGCAGTTCTTGGAAAGAAGCTACTGGAATAGGAAGCTGTATTATAATGAGGTATCAAAACAGCGAATTAATGGAGACCACTAGACCAACGAGTCAAACGATCTGGAGCGAAAGAAGCAGGGAATAGATCGCATAATTCTGAAGAACTCAGTTGATTTCATTTTAATTGACATGGATTTCTCCTTCATTATATTATATAGTAACGAGTGTGATGGATACCGTTCATATGGATGTTGCCAATATAGTTGTCATCACCAACATCACAGTTCCAACCAATGTCACATTCATTGCTGTCAGAATGTTTTGCAAACACACAACAATTCAGTTTTATTTATGTAGATGTTCAATCTCCATAGCCTAACCATCTAAATATACTGCACATCTGAGTTCTCATCGGTCTAGCTTGTTTAGAAGTTTCTTTACTGTGGTGATGCCATTGGAGCACAGGAAGGAGCAGGTGCTAATGTGCTTGCAAGAGTTAGAAGTGGATGAAGTAAGTTCAGGAAACTTCTGCCACTACTAACATGCAGAGTATTACCACTGTCGACCAAGGGAAGATCTAGCAGGCATGTGTATGCAGTGTGATAATGTATGGAAGTGAAATGTGGCCAGTCAGAATTGAGGACATGTGTCGCATGGATATAAATGATAAGAGAATGATACGATGGGTGTGTAATGTGAGTCTTAAAGACAAGCTTAGATCTGATAACATCATAAGAAGATAAAATTTCAACAGTATAGGGAGACGTATGCAGAACAGGAGACTTCATTAGTATGGACACTTTGAAAGAATGGATGAGGTCTTGGGTTAGTAGATGTAGAACAATTGCGGTAGCAAGGTCAGTTCACAGGGGAATGCCAGGGAAAACATGGGAGGAAATAATAAGGATGGACTTAAGAGAAAGAAGGATAAATAAAGACCTGGTCAGAGATAGGTTAGTTTGGAAATTAATTTCTAAAAGATGCCCAACTTATGCCAGCATGTAAAACGGACATTCAACTGATGCTGATGATAGTGATGATGATGATGAATCGGTGTACAATTATAAAAAAAACTCCAATCGCTATTTTTATTTGTTTTTAAAGTAACAAGACACTTTTCAATCCTGGGAAGTGATGGGCAAGCATTATGTTTCCTCCAAGAAGCCATGATGATTATGTTTCCTCCAAGAAGCCATGATGATTATGTTTCCTCCAAGAAGCCATGATGATTATGTTTCCTCCAAGAAGCCATGATGATTATGTTTCCTCCAAGAAGCCATGATGATTATGTTTCCTCCAAGAAGCCATGATGATTATGTTTCCTCCAAGAAGCCATGATGATTATGTTCGGAGAGGCAAGAACCTTGAAACTGACACAACTATTTATTGTTGTTATCATCATTCGGCCTCAAATGACAGCAGAGTTTCATACCTTGATTTGAATGTTTCTTGCAGCGCCTAATGCAGTCGTATAGTCTAATTCTAAATTGACATGCTGTGTTGCTGATGCAGGTGAAAACCCTCACCACACTCTCCTCTGCACTTTCTGACACTGCCCTCTGCTGTCAATCATCCCATTGTTCCTCTCTCTCTCTCTCTCTCTCTCTTCCGCTACCCCCCCCTCAGGACTCATGACCTTACGCTCAACCTCTACTATTCAGATGCGAACCAATATGTAGAATTTGTTCCACTCGGTTGAACAGCTTACTTTACATCTCACTACTTCCTTTCTATAGATAAGGACGTTAACAATACTAAAGTGTGGAGAAGATGCAGTTGGAGTCAAATTTAGTGTCCCGAATGACCAATATTCTTTTTTTATTTATCTAAATTAGATTTTTTATCTTCACTTTAAGGTCATGTCCAACACCTCAACTGGAAGTAAAAAAAAAAGCAATATGAGAGCAAACTTTTTTAATTTATTATTTTGGGATGCGTTTCATATCAAAGATCCATATTCGTTTATATGGCATAATCACGTTGACAAAGTCGTTCTCGTTAGATCACCGAAATTAAGCAAAGTTGAGCCAGGTTAGTATCAGATGGGTGACCGCTTGGGAATACTAGGCGCTGTATGTCATCTCTCTTGACCAGGATATACTTACGACTGGGGACCGCATATGAATTTGATATTCACTAGAAACTTCCTTCTTCCGTGGAAGCTGACTCATCCCTTACAGGGTATTGCCAAATGTAAAAATTATTACATAGGTATAAGGCTGCTGCAAAGAAAGTGGGTTCCTTCTACTGCGCTAGAAAACTTCTGACACGTTTTGTTTTTATTATTAAAGAATATATATATATATATATATATATATATATAGCACTAGATAAAGTGAAAGAATAAAATAAGGTGCGACTCAAATTTGATTAGCATTCAATGTTCAAGCAAAGTACTTTAAAGTCCTTAACTCATGAGTTTTCAAAGAAAATCTTCTCCTCAGAGAACCATTACCGCAATGACATTACTGCAGGTAATAAAATTAAACTTTGAAAATATATAAAAAAAATTACATAAACATACATAAAATGATATAAAACATCAAATATATTGGCCCAAAACGTACTTTTTTGCTAAACTTATACAGTTCATCCAAGTCATAAAGTTTAAAACAGCTTCAAGAAAGATATCAAAGAGGTTGATTAAAAACAATCCAGGTGGTGAATGGTATTCCAAAAACGAAAAAAGTTATCCAGGCGGGAAATTTGTTTGCTATCGATGCAGTATATGACAGTGAAAAGTGTATCCAAGGTGTATGCAAATTAATAAAACGATAGAAAAAAACTAAATCATATGAAAAGTTCATATATATTTCTTTCCTTTTAAGGAGTCTAAAATAAATTTGGTTCTCTACATGAAATCACGTTTTATATTATTAACTTTAAAACTTCAACCTAAGTAAATTTCACATATTTATATGAACGGATCGCTGAGAAAAAAAGTATAATTCTAAGAAAACGAAATGGATTAACTCCGAAAAAATGAGGAAATGAAATCAGAAATGAAATTAAGAACTACCGTGAAGATTGTTACCAGCATCCATGATAAATTCTCTAGTGATGCGGTTGGAACGTGCACTTTGTGAACTGATGAAATAAAAGAGCCCATCAAAAGAACTCTGCGTAAATTATAATCAATTATAGATTAAGAAAGCAAACAAGTTAATGCTTACCAATGGAAGAAAGTCTACAATGGAAATTCCAGTAACAAGAGAAACTTGAATTTCTTTCGGTCTCAAGAAAAATGTGGTGTCATTAGTTGAGAAATGACAAAACAATTGTTCTGCTCTGATCTTGGCATTCTCTCGCCAATTTTCGATCAGAATGGGCACATTAAGAGTTCAGATGTTAAATTGCCAATTTAGCAGCTGCTGTGTGTAGAGCAGATGTCAAATAAATGTCTTAATAATTAGAACTAGCCTCGTTCCAAATAACTTGCTGAAGGTACGGGGTGCAAGCAAAAAAGATGTCATCAAAAAAACGTACTTGCTTTTTGGACAATTTTATAATCTCTTTATATCTTCGTGCGGACTATAAAGAAAGGCATTCCAAAAAATATTACTTGTCGGCTCAACTATTCTTTATTTAGATGTGTTTGTCTGCTTCTTTATAAAGACAAGGAATATTTTCATAAGATATTAGACAAAGACTTTACTATATTCT
>OY744519.1:111767144-111782144 GCA_963556195.1 Sepiola atlantica | reverse complement strand
CATCAACAAATAAACAGTAACATGTTTGCTTTCTCTATGAGTTCGCTTGCTCCCCCCCCCCCCGAACCACTGTTCACTCTGGGATTCATGTCAAACCGCATAAAAACATGTTCCTCTTGTATTATTTGAATTATCCCGACTACTCTTATTGGCCTTTTTGCTAAGATCAAAGTGTAGTATCTGTTCCGATGGATACTGCACCCCATACTGGTGTTGTCTTGGCCTTCGGGTCTTGATTTACGCCGGTCAATGGGTCTGTCCTGTGCAGTTCTGGGAGGTCCACCTTTCTAGGCTTGGCCTCCCCTCTTTGGGGAGGAGTAAGTTTATTGCTTACTGCCTGAGGCGCCTCTACCGGGGAATGCCGACGGGGCTGCCCAGGCAATTTTTAAACCCCACTTTCCCGACCCGACCTTGGGTCACATCTTACTTGTGGGAATAAGATAAAAACTGGCCTTGTGCCTAACTCCTGGAAATGGGGTAAATCAATACTCTTCTCATATTGGATGTTATTTCCACAAAATTTCGCCCAATGTAACCTTTGATCTACTCCAGGTACGTCTTGTCGAACTCGGGAATGTGTACAGAATTTTCTGAATCCACAAGAGTAGATTGTTCTCGTTCCGTCAGCCATGACCGGGTAGAAGTGTTAAATTATTTGTAATTATATTCTTAGTATCGCCTGTACCAAGGATTGAACCTCCAATCTACAGTAGACTGTTACTTAGAACGGATTATTACTCAGCATTTTATCCAATTCACATGAGTTCGACAAGAGGCACCTGAAGAAAGTCAGAGGTTACATTAGCCGAAACGTGTTGAGAATAACATCCAAGATGAGAACAATAGTCAGACTAATAAAAATAGTACAAATTATCAATCACCATCAAAAACTTCCAGAACTAAATGTCCCTCTTTCTTTGCTCTGTTGTCTCTTCCCTGTTTCTTTTTAAATCTATTTTTCTGAACTGTGTCAAACGTTTGAAAAGAAATTTAAAATCTCCCTTTTCTCTTTCTTCTTATGTCTTCTGTATCTACCATTTTTCTGCCTTTTCCTCTCCCTTTATTTCTCAAGTCTATGGCAGTCTTTGTACATAAAAAAATAACATCTTCACTCATTTCTTAGGAAGTCTTTTTACAATAAAGACGACATATTTTCCATTCATATATTTAGGGATTGCGCTTCTTTATATTTGTCCATCTCTACAAGATTGCGATATTTCGATTGTGAGTAGGCAGATGGCTGAGCAGCCACAACTTATTTTTAAAAGTCTTGCTGAAGATATTACATACAAGCCCACTGGTTTCCGTTTGTATATAACTATATTAAAATCCTGTTTTACAGTCATGTAATTAGCTCCTGCCCTGGGATCTCACGTGGCTCAGTAGACCACACACATACTAAGGCTGAAATGTGTCTGGAACGTTCGGCATTGACTGTTTCCGCAAGACACATTTCAAAATGGACTACTCTATTTGTTTTCTCTCAAATCTTCCACATCTATCATAGATACACTTGTGCCAGACTGATCACCATCCTCTCCAAATTCTTCACGTTCATACCAAGGTTGTTTTTCACTACATCCTTAAAACGTCTCCTTGACTTGTGTTTCGGACATTTGTCATATTGCAGTTCCTAATATCATAATTGTTTAGGAAGCCCATAAACTTCCATCTGAACAAGGTGCTCTGTCCAGCGCATTTGACTATGTATACAATATACACTTCGATGCTTGACACTCCAGCTTGTTGTAAAACAATGGTGTCTGGTGTAAACGATTGCCAGTTAATAACTAGGATAGTCCTTAAGCACGTATATACATATATATATATATATGTGCATATATAGATATAGATATATAGTGTAGGGTTTATGATATTCATGGTATATATATATATATATATATATATATATATATATATATATATATATAATATTGATTGAATGACATAATAAAATGAGAAATTAATCAGATTTTATTAAAGTTCAAAAACAAGTAGTGATATTGCATCCTTAACTAATGAGTTTTCAAAGAAAGTCTTCTCCTCAGAGGACCATTGCCGCAATGATATTACTGCAGGTAATAAAATTAAGCTTTGAAAATATATAAAAATATATAAATATACATAAAAGTATATAAAACATCAAATATATTGACCAAAAACACAGTTTTTTGTTAAACTTATATAGTTACTCCAAGTCATAAAGTTTAAAACAATTTCAAGAAAGATGTCAAAGAAGTCGATTAAAAAACAATCCAGGTAGTGAATGGTAGTCCCAAAACGAAAAAGGTTATCCAGGTGGGAAATTTGCTTGCTATCAGTGCAGTAGATGACAGTGAAAAGTGTATTCAGGGTGTATGCAAATTAATAACACGATAGAAAAAACAAAATCATATACAAAGTTCAGAAGACTCACTCGGTGTTGAATATTATAATGTTTAATTAAGAGTTTTTCTGAGTTGATAGGAGTTGTGCAAACCATAACTTCTCGGTCTTACCTATATATAGAAAAAATGTGACGGAGTAGAAATATGCAGTAAAATCCGATCAAAAAAACAATTTTAAAAATAGGGACTTGAAAAGGAAAAATAAATAGGATATTTAAATTTCCGCTTAAATTTAAAGTCAGCAGGAGCCAACTTAAACAAAAACTTAAATGTATTAAAGGTAAGGGGGTAAGGGGGTTAGGGGAAATGACAATATATGAAGAAAAATGAGGGGAGGGTATGAAGTATAAAACAGTGTCAAAAGAAGAAAGGTGTGGGTTTTGAGGTTGGTATATTAAAGGAAAATAGAAAGATAATATTAAATAAATAGAGAGAGAGAGGACAAAAAATTGTTTTTTAATCGACTTCTTTGACATTTTTCTTGAAATTATTTTAAACTTTATGACTTGGATGAACTATATGAGTTTAACATAAAAGTGTGTTTTTTTTGCCAATATATTTGCTGTTTTATATACTTTTATGTACTTTTTATATATTTTATATATTTTCAAAGCTTAATTTTATTATCTGCAGTAATGTCATTGCGGTAATGGTCCTCTGAGGAGAAGATTTTCTTTGAAAACTCATGAGTTAACGACGCAATATCACTCCTTGTTTTTGAACTTTAATAAAATCTGATTAATTTCTCATTTTATTATGTCATTCAATTAACATTATTGCTCTATACATTATATTGAGCTTTGTTTTTATCCTGATAGTCTACTGGTTTAAGATATTATTTACATCTTTAAAGTATTATCTTACTATATATATATATATATATATATATATATATATATATATATATATATATATATATATATATATATATATATATATGCAAACATTATTAAATAACACGGTGTGTTTTTGCTTGATAAGACTTTTTTCTTTTTTCAATTTTCCGAATGGTCCATTTAGTGTTTCGGTCAAATTGGTTCCTTGGTTTTCTTGTTCCATTTTCTTTACTTTTCGCGAGTACTTTCGATATGATTCGTCAAATCATCTTCAGGTGGTGTTAGTCTTGATGTTTTAAAAAATATGTCTTTACTGTTAAGTTGTTATTATAATTATAACGGCTAGTAATTTACAACTTATGTGTGTATATATATATATATATATATATATATATATATATATATATATGAAACTAAAAGTAAGCTTTCAGTAAATAGAACCTATAGTGAAATGGTTAAAGCTCAATATACGAGATAGAGCAATTATAAAGATAGATGAACGAAGAGTGATAAACATGTACGAATGTCCAGATTTATTTTAAACTTCGATTGTTCAATGCAACGTATATTCTGTAATTAAATTATGTTTATTATTCTTTCCTTAAGCCAATTGATTTTTGAAAAGCCTTGGCTTAAGGAAAGAATAATAAACATAATTTTATTACATAATATACCTTGCATTGAACAATCGAAGTTTAAAATAAATCTGGACATTCGTACATGTTTATCACTCTTCGTTCATCTATATATATATATATATATATATATATATATATATATATATATATATATTATGCATAAATACTTTTACTCATTATTGATATATATATATATATATATATATATACATATTTATATAAATATATATGCCTTTATATATACATTTGTGTATATACATATATAATATATATGAATTCATATATATATGTATATACATATATATGTTTATATACATATATATTTACATGATATATATACATATATATTTATATTATTGTGTGATTTATAATCCTCGTTGCAACACTTCTTCTTGCTATCAGTAATGACACCTGCCACATTTTATATTTGAGCTGAAATAATGGCTTAAAGAATGCTATGAATCTTAATGTTACCAAAGATTCCAAATAAAAGGCATCAACTTGCAGTGGGTAATGTTCTGCCATCTTTTGTTTGCTGCAAAGAGTGAAAGTGACAACAAACAGGTTCAGCAGTGAAGAAAAATGCGAGTATGCATTCTCTCCCTTGCGACAACGGCGTTCATAACTTGCATTAGGGAAATTGTGTACGTGTGTACAAACACATTCAAATGCTTACTTAAAACTGACTTTGTATAAATTAAACGAACAAAAAAAGGATTTAATTAAGAATGAAATACTTCAGAATAATTGGAAAAAGAAAACAGAAATATTTAAAGTAAGGCCTTATAGCCAGGAGCAAAGTGTGATATCTGTTCTAATGCAGCACTTGGTTGTGACTCGTGCAACATCAAGTAACTACACTGTGCACACGTATGTTCTATGATGTGGATAGATGTAACATTACAATAGCAATCTAGTAAAACCCATAAAATCCCTTTCCTTGTAAACGACAATGAGTTGGCCTTTTGACTAGGAGCGAGGTATGGCGTTTGCTATTTTTTTCTCTCCACGGTCAGCGAAAGAGGGATCCTTCTCGACTGAATCAATTTTCATTTTGGTCCCAATCCAAAGTGCTACTTTTAAGGGAGATGGATTTTCCTCACATTAAAAACCGACCTTGTGTCTAACTCTGCCCTCATAGAGAGGAAAATAATAAGAGCATTTATGAGGAGGGTTTATGACATTGGATTGAAAGATGACGATATTGTGGCAACGTGTTTCACGGATGAGAAATTCTTGGAAAGAAACACTGTTTATGGAAATTCCGTTTAAAGTGTTAGACTCGGTTATTCTGACTAACTTCAAGATGAAAACGAATTCTTTTTGTTCATACAAAGCTGCCTTAATGGTTTTGATGCAAATAGTCTTCAAAATACTGAGTTGAAAAAAAGATCAGGCAATCTGAGTGATTTTGAAATAATCCTTGCAAAAAGCCAGTGCCCATCTTTGAGTGTCTAGTTAGTGCCGCCCTATAGAAGAGTTATGTTGTTGGTCTGGAATTTGGCAATTTGAAGTGGTTGTCTTTTCTGTAGCTTGTGTAACCTGACAAATACTTGCTGGTATTTTTGAAATTATAGCATCCAATCTTTATTTATCTATTCATTTTGCATCTTCAAACATCGCTTATTTCCTAAATAAATAATTAATAGTTTTTTTATCGGACATAAACTTTGTTCAAATAATATGGGTTTAACCATATAATACTGGATTTTTCTTGAATATGCTAATGTTTTAGCATTAGTTCTTTTTGCTTGCTATCGGCTATTTGATTATTTTATGTGTTCCATTGATTGGCACGTTGTCTTAAATGTATTCTTTTGGCAAGAGGGGCGATTTGAACTTTTGTTTGTTTGTTTGTTTGTTTGTTCGGCTCAAAGTTTAAAGGATAAAAATTTTGATATATATATATATATATTTATATTTATATGTGTATATATATAAGGCGAATACCACACCAGGTACAGAGGCTCATGCGAAGCCCTGATGGTTAATTACTAGAAAGAAGGAGACAAGATGGGGACCAAGATCCGGTCACCATATGGAAGGTCTACAATAAAACCACTCAGACGATTACGAATTAGATTATCCAACATAATTTAAACATCTGTCAATTGAATGATTATGAATATTATGAGAGGATTGAAAATAATGAATCGAATAAATAAAACTTGATGACTTATGAGAATGGTTCATGACAAGTGTTCATTTACATTGGATTTAAAGATGATCATATTGCATCCCTCAGGGAAGCAATATTTTGGCAACATGTTCCAGAGATGGGAAGTTTTTTTGAAATAAACTTTGTTCATCGAAATTCTGTTTGATGTTAGACATACGAGAGAAGAAATAAAGTTCTTAACAGTAGTGAAAATAAGACGAGTTCTTGCTGTGAAGCTTGAAACTCAGTCGAGCACCTTCCATGGAAATAATGATAGAGTATAAAAAGACTGGTAACCTCTCTTTCATGAGAAGGAGGCTGTAAAGAACAGAAGAGATCACCCTCCTACACTAGATTGTGAAGTCGATTTGGAACTTGCATAACAAGAAATAGGGCTCTGATCGAAACCTACCCAGATGTGTCAGCAGTATTCCATCTTTGGATGTAGCTGACTCTTGACTAGGTGGAAGCGATTGTTTTACAACAAAAAAATTATTTGCAAAAGAAGTTAGAATAATGTTGAACTAATTGAAGATATTGTAATGTGATGCAACAAATAACAGATTAGTCAAATGTCAAAAACTAGTGGAATGATTGAAATCTGTGAAATCAAAAGGGTAACCTCAATGAATAAGCGTACGTTGGTATATGACATCAGTTCTGCTAAAGAGCTTTGTGGACTCTTGTTCCCGTCAGACTTGAAAAAAAGTGGATGCAGAAAGTAGGTGCTCGTCTCAAGCCCCAATGGGATGGCAACTGATGCAATAGTTAAGAGCGGCCAATGCCTGTCTCTCTATCTATCTCTCTTAGTTAAGTATATATATATATATATAAAGTTACGTAGTTTGTTATTGTTTTTGTTGGCAATAGAAACAGTGTTGCTTTTTAGTATTTTTCCATGGCAGAATTGCTTGTGGTCTTACAATTGTTTCTCAACAAGTAAAATGCAGCCATTAACTTCATTTACTCGCTGTTCCTCAGTTACCTAAATGAAAGGAATATATAAAATATCACATCAAGCACAGAGTTCGTGGAGAAAAAACACAAACTAACAAGCAAACATGAGAAAGCAGATAACACTTACAATGAGCCCCCCGCCCGTCAATAAGATGACAGAAAACAGACCGCCACTTTAAAATCATAACACAGAGCTATATATATATAATATATGTTTGCTCTTACTAATGTTCGAGTATGTTTCTCATGTGAATAAAACCTCCATTTAAAAAAAGGAGACCCATGTCCTTTAATTTGATCAAGGACAAAGACGGTAATGACATGCCTGGGTTCCAATGACAGAATGTATAATGAGATTATACGCACCTCAGACAACATCACAAAGTTACAGTAACTCACAATGCAACAACAAAAAACAGTAATTCTTATATATGTAGTTTTGTTGTTTTTTTTAGATAGGTACATTACATTTTATAACTAACTTTGTAAGTCGGTTTGTAAATCCCATTTAACTTTGTTCTTGATCAGTTAAGCTGCTGCTGATGCTTGTTTTTGTTTTCTGAAGGTACGAACGAGTACGACTGAATTTAGTAAAAGTAATATTGTTTTACGTCCTATGAATTTATGCTATTCAAATAAGATAGGAGGATTGTTGTTATCACCGAAGTTAAGCAAAGTTGTGTCTGGCCAGTACCAGATGGGTGACCATTTAGGAATAATAAGCGCTGTATGTGAGAGGGTGTCCAAAAAGTATATCCCTGACGATGCCTTTATCAAATACTTCAGTGTAACCTGATAATCCACACACGCGTTGACACAACGGAACACTTGCCTCCTAGGTGGAAATTGTGTACTCAATCATGTGGCGAAGCTCTCCAGAGACAGTATGCAATTTTGTTTTGGCTGTTGTTTCTTTTTATATTTTCTAAATAGTAACTAATAGACATTTTTATTTCCTTATTGATTAAAAACTTTAAAACAATTAAATGAATAAAATTAAATATTTTATTAAGTTTTGAGAATTCAAAAAAAATGTTTACAGACTTTTATTAAAAAAAATCGGGCAGTCATACATACTTTAATGAATTAAGTTAATTTCTTTCCACAATTAAGATGAACACTACTATTGCTAAATATCAGGCTTAATTTAATAGTTTCAGTATCTTAAGTCAAATTTTTCATTAAACTTCAAATTGTGCATGTTATGGCATTGTTCATTCTATAGATTTCGTGGTGCTTTCACAGATTAGGACCCACACTAGCCTTCACCCCGTTTTTAGGTTTAGGGTTAAAGTTAGCGTTGGTCCTAATCTGTGTAAGTACCGGTTTCGTTTTGTTTTTGTTTTGTTTTTTGTTTTTTCATATGGTCTGAATCTCTCTTATTTTGAAGAAATTTGAAGGAATTTTGAAGCCCAATAAAAAATGATGCATATTTCTTTTACAATATTTCACAATTCCGGTTGCCAGTTGCTTTGGGTGAATGCCAGATATAATGTCACAAGCATTTGCTTTTTCATACAGAATTCAGTTGTAAGCTTAAAAGTACACAATCCTGGTAAATAAGATTATTGATAAATGTCAGGGAATGTTTCTTTTGGTTAGAATAGCATTTCATTTAGAAATATTGGCCATCTTATTGGTAGATTGGAGTAAAATATTATGCGTAAATTCAATTATAAAAATATATATTGAAATTATTCATACAGATTGATCAATAAATTCAAAATAAAACAATCAGTGACAACTTATATAATAAATGCAAAATACAATAAAAATGCGACCATTGATAAAAATATCTGAGGAATCGATTGTTTTGGTCATGTAAAAATATATTTGTGCTGGGATAAATATCTTGATCTGTACAAATGTTTACTTATTTCTTTTTGTATTTTTTAACCGTAATCAATGTATCATTAAATGTTAATGTATATGTAAATTCATATGTATATTTAAACTTGATTAATTTTTCTTTTCTTTTCCAGGTAAGTGTCCATTTTGTGGTTCAGCTGAAAATCAAAGTGTATTCATTAAGTATATGTGAAACTTTTGTGTTCATCTTCACACTTTGGTAAGTCATCTGTTTTTTTGCTTACCTCAGAAGAGTCTCCATTATTAATTAAATCTCAATTCATATTTAGTGTTTAAAACAACATTTTAAATAGAGTGAATGGCTACACAATTATACGAATGTACCGAGCACTATTGAAATAAATGCAAGGTAATAGCAACAAAATATTTGGATATATTATTTGGCTTGTTTACATAGATTCTCTACTTAGGCAGCACTTTTTTTTTATTTAAGCATATTTTATTAAATAAGACAGACATTTTGTGTGTGTATTTAATCCGTTGACCATTCCTTCCAAAATGTTAACAACTTGTACCTACCGTATGCATCAAAATATTTTAAAACTTCATGTTGCTCTATTAAACTTTATTTAGTTTTACTTCATTTTTCAAACTTTCATCTTACTTTTAGTCATCTTCGAAATATATCCATATACTCCTATCAAATACAGGAAACATAAATGAGATTTATTTTACGGTGAACAAGAAATAAACTTTGAATTCGAACGAAATCGTGTGACGTAATTAAGCTTAACTGACACACAGATGTGATCAAAATGATCACAAAATCTGAAGATATTATGAGAAATAAAGTAAAAAATAAAAAAAATTCAAGACAACAACATGACTTTTGAAAACGTGTTATTCACTTTACAGTCTGACTTACATGATTTGTAAGGATTTTAGAAAGGGGGATATACAGATAAAATTAGTTCATGATATATGTTTAAAGGCATATATGTATATATATTTAGAGTAAACAGTGTTTGTTTTGTTTTGTTTTTAAAGATACCCGTGTTTTGCATAGACAAATAAAGTATTATATAAACAGATAATAATTATCTACTATAAAGACGACCCAGTGGAAATTTCACGGTTGCTTATTTACCGTCTGCTCTCTCTTCTTGCCGTAAAAAAATACTTATCAGCTGAATATACGTTTGAATAAAGAAACGAACGTTTTCACCGTTTTATAGATTGTAATAATTTAAATCAGGTTAAAATAAATAATTAACTTATTTAAAATTTGTACAAATAGATGTATAAAAATAAAAATAATACAAAGAGTTTGTTTTTTAATACTGTTTAGGTCGACAGACGACAGAATTTTATTTATGACAGTTTATTCGATTTCGGAACAATTCATTTTGAAATGAGTAAAATTAAATTTTTTGACAAACAGCGACATTAGCTATTTCTCGGTTACTTATTGCATTTCATATTTGACGATTGGAAAATCTCACTTTTTCAAATGGGTGTGAAAAGTGATAACATACGTACGAACACAAAATGTTTTAGCATATTATTACATAGAAAAATCGACGTAGTGAAACATGAAACTCAGACTTTGTAGATGTTACGACCCCATAAATAATTTTTATGAATTTATGTAAAACAGAATTTGTCAACACAAAACACGGGTATCCATGTTTTTAAATATATAAATAAAACAACGTTTATACTAAAAACACAGTTTTATTTTAAATCTATTATTTACTTAATTCATATGCCCCTATATAGAGGTTGCGCTCTCTGATCGAGGAAATAATGGTTTCTTCTTAGCATAAACCAATAATCTTCTGTAAAGAATAGATTTCTCTCAGTTACTAGTAGCATTGTATAAAAAATGTAAACAAAGAAAGTACATATATAGTGCTATAATTTCTTCTATCTATATAGTGGCATGTTTGTTAGCACAATAGGTTATATACAATTGGATGTGACCGGCCGTTCAGGTTTCGAATTTTGGTGCAGATACACTTGCTACACTGTTAACTCGCAAAGTATCAATCGATTTTCATTTAATCTAAATCGGATACACTTCTGATGATCGATGATACCATAAAACTGCGATGAAGTGTTAAAGTTAAGTATATTTCATTATCATGCATCTCTCTCTCTCTCTCTCTCTCTCTCTCTCTCTCTTTATATATATATATATATATGTATATATATATATATTTAAATATTTTCTTTGTCGTACAAAACTTTAAAATAGCATTGAAGAGACAATATTTATTATTCATAATGAATTTAAGAAATTAAAAAGATGAAAGGGTAGCTGACGGGTTTCGTACCTCGCTCAACAGAGCCAAATATCGAGGTAATGTATAAAAAATATAAAAAGATGCTATGAGAATTATAGCGAGGGAAAGGGGTAAAAAAAAAAAAAATCAAAAAAAAAAAAAAAAAAAAAAAAGAAGTTCAATCAAATAGAAACAACATTAAGCCCAAGGAGATTTTCTCTTTGTTTGCAAAAAGAAGGTCTCAAGGACTTAATATAAATTGTTTCTAAGATCTTGAGATGATAAGGGGAGTGCGACTTACTAAGCATGGAGAATAAGTCGACACTGAATTTAGAGGCACAGGTGCGATTATTTATGAGATGTTGACCTATCGACGAACCATAAGTATTATTCAAATCGTCAGTTGGTAAATAATTTTTTTATTACAAATACCTACACTATACAGTGCTATATATATATATATATATATATATATATATATATATATATATATATATATATATATATATATACGGCAGGTTAATTTTATATTCCATTAACCATGTTTTTTTAATCTTATTTTTATTTTTTCACATTTCCCAAAAAAATAACATTTCTATGAGATGTATTTTTTACGGTCTGTTTCTTTTGCCGTGAGCCAAACAACATTGTCGATATCGTCTCTGCAACACTACAAAATTATCAGAAAAATCCACAAAGAGTAAGAAGTTCTTGGATTGAAATGTCTTGAAAAATACCTACACTATACAGTGGGTCATATTTTGGCGAAAGCAAATAATAAAAAAAACAAAGAAAAAAGCAAACTCACATGTAGAGAAACTCACTAGTACGCCAATTTGAATTTTTCAGTTCAGAGCTAGCACTTCCTAAAAGTTGTGTCGAAATTTATAAATTTTAATTCAGTAATATTCCTTAAAATATTTAATAAATTCTACCATTTATTTATAAAAATTCGAATTCATTTGAGGGTATTTTTTTACTTGCCTAAAGTTACATCAATTT
Source organism: Sepiola atlantica (assembly GCA_963556195.1). Classification (NCBI taxonomy): domain Eukaryota; kingdom Metazoa; phylum Mollusca; class Cephalopoda; order Sepiida; family Sepiolidae; genus Sepiola; species Sepiola atlantica. The sequence goes on along the minus strand of OY744519.1, from coordinate 111,770,072 downwards.
GCTATATATAGATATATAAATGAAAGAGAAATAAAAAATGTAAGAATGACAAATCTATAACATCTTCCGTTATTCAAGACAACGTGTATTCAATAAAAGAATGTTTATTTTTTTCGTTTCCTTAAGCGAGGCTTTTCAAAGAATGGTTTCTTATCATCAGAGAATTTAAATAAATAGATAAGTTGGTGGAGAATAAACACCTCATGATAGATTCAAATTTTAAAAGTATACATTCTACTTTTAGGTTTATACCTTTATATATATATATATATATATATATATATATATATAGTCTCGGAAGTTTCTCAACAATTAAAACTATATTAGGAAAAAAAAACGAAAAAAAAAAAAATTTTAGTCCCAAGTCGTGCAGGAGAAAAACATTCATGTATATCAATTTATTTTTTGTAGTTACTATATTAGTTTGCTTCCAAGAATTTACACTAGTCTTAACATTATTTAATATATATATATATATATATATATATATATATATACTAGTCGTATCCGTTATCCGATGGGTCACAACCACTACCACTATGTATTCTACTTTGATTTAATTCAAAAATCATAAATTGTAAAAATAATAAATCTCTTTACTTCTGTATTATTATTATTATTATTATGTAGAAATTCTATTATTCCTATATAAATAAAAGACTTATTATTTAGCCATCTAATTTACATACGTGTCTGTTGTATGTATAGACACACGTATGCAAATTAGACGATTACGCTAAGCAAAATGGGAGTCACCCTTTCTCTAAAATCTCACAGCGACATTAAGCAATATTAGAGAGTGGTTGAATCCACATAGACTGAGAGAGGCCAGAGAAATACATAGATAGCTAAGAGAGAGATGGATGACTTTTCAGTTAATTAGAAATTACGGCTAATTAGAACAATTAAAACATAGCTAAGGTATATTTCAGCATGTATTTTGTGTTAAAGTATTTAGGCAAAAACATTAGGGAAGCCAACGTTGATGTACTCACATTTCGTATGATAGTAAATATACAGATGAGCCCTTATTTTGGTTCAGCATCGTCATGGCCGTCACTCGAATCGAGTATACGGGTCATCAGGGGCTTCATTTCTTGGTTCTCATATGAGAAAACAGTCCAATTTGAGATCCACACATCCTATCATAGATCGGGCATGCATTATTGTTTGGCAATTGATTTTCGTGGCACACTATTCTTGCTGCTTTCAGTTGTTCAACGTGATGACGCTGTTCATTTTCAAATCTTTCCACACCACTCATTATTCCATTCCTCCACTCCACTCTCCCGAGTGCACTTGCTTCCCATGTTGTGTGATCAATTCCACACCTCTTTATATCCTCCTTCAAACAATCCTTGTACCGCTTCTTCTGTCCTCCAACCCTCCTAGCTTCCACATTCAGTTTGGAATAAAATATTTTCTTAGAATAGGACTGGTCGTTCATTCTTACAACGTGACCAGTCCATCTCAAACGATTTGTAACAATTAAAGCCTCTATACTAGAGCAACCAGACTCTTCCAGGATACTGATGTTGGTTCGACGATCTCGCCAGTTAATTAAAAAAAAATGTTTGTAAAAGTCTTTGATGTAGTTTTCGAGTGCTATAAGATGTTGATGGTATGTCGTCTAGGTCTCTGATGCATACAAGAGTGTTAGAAGGGCAATGGCTCGATACACTAGTATTTTGGTATCAAGCCTTTAATCTTCATCATCAAACACTCTGTAATTTTGATTACCTGAATGTCAAAAGATGTCAATTTACATTTCTCAAATTTTAAGGGTAAAAATACATTTTCTTATTGGATAATATTAGGGGTGGGACGTAATGGGTGAAAATTTCAGATTCATGCGAGTAGTATTTTTTGTGTTCATTTATACATAAATAACACTAAACAATCAAACATTTTGCAAATTTTGCAAAATTCAGAAGGTGCAGGCCGAAAATAGCCGTTAAGGCTCCACAGGACTCCAAATCCATCATTTTTCGGTGAAAAAGTGGTTTCATGCAACATTGCAGGTCCTAAAACATCCTCAAAAGCTATGAATGGATATAGATGGTTAAATCTGATATAGTACTTTAATTTAGGACCATTTTCGGGCTGTGAAAGGGTTTCCATGAATGTAAAATAGCCAAAAGCTAGTGGCCTGCACCTTCTGAATTTTGCAAAATTTTCAAAATGTTTGATTGTTTAGTGTTATTTATGTATAAATGAACAAAAAAAATACTACTCGCATGAATCTGAAATTTTCACCCATTACGTCCCACCCCTAATAATATATGTTTATTCCTTATCAGTAAAAGATGAAATTTTCCCTTCGATTAATATTTCATGTTTGATGGTTTCACCTAATTCTGAAAGCGCTGAAAGATTATTTACAAAAATTACTTCATCCACAATTATTGTTTTTATCATTGCACTAATTTATTAGCAATATAGTTTATAAAACCGAGTTTGATATAAAATTATGAATGAATTATAATTCTTATTTATCATGACATTATTTTTTAAATTTCTTTTGAACTAATTTCCAATTATTAAACATAAAACAATATTAGAAAAATATCTTAACTATTTGAAAATATTTTAATATTCTGTTGCATGCTTCTAAGTGAATAATTAACGTGTAATATCGATGTAAAATTTCAACTATTTATGTGAACCTGATGGAGATTTTCGAATTTTCTACAATGGATGTTACCAAATTCTTTCAGGTAAGTATCTATCTACATACTTATATCAATATATAAGAGGGGTGTTATGTATATTTTCTTGGTGTCAAACAAAAACGGTTGGAAAAACGTGACCAAATGTATTTATTTAATTGTTATTGTCTTAGTAAAATAAATGAATATATTGAAAAACTATAGGAGAGAATCATTGCTTAAGATCTACAGATATACAGAGTAACCAATTTAATTGCCT
>OY744519.1:111674644-111759644 GCA_963556195.1 Sepiola atlantica | reverse complement strand
AAAGACTAACGATTAATATTTATTGTTTTTTTTATATAAGATTATGATTGTTTCGATGAGAATTCATGGTATTTCACATTAATATGTTTATTTCTCACTTCTCCTGTTCATAAAACAATAATTAGAATCACCATGTCTCAAGTTTTATCAATGTAACACTTGTTAAAATATGATAATTATTTTGTCTTTACACACATTTAATAATCATTATCGGAAATCAGCAGATTATTCTCAATATTACAACAGTTTCTTTTTATAATTTTACTTTTTTATTTTCTTCATTTCAACATTAAATTTCAATTTATACTAATTTTGGACACACACTAATTTATATATATATATATATATATATATATATATATATATAATTATTAATGACAATATATGTATTAGCATATACCATCAGTTCCTTTTACTTTGTAGTCTCCTTAAAAGATTCAGCTCAATGCTTATCAATTATTGGTAACAGAGCAAAATATAAGTCAGTTCATATTATATTCCAATAACCATGGTTTTATTTTATTATTTTTATTTTTTCACATTTCCAAAAAATATAACATTTCTGTGAGATATAATGTTTACGGTCCGTTTCATTTGTCTTGTGCAAAATAACATTTTTATGTCAATATCGCCTCTGTAACACTACAAAATCATCAGAAAAAATTCACAAAGAGTAAAAAGTTATTGGATTAAAGTGTCTTGATAAACCTACACTGTACAGTAGTTCATGTTAGGGTGAAAACAAACAAAAAGAGAGAGCAAAAACTCACATGTGGGAGAGCCCACTAATACGCCATTTTGAATTTTTCGTTTAAAGCTAGTACATCCTAAAAATTGTGCGAACAATTATAATTTTAATTCAGTAATATTTCCTAAAATAGTTAATAAGTTCTATAATTTATCTATAAAAATTCTAATTCACTTGAAGATAATTTTTTTCTTACTGAAGTTACATCAATGTTTATTTAGGTCGTTTGGGTACGAAACTCATTTAAGTTCAACATTTTAGAGCTAGTTTCATAATGTCAGCCGTCCATTTAAGCAACTATTAAAATGGTTATACTTCAGTGTTTTTGTGGAAGATATATAGTATTTACTAATAAATCTTTTCCATCAATACTAAGATAAGCTTAATTTCCCAGAATTATTCACTCAAGTAGTAAGTTTCTAATTAAATGCAAAACTAAGGGGGGGGGGGGATTTTTCACTCACTATATCTTTACGTTACCTAGATATGATTCCAAAATACCGAAGGGGGCTATTAATATTTCTTTCTTTCTTTTATTTCTTAAAGTATTATGAGGATTCAAAAATAGTTTTTTTACGGACATCTGTACCTAAAGTTAATCTTGACTACGTTTTAAATCTAATTCGCATTATCATGTGAATAGTGACAAGCACGAATGTAAATACTAGGTTTCACTGTTACCTTTCACCCTCCCCCTTTTTTTCAAACCTTATTAAACCTTCCTTACACTAAATTTTAAAAAACATACATAACACTCTAAGCAAATAACGCGTCAAAACGAGAGTGACACGTGACTTCACATTTCCGAAACAGATAACAACAGAAGATGAAGAGAGCCGGATGGCTAAGTCCTTCCGTGCTTGAAACCGACGGTACGAATGTTGTACTAATTTTTCTCTACCAAAATAAATAAATAAATATATATATATATATATATAATCTTCATCTTTCATATAAATAAAAAACACAAAATGTCTGTCTGTATGTCTTTCTGTTTGGTTTCTCCATTTCTCCCATCCAATGAATATTGATTTGTTTTCAATCGAAGTCCAATTTTATAGCAAAAGAAAATGTCTAACTAGAAAAACCCAACGTAATAAATCACTTTTATTTTCAATAAAATGCTGTAAATAAAATTCTCCTTCATTATGATAAAAATTAATTTTAAATATTTCTATTCTAATAAAACGTTTACTAATTAAATCAAGCCATTTGTAACTGTGTTTCAATACAATAGAAAAACTAGAGCATATTTTTCCAGTTGATTCAAACAAATAAAAAGTTTTAATTTTTAATATTAAAAACTTTAGTGATTTGTAAATTTAATTACTTGCCTATACAAAAACAAAGATTTGGTTCTTTATTTTTACAACAATTATAAATAAGCCACTTTATTAATGAGTAATTTACTAGTTCAAAGTCGTTAATTACTTACTTTCGGCATTATTTCCAAACTTATCTTTACTGAAATCATGATTTATGTCAGTCTTTTGAGTAAAACATACGTAACACATATTCACTGATTGTGTTATTACCATATTAAAAACACTGAAATTAAATATGGCAACCTGTCTTCTTCGGCAAAATTGTGTAAGGGCGGATAACTCTAGATCGAAATATATATTTCTTTTGCCAAACGCTGATAACAAATCCGTAATTTATACCTATAGACAAGGACATTACTCTGAAAGATAGATATATTTCGAAGCTCGAAGCAACTAGTTTTATCAAGGTCTACATAATTTTTTTGTGAGTAAGATAGGCTGCCATCATTAATTTTAGTGTCTTTATTAAGATAATAAGAATTATCAGCATAAGATGGCTAGCAGATGTTTAGAATACTTTGAATTTTCTTGGGGAAATTTGTGTGAAATGGGATTATTTTATATCCATTCACAATACATGAAGAGAAAAGCCGGCCATCTTTTCCACAGGTAGATTGTGAACAGCGTGTTTCAGATTGAGGAAATGGAGACGCTGAAAATGAAAGATATTCTGAATGACCGAAGAGGATTTAAACATTCATGGTGAATGAAAACGATAAAACAAAGTTCAACATTAACAAAATATTTCTTTTCTGTGAGGGGCGAAGGACTAAATAGGCACATCATTAGCATCATCAGCATCTTCGGTTTAACGTTCATTTTACATGCTGGCATGTGTTAACCGGCTTTCAGAAATTGACTTCCAAACTAACCTATCTCTTGCTAGGTCTTTATTTATCCCTCTTTTTCTCACACTGTGCATCCATTCTATCATTTTCATATCATTTCTCTCCATGCAACGCAGGTCCTCAAACCTCACTGACGAGGTTTCACTTCTGTATATCATCGCACTTCGTAGACATGCCTGATAGACTTGTCCTTTGGCCGACAATGGTAACTCTTTGCTTGTTAATAATAGTAGACGTTCACTGAATTTACTTTATCTAACTCCTAACTCTTGCTATAACACTAGCACCTGATCCTCATTGTGCTCCAATGCTATCACCAAGGTAAACTTCTGAACAGCTTCAATAGCTTTGCAATTCAAATCTACCTTCTCCACATCTTAGTTCTCATCCATCTCCATTGTTTTACACCTCTTGCACACAAACTGCTATCATCTCTCAACCTACCTGTAATTCCCGTAACTTCTTGTGTACAAAATGCTTACAAGTACCACAAAAAATTGAGTTGCACCAGATTCCCTTTTCACAAACTGAGCAGGAGAACTACATAGAAGATACTGCTAAGTCTGCTGCAAAGAAGATAGGCTCCCTCTACCGGGCTAGAAAACTACTCACACCTGCCAGTATCCTATATCTCTACAAAACTGCTATTCACCTATGGCTGGAGTATTGTTGCCACAGCTGGGCTGGTGTACCAACCACTTGTTCTCCATTTTGGACAGAGTGCAAAAAATAGTCTCTACCCTAATAAGTGCCTCACTGTCTACCAAGCTCTAGCTTCTGAACAATCGCAGCAATGTTGCATCCTTGTGTTTGTTTAACAAGTACTTCAACTGAATGTGCTCCGACGAACTTATTGCACTTGTGCCGCCTAAACGTAAATACCAACAACCAACCGAAAATCACAAAATCATACCCCTTCACTGTAAAGGTCCCTAAATGCCGGACGGCTTCCTACTTTAATAGCTTCGTCCTCAAACTTCTTGACATTGGAATTCCATCCCTGCTTCCAATTTCCTTCCACTGTACCAACATGCAGAAATTTAAATGTAATGTGTACAACTGTCATGCTGCACAATTCACCACTTAGGATGCCGTCTATAAATCTGGCTCCAACTTCACAATAGCTCCTTACGTTTATATAGCAGTGTGCCTTGTTTGGGCTGAATAAAAGTAAAACCAGTCAACCTTCCATTGTTTCACAGGCAAGAACTAAATCATCAACGTAAAACATCAGTACTAAATCATCAACATAAAACATCAGTACTAAATCATCAACATAAAACGTCAGTACTAAATCATCAACATAAAATATCAGTATTAAATCATCAACATAAAACATCAGTACTAAATCATCAACATAAAACGTCAGTAGTAAATCATCAACATAAAACGTCAGTACTAAATCATCAACATAAAACATCAGTACTAAATCATCAACATAAAATATCAGTATTAAATCATCAACATAAAACATCAGTACTAAATCATCAACATAAAACGTCAGTACTAAATCATCAACATAAAACATCAGTACTAAATCATCAACATAAAATATCAGTATTAAATCATCAACATAAAACGTCAGTACTAAATCATCAACATAAAACGTCAGTACTAAATCATCAACATAAAATGTCAGTACTAAATCATCAACATAAAACATCAGTAGTAAATCATCAACATAAAACGTCAGTACTAAATCATCAACATAAAACGTCAGTACTAAATTATCAACATAAAACGTCAGTACTAAATCATCAACATAAAACGTCAGTATTAAATCATCAACATAAAACGTCAGTACTAAATCATCAACATAAAACGCCAGTACTAAATCATCAACATAAAACGTCAGTACTAAATCATCAACATAAAACATCAGTACTAAATCATCAACATAAAACGTCAGTACTAAATCATCAACATAAAACATCAGTACTAAATCATCAACATAAAACGTCAGTACTAAATCATCAACATAAAACGTCAGTACTAAATCATCAACATAAAACGTCAGTACTAAATCATCAACATAAAACATCAGTACTAAATCATCAACATAAAATATCAGTATTAAATCATCAACATAAAACATCAGTACTAAATCATCAACATAAAACGTCAGTACTAAATCATCAACATAAAACGTCAGTATTGAATCATCAACATAAAACATCTGTACTAAATCATCAACATAAAACGTCAGTATTGAATCATCAACATAAAACGTCAGTACTAAATCATCAACATAAAACGTCAGTACTAAATCATCAACATAAAACGTCAGTACTAAATCATCAACATAAAACGTCAGTACTAAATCATCAGTGTAAAAGAGAATTAAAGGGGAGAGTTTGTTTATGTATTCAGTTGTGCTTTGTAAAGAAATGAGAGAGAAAATGTATCTGCAGTTGTGATAGAAAGATTTCAAAAAGGTGTTTCTGGGGAAAAAGAAATAAATTTTAGAGTTACATGACCGGTACCAGAGCATTCATTTGAGACTTTTTGGTCACACAACTCTAAACTTTAGAGAGTGACTTAAATGAAGAAGAGGGTAAAAAAATTGATAGTTTAATTTTTTTTTAAATTTGGTTAAGTGAGTAGGTGAAACTGGGAGTGCCGAATGAAGCTGTTAAATTTCTCCTGATTAATTTCTGGATTTCTTAGCATTTTTATAGTCTTGATAAATTGGAATCAACTCGTGAATACACAACTTCGGAGACACTTTCGATTGGTTTAAAATATAAACAAGTTATATTTATTAGTTTACTGGATGTTCTATGTGGAGCCACATAAGCATCCGAGTCTCTGTGCGTCACTACAAATTAATTGCCATTTTTTCATTCATGTGGAGAAATACATTTTCTATAGGATGTAGATAAAATGATTTGAACCGAATATAGATATATATATATATATATATATATATATATATATATATATATATATATGCATATATCTCAATCATTTTGCATAATGTAATAACAGTTTGAAGAGGACGCTGTGTCCGTCAAAATGAATTTACTCCTGTCTTAAATAAATATAGATAGTTGAGTTTTAGCTACGTTCCTATCATCTTTATTTATATACAGTTAGGTATGTGTATACATGGACGACGGCACCGGCGAGGCAGGGGGGGGGGGGGCTCAAGCCCCCCACACACACACACACTTTTTGACATGTCCCCCCCCCCACTTTACGGTCATCAATAATGAAGTTATATATGCATGTGTTTAACCGCCCCCCCCCACACTTTTTAGGAGAGCCCCCCCCCCACTTTTATAACTGTCCCCGCCAGTCCTGGTATATATAGGTATATACAGGATTCATTCATAAACTAATTAACCGATTATTACGAATTTTGGAACACAGCTTCTAGGCATAAGTGGTCATAATATGGGGTATATTTAGTTTAATTTAGTCTCATGCAAAGTATATTTACTGTGGGCTGAGGAAGCTGAACTTGAAATAAAGTTGCAGCTGAAACATGTATACACATATGTAGCTAAAAATGTTTGTATAAATCAACATATATATTAAAATACAGCTCTACTTGTTATTGAACATTATCTTAGAAACACTAGTTTCATTGGATTAACATCTATGAGCCAACTACGCTACAAACACACATATATATATATATATATATATATATATGTAGATTATAACTAAAAGGTAAACTTTTAGAGAGTTGGACCTATTGTGAAATAAGGAAAGCTCAATATACTGGATAGAGCAAAAAATATGGTTTTTTGGATTTCGTTATTGGTGATTCCCATGCCCGTCTGAACCTTTTGGAAACATTTTTTAAAGAAGTTTTTTGAATTTCTTTAATTTTTAATTTTAAAAGAAAACTTTTTCAAATTTGGAACTTTGACAGTCCCACCCTGTCAACTTATCAATCATAATTTTTCCTCTGATGATAAGATTTTAATCTTTGAAAAGCCTGGTTTAAGGAAAGAAAGAGATGAAAAATAAATGTTTTTATTAACTAAACTACTCCTTGTTTTGAACAACTGAAAATACCGATTTGCTTCCATTTGCAGGTCTTACTAATTTTCATTGACGTACCATATATATATATATATATATATATATATATATATATACAGGGTGGGCCAAAATAAGGGTCCTATCTTTAAATTTGAATAACTTGAATTTGAATAACTTACACAAAATAAAAGTTAAACTCACCAAACTTTATGTGTGTGTAGACTGACCCTTCCGAGATTTTTTTGAAATAAACAAAACAAATTTTAGCCGAAAAACACTTCTTAAAACTTACAAAAACTAAAGTATTGTTTTTTACACTGTTTTGAGTTTTTTTAAGCAAAAATAATGTTTTCTAAATGAGGGTACGTTCCTTAGGGCTAATACGGCTCATGCTTGCTTCGGAAGGGGTCCTTTACTTATTCTAAAAAAAAAAATTTTTTAAAATCAATAAATAAAAAAGTTATGAATTTTTAAAAATAGGACACTTATTTTTGCCCACCCTGTATATATATTATAGCTTATATATATATATTATAGCTTATATATATATATATATATATATATATATATATATATATATATAAGTTTATTCAGGAATGTACCTCGGACAGAAACAATTGATATACTCATCAATAATATATACATTAACCCTAACACTCCCTCCATTTAAACTTAGTTTTAAAAAATACTAAAAAAGTTACTATTAATTTACACTACTGAAGTAACTTTTTATGATTTCAAGGGAAACATTTACACTCAAATTGACGAAGTTTCAATGGGTTCGGTCTGGGCCCGATTCTTAGCGAATTCTAACCTGAAAAACAAAATATTTAATAACATTAAAAAACTCTATATTTACGTACGGTATGTCGACGATATTCTGATTCTAGCTGATAATAATGAACAGATACACAAACTTCAAGACCTTTTCAAAAAAAAAACTCTGTTCTTAAATTCACCAAAGAACTGGACGTAAATAATAAAATCCCATTCCTAGATGTTTTCATTGACGCTTCTAATAAATCGTTTTACACTTTTACTTATAAAAAAACCAAGTCTTTTAAATTACAACAGCGAGTGACCCTATCGCTACAAAGTAGTTATTGTTAAAAGTCTATTAAACCGTGCAAAATTAATCCCCTCCTCTAAAAATTACAATTCATTGAATTAAAAAACATAAAAAAGTATTTATTAACATTGAATTCCCTAATTATATCGTCGATGAACAAATAAAATGAATGATTTGAAACTTAAAAAACACCACTACAAATAATAATAATATCCAACATCAAAACTTAAACTATATTAACATATACTATTGTAATCAAATGCAACCAAACGAAGAAGAAAAAGCCATATTGTACACAGATACATATCCACAATTGACAATATTAAGCAAATTAGACTCATTATTTATTATAAGAAATTTAAAACACAAAATCTTGTATTAAAAAACAACTCATCTCCAACCTCAAAACCACTAGAAAGAACCAATGTTATTTATAAGTTTAAATTCACTTTAGGAAAATGTAACTCGAAGAAGAAGAGTAGTAATAACAATAACAATAATAATAGTAGTAGGAGTAATAACAATAACAATACTAGTAGTAGTAGTAGTAGTAGTAGTAGTAATAACAATAACAATAATAATAGTAGTAGTAATAACAATAATAATAGTAGTAGTAGTAGTAATAATAATAACAATAATAATAGTAGTAGTAGTAGTAATAACAATAACAATAATAATAGTAGTAGTAGTAGTAATAACAATAACAATAATAATAGTAGTAGTAGGAATAACAATAACAATAACAACAATAATAGTAGTAGTAGTAACAATAACAGTAGTAGTAGTAGTAATAATAATACAATAATAGTAGTAGTAGTAGTAGTAGTAGTAGTAACAATAATAATAATAATAGCAGCAGCTACATTGGTCTTACAACTACTACACTATCCTGCCGCCACACCTATTCTAGTAAACTCTAGCTAAATTTACCAACATCTACAAAAACATAACTGATCTCCCTCTGATTTAAGACAAATTCCCGTTAATAACACTAAAATAATACATTCCATACCAATTTAAAAAAATAAAAAATACTGGAAGCTATTTACATAAAAACACAACAACCTACAATTAATAACATCACATATGAAACCAGTGGTAACATTTTAAAATGCTTAACATGATGCGATTTTATTGTCATGCCACTTCGGCGTCACTGAAGTTAAATTGTGAACGTCTTTTTTGGAACAATGCGAAAACATTCTTTTATGTGTGCATTTTTCCGCTGTCTTTAAAAAAAAATTTCTTCTTTCTCTAAATTTTTTGTTTATTTGCAAAATTAATTTACTCCATCAATATGGATTGTTGAGTTTTTCCTACTTTCCTATTATATATATATATATATATATATATATATATATATGAAATATTTTAATTCAATTTTAAACCATGTCAAATGTTAGAAAGGACAGATTCACATCATTTCACAAAAACACTATTTTTATTTTCAGCATACAATTGTTTTGGCTAATTCTCTACAAAAAGGCTTTATGTATCAGGGTGCCAATATTTTTTAATGAACACGGAATCTCCTCCCTTGGGAACATTTTATGGTTTTTCCTTTATGATATTATTATCCAGCATTGAATGCAGCTTAAGTTTCCGAGCATATATATATATATATATATATATATATATATATATATATATATATAAAATATATATTTCTATATAAATTTTATAACATAAAACAATTATAATAGCTCAATATGGTGAGGCTAGAGCTATGCTATAAAATATTTTTATTCAATTTTAAACCATGTCAAATTTTAGGAAGGACATATTCACATCATTTTAATATATATAAATTTAAAAAACAACTCAAAGCAATATTTTTAAGCCATTTTTACTATAATTTATTTTATCTCGTAGCAGGGCCCTTCTGGTAAATTTTCAATGGCTACCACTCGTATACTGAAAAAAGAGAAAACTTACACCGTTTTGGGAATCCCATCTTTACACTCTATCCTTCACGGATCTAACATATATATATATATATATATATATATATATATATATATATATATATATATATAGTTACATATCTCTGTTTGACATATTTTTCTGTCATAGTGATAAACTTGAAATTTGTAGAGAAAATTATAAATAATTTCTTTGTATATTTATCTTGTAATGACGTTTTCGTGATTTTTTTTCTGAAAAATTCCAGCACAGCTTGAATGCATTTACTTTTAAATAATTGAAAGAAAATCTTTTCTCGTCGTCAGTAATTTTCTAGAAGACAAAATGTTTGCTTCACTTTTCGACTGAAATTTATGTCAATTTTTCATTTATTCAAAGAAACCTTTTATTTGGGATAAGTTGTGAATAACATTAATGTAGCTTAAGCCACATCACATTTCTTTTGTTCAGAAGAATTTTCCTTATTTTGTGTTTTATATTTTCTATTCATATGAACTGCTGCTGTTCTTCATGTTGTTTGCATTTGAAAACGCTTAGGAAAAAATAATCAACACTAAGTTTGCATCAGAAAACAGCATTAAATACACTTGGCTGTTTACTGCTTACTGAGATTCTCAAGTTATCTCTGCTTAACCAATCAATTATCAAGTAAGTAGAAAGAACAAACAAAAAATAGAAGTATATATTTTAATAAAATAAATAATAATAATTGAGAAAAAAATGTTTAAAAAATAAACATAATTGGAGATAATAAATAAAAATTTTAAAAATAAATAAAATCAATAAAAAAAATGAAAATAATAATATCACTTTGTATGAAACATTTTTTCTGTTCTATTTCTGTAAATGCGGAAAAAGAACAAAACTACTTATTAAAAAGTTGTAGAAAACATTACGCCTGGCTTTTTTTTTTCCTATTTTTTCTTCTTTATTCAATGCAGTTATTTATTTTATTCAATTCAGAAACCAATGAGCACATTCACCCAATAAAATGGTGTATAAACTGTAGAATTAGACCATTTTTGTATTCATTAGGTTTGTTTCGACTCGTGATTCCCAAATTGAAATCTCTTTAAGGTTGATAGGGTTAAAACTCCTCTCAGCCCTAAAGAGATTTCAATTGCTAAATATCTGGAGTCAATGTTCAACTACACTCATTTAGTCGATAGATGGCGCCTCTAGTTGATCATGTGACAGATATTAACACTGCATATTGAAATACTATTCTATCCAATTGTGGATGTATTGAATTCCATTAGACTGTAAGCATGTCAGACTTGTAGATAAAACATTTGGATGCTTATGGCTTAAAAGGGTTACTTATTAACCTATTCAGGAAATAGTTCGTTTTCTTTTTATTGACTTTTTAATCAATAAATAAATAAAGTTAAAAATAATATACAATAACTAGTGGGACACTGTGGAAATTCCACGGTGCTTTCTACATCAATCTGTATAATTTACTGGAATAATAAATGCCTGCCAGGGTCAATACAATTAAGAAAAAATAACTGTTCCTTCTTCTGTAAAAATAATTGTCATTGTTAGCTAAATATTATTTAAATAAATAAAACAGATATCTTACTTCTATATTTATTTATTCAAAATTGTAGCAATTTAATTTTTTTTAAAACAATGAATATTCTCTGTCTTATTACCATAAAAATAATTGCCAACTAAATATTTTTTCAAATCAATAAAACGAATGTCACTTTTTGAAATGTATTTATTTAAAATTCTACTAGAAGACATAATTCGATTTTGGAATAATTAATTTCAAAGTGGGCAAAGTCGGAATTTTTTTTACCTTAGCGACATAAGATTAATCACCAATCAACACCATTGCTGATCAGACGATTTCATTTTTTCATGTGTGTGAAAAGTGATAGTGTACGATTATGAAATACCTTAGCGTATTATTATATAGATAACCCCAACAAGCAACATATTTGTGAAAATTAGACTTTTATAGTTACAGGTGACCTAAATAACCTATATTTTTCTCTATCTAACCTGAACACTAGCCCAGTCCCATAATATTAAACCAGCAGCGGTAATTGGGATAGAAGCATAGAATATAAAATAAAAATTTCAATAAATGATGCTAAGAATAGTGTCTGTATATGATAGATAGATAGATAGATAGATAGAAAACCTGTGAGTGTAAGATGAAGCCACCAGAAAAATAAACAAAGACAAAAATAGTGCAAAAAGGAATGAGTGAAAAAGACTAGGATAACAAATCACACAATAAGTCCCGGGCTTGACATATAAATGGCAGCACAAATAAAACATTCATATGATTTTTATAAAGTACTAATGTTCAAATAAAACACGTCAACATTTGAGCCTAATCGGATTATTAGTTTATAAATTACAGTTATTTGAATGAAAGTACTGTTGCATATTTTCAAACAATGTAAAAATCTGAATTTCGTGCATGCAAAGCATAGTAAAAATACTGCTCAAGCAAAAACCTTACTTTCTGATGGGGTAAAATACTGTTCAAGCCAAGCAATGGCTTGATCAGTAGTGTGGTGGCAGGGGGGCCAGGCCCCCCCAACCAAGGTTTCTGGGGGGGGGGCGCCAAAATGGGGTTTTAGGGGGCGCACCCTTTGTAGGAGACCCAAGAAAATTTAAAATAAAGACCTTAATAAACACAATTTTGTTCCATTTCAGAGAATGGCATGGGACCAATCATCCTGTATTGCAACATTAATAATTAATTTCGCCAAGCTGTTGATATTGGATTGCATGTTTAGTGTAATACAACAGTGAGTGACTCCGATCCAAACCTCTCCTCTAGCTGACCTTTCTTCTCGACATGTCATAAAACAAGTTTAATGATCAAATACTAGAATTTAGCACTGTTTATTGGAGCAGATTTAGGGAAAAAAGAAGTCTGGAAGGCCATTTTCCTGCCATCTGGGATTTTGAAGATCAAAATTTTCTCCACAGCGCCCAACCATGGTGGGCACCGCTGACAGAGGAGGGGGAGAAGAAGTTAATACCATCAGGCAGGCACGGCTCCAAGGGGGCATTGCCCCCCCCAAAAGATGATTTTTGTTCCATAATGCCAAAAAAAAACTCGAGAGAAAGGCAATTCTTTAACATAAAGTAATGCATTTTAGTGCTAAAAAATGCATCAACGGGGGCATCTGGAGGCCTTAAAATGGCAAAATTTTCCGGGGCTCTGCCCTGTACCCCGCTAAGGAACTTCCAGCACCCCCAGACCCCCAGCTGCAGTTTTTCGCGACTTCGTCGCTCATATCCGGGGGGGGGGAGGGCACCAAATCAGTGATTGGCCCCTGCAGCCATCAACCTCCCACCACGCTACTGGGCTTGATATGTATTATTCAGACTTTGCTCTATTCGAAACAACGTTTAAGTGGTGGCATGCTGATTTAAAACCCGGTCGTACAGACATAAATGATGCTGAATGCTCAAGTCATCAAAATTCAGCAATTCTCCTGGAAAACTTTTAAAAAGTCCACAAACTCGTTTTGTCCGATCGTAACTTAAAGTTGCATGAGATAGCAGAGGAGTTAAAAATATTAGAAGGCAGTGTATTCACCCTTTTTCTATGATAATTTGTCAATGAAAAAGCTGTATTAAAAGTGGGTGCCGCGTTTGCTCACAGGCGTTCAAAACAACACATCGACGATTTTGTTGTTTGCAATTGTTTCAACACAACCGAAAAGAGTTTTTCGTCAATATATGACAATGGATGAAATGGAGCCACCTCACTCCAGATTCAAATCGTCAGTCAGCTGAGTGGACAGTTCTCAAATGAATGCTCCAAGGAAAGAGATTTGACACCAATGAAGAAGTTATATTGGAAACTGAGGTTTATTTTCAGGCCAAACACAAATCGTTCTATACAAACGCATTGAACTATTAGAGAAGTTGATGAATAAAGTCGAATTTTGCCCAAAAGTAGTTGTTTTATTAGTTAGACACAAGACCTATTGAGTTATGTGTTAGGTTACGTCGAGTATGTTATTGCTATTGTTAGTCTAGTATTATCAGACTGAGCTAGTGTTCAAGAGAGTTGGAAGAACATACACATAGGTTATTAAGACTTTTGATAACTAAAAATTTGTAGGAATACGATATTATTATAGTATTGAACCAATTTAAGACTCACATTACACATCCATGTATCATTCATATTATTCCTCTCCATGCAACGCATCTCCTCAACCCTCACTGTATTGAACCAATTTGATTTATTGTCTGACTGCTTAATTTTGTTTCGTTTGTCTGTATTTACGGCATATCAACCCCGTTTGGAGTTAATTAATACTGAAGCACAATATGTATAACAAGTGATTAATTCTAAGCAAGTTGCTATTTTAAGCCGAGCTGGGGAAGGAGTGTTCATACCTCTCCCAATTATATTACAGTATGAATGAATGCGATAGATCTGATCGAACTCGACGAGAGCCATGAACTCGCGTAGTTCATTAAACCACTCATGCTCCACTCTTTAGTTGGATGAGGTGTGTGCTCTTTCGTGCTATTTCAGATGCGCATTGATACCGGGTTTTAAAAGTAGTTTCCGTTTCAGTCAAAATCAAATGGCACATTCAACGTTCAGTTTATGAAATCCAAATAGCATGCAAACCTTTATTCCATGTTAAAACATCGTCCTTTAAGAACAATTCTATCAACCATTCCGAAAAATTATGGCTCGTTATTCCTGATTTTATTTTTACTATTGAGATCATCACGCATCAAGACCAAGAGCCACTCGAGGATAAATGTTAATGAGATGCGAATGTTTGCCAGTCGAAAGATAAGGAACACTATGGAAGTACTAAAATTGATCAATGGTATGAACTGCGTTTGATTGCTTATGTGGTTGTCCGTGAGAAGAATTTGTTAACATTGGATTTGAAAATGACCAAATTGTAATCAGCAGAGAAGTTCATTACAACTTGGTCAATGCAATCCACAGACGGGAAGCCCTTGCAAAGAAACTCTGTCCATGGGAATCTCGGCAAAAAGGAAAGATCTTCCGTTGTGGTAGGTAGACGAGTTTTTGCTGTGAATTTCTTACAAGGAGGAACCGAAGACTGGAGCTCAGCCGAGCGCCTTCCATAGAAATAACGATAGAGTCGAGAAAGAGATTAGCAATGTGTCTTCTGTAAGAAAGGGGTTGTAGAGAAGAGAAGAGATCAGACCCCCCCACACACACACACACACAAGATTTTGAAGTCGATTTTGTACAGGAAAGAGTGCTCAATGCGGCACATCTCCAGTTTTTGTTTATGTGAAAAACTTCTCTGTTTTTTCCAAGTCGGAACATTCAAACAATTCATTTTGATTGCATGAAACACGTCATTGTGATTTCTCCTTTCTACAGACAAAACGATTTCCGTGCCGTGTATTCTATTCAAAAGACTAAAATCAGATTTAGTCATGAATGTTAACTCCAAATTGATTCTCAAGTCATTTCCAACCCCTTAAAATTATTTATCAACTATCAGTGTTGGTATCAACCAATATGAAGATCTCATGTTTTTTATCTTATAAAAAGATAATTTTACAAACATTTATAAATTATTTTTTTCATCAGATAATTAACGCCTGATGTCCTCCAAAATACTTTGATCTTAATTAATCTTTATGTAAACCATTAGTTTTATCAAATAAAATCTAGATTTTAAAAAATAATAGAAAAGAAGAACAGAATTTATTAAATTTTTCGTTTATTTTCTATTTTCTTCAACAGGAAACAAACCGGTAAAAAGGGGGTGGGTCGAATTAAAAATAAAGATCGACATTCTGTGAATTTTAAATGTGTGTTTATTTTTGTGTTCTTTTCTTCTCATCATCAAAACACACATTTCTTTCTACCTTGTTGAACATAGGAGGAAAAAAATCATCTTTTATTCAAAAACAATTGAAGCATCAAAAGAAAAAGGCATTATTTCGGTTCAACTTTCATGGCCTAATTTTCTTGATAGGCTTTCACACTAATCATAATTCGATTAATTTCTGGGGTTTTTTTTACGTTTTATTTATGAACACTTTATAAAGCACCTTCGTTCTCTCTCTCTCTCTCTCTCACACATACACACACATCTCTCTGTATATCTATCTATCTATCTATCATCTATCTGTAAGCAAACTATATTAACCTATTATATATATATATTCTACTAATATATATATATATATATCAGGACCGGCGGGACAGTTATAAAAGTGTGTGGGGGGGGGTCTCCTAAAAAGTGGGGTGGGGGGGGGCGGTTAAACACATGCATATATAACTTCATTATTGATGACCGTAAAGTGGGGGGTTGCAAGTCAAATAAATCTTACCTGGATCAATCTACAGTCAACCTCCTGGATATCTTTCCTCAATATGTTTTTAAATTGTATGACTTGGATGGATTGTATAGATTTAACAAAAAAATATCTTTTGGGGTTGATATATTTGATGTTATATACTTTTATTTATTTTTGTATATATTTTTATATATTTTCAAAGTGTAATTTTATTACATGCATTAATGTCACTGCGGTAATGGTCCTCTGAGGAGAAAAATTATCTTTGAAAACTCATGAGTTAAGGACGTTAAGATACTTTGCTTGAACTTTGAATTCTAATAAAATTTGATTGGCACCATATTTTATTATTTCATTTTATATTATGATATATATATATATATATATACAAGCTGTCCCTACTCGACGCTGCCCACGATTCTTTGTACTTTATTTAATAATTTACATGACTGAAATAGAATTTATTTGCCTACGAAAAACGTTATTTTTTGTCAGTATGAGAATACAGGTAGAAAAAATAATTTAGAATAAAATTACATCATAAAAATAAGCAATATATATATATATATATATATATATATATATATATATATATATACACACTGTAAATATTTTAAAATATTAAAGTATTTCTATACCTACAGACGATATCGTTTCGGATTTTCTACCCTGCAGGAGTGGCGGTTGCAGGCGATCGCATGGGATCGAAAGCAGTTCGTAGATTCAACCTAGAATCACGAGCCTAACGCCTATGCTCACGCGGCCGCGAGAAATCGCCACAGACAGTAATTGAAATTAACGTACACTTACCTGAGAGGCGGGGGCAAGCATCTTGTTGTCGAAAGTGTTCGATGCTCGAGCAGAACTTTGCATAATCGCTAGTGACAACAATCTCGTAACGCCAAACAATTAAGACTATTAAATCTTAAATGGGCATTAACTATAAATATTTTTAGACGATATCGTTGTTGCATTTCATTTTTATGATATATCATGCATTTTACTCTCATATGTATATATATGTGTGTGTGTGTGTGTATATGTAGAGAGAAAGAAAAAGAGAGAGAGATTGACAATTTCTAAATTAAAAATAAAAATAATATTCTTAAATAGCTGACACTTTTTCAAAGACATTTGAAGAAATTACTGAAAATAAGTTATGTCAAAAGTTTTGCTCAAAAAGATGCCAGCACCTTATTTGAACTACTTAAACACAGAGACAAATAGCTTCTGTATATATATTTCAACTCCTATTATGTGTCTGCATTAAATAACAATTAAAAAATTTTGTAAAATCAAAAAATTTAGAACAAGTTAGGATTTTGTTATGAAAGGAAAAATGTTAAGCTTAAAGAAAACTGTAAAGCTTAAAACAAAACCATGAAATGTGAAACTTTGTGTTTTGTCTTCATATCCATTTATTTATAAATGTCCATCTCAGTCTGTACATTTATATTTTTTCATATTAGTCTTTTTCTCATGTGTATGTGAGTTCATAATATTCTCATTTAGATGTATCTATCTAGGTCAGCCAATGATATTTTGTTTATTTTTGTATGTGTTCATTTTTTATATATTTATGTTCATATCTATTAAGGCGACTCTAGTCATTCGGTTCTATTTCTTTGTCTGTTATTAAATATTGATCTTAGTCTGAGTAACTTTGTTCAGTTTATTGCATCTGTCTACCTTCATTCATATCTACTTTATATACACACACACACACATACATACATATATATATATATATATATATATATATATATATATATAAGAGAACTGTAATGCTTACTAGACACTGTCCTCAAGTGTCTATGGTCTCTCTGTACAGAGGTTTGTCAGGACATCCTGGCATGAGGATACTTCTTCCTACAAGAAAAATCTGACCAAATATTCAAAATAACATAGTATTCAAAGCCCAAATAAGATCCTCTCGGTATGGCTACCCCCACTGGCTAATACGAGGAATGGTGCACCTTCTTCAAGTGATGTTGCCGCTAGTAACATCACTTAGCTGGATACCCCACCAGACTAGATGAATTCTTGTCCTGGAATCCTGTAAGACTAATATACCACAAAAAAATGAGAACACGATGGCATATATGTCATTTAAAGAATTTTATTCATACAAAAAGGCGTCCAGAGTTAATATAAATAAATTTCTGGTACGATATGAATTTTTATACCAAAAATTAAGGAAATTTGGAATTACTCTGCCAGAAGGAGTCTAGGCTTTTTTTGGTTTGAATACAGCAAATGTATCGGAGAAAAGTGAAAAATAACAGTATAAAACCAAGTAGAAACGAAGTTGTAGAGTATAAATTGAAAGGGAGTGATGAATGGAAAAAAGGAATGGTTATGAACACAAGCAAAGTCAACAGAAAAATATAGCCATTGGCTAAATATAAAACCTGAAGCCAAAGATGAAAATCCTCTATGTATCAATTGGGATCATGTTGATCAATGGAGAGAATTTCGTCAAGCAATAGAGAGAGTAAGTTATCAGGAACATGCAGTTTAGCTTTCTTCTGAACAAGAACAAAGAGTAGATGTGATTGATGCAAAGAAAAGAGAATGGGAAAATATGGAAATTCATGAAGTATATGAATGTGTGCCTGATATGGGACAAAAATTTATATCAACAAGATGGGTGATAACAGAAAAATTTGTGAAGGACAAAATGATGATGAAGGCTCGTCTTGTTGCACGTAGTTATGAAAAAGATTCCCATAACCTACAAAAAGATTCTCCAACGTGCAGTCGTGAGGCTATGCATCTCGTATTGTTAATGGCCTCGGTTATGATGTGGCAGATGGAGACTCTTGATTTTACCTCAGCATTTCTGCAAGGTAATATGCTGGAGAGTGAGGTATTTCTTAGACCGCCATCTGATGTGTGTCCAGAATCACAGGTGTGGAATCTGAACAGATGTATTTATGGATTAAACGATGCACCTTGTTCATGGTATAAGAGAGTTAATTATGAGTTAACACACTTAAAAGGAATGGTGAGTGCATACGACAATGCACTGTTTCTTTGGCATGATGCCACTGGTGACTTGAGAGGCATTCTGGCAATACATGTTGATGATTTCATATTCTGTGAAAATGATTTATTTAAAAAAAATGTGATTGCAGAATTGGAAAAGATATTAAAAATTGGAAAGCATGAAAATGGAACATTCAAATTTTGGGGATTGAGTGTTAAGCAAACAAAAAATGGGATTATTTTAGATCAAAATCTATGTTTCAGCCTTATTCCCAATAGACATAAGGAAAAGAAGATCATTAAGGAAAAATTATGAATTGAGTCAAGAGGAGAAGACAGAGCTAAAAAGATTGACAGGTCAATTGATGTGGGTATCCATCCAGACGCGACCAGATGTATCATTTGATGTGTGTAGAATGAGTAATATTAGAAAATCTCCAAAGGTGAAGTTATTCTTCGAGGCAAACAAATCGCTAATAAAGTTAAAATCAAGGACCGGGCTCTTATCTTTTCCCCAGCTTGGGAAATCTTCAGATCTGAATATTGTTTGTTATTCAGATGCCACCTATGCTAGTCTGGAGGAGGGATCTTCATAGGGTGGTTTTATCATCTTTGTTTGTGGCAAGATGAACAGAATGGCTCTTATATGCTGGTCATCAAAAAAACTTGACCATGTAACAAAAAGCCCATTAGCTTTAGAGACTCTTGCGCTTAGTGAGGCGGCTGATGCTGGAATGTTGATAGCCGCAATGCTTCAAGAGATATTCAGACTACCTAGGTTGCCTGAAGTTCTTTTTAAAACAGACAAGGTGTCTCTGGTAGAGACTTTAAAGTAATCAAATCTTGTGAGTGACCGGCGTCTCAGAATTGATGTAGCCAGAGTGAAGGAAACGATGGTGAAGGAGGAGATCCAAATTGAATGGAACAGATTGTGGATTGTCTGACGAAGATGGGAACCTCTTCCGAAATTCTGAGAGACCTGTTGCAATGATGTTTGTTTGTTTGTATTGTTTTGTTTTTTCTTGTTATGGAACTTTAGTCTTCAGAAGAGGACACCAGCCATGTTTAAGTTGTCTCTGAGTTATCTCCCTTTAAGTTTGTCTTTGAGTCACTTTCTTTATATAGGGTAAAATATTGAGAGTGACTTCCCTTTGTTAGTTGTTGTTGAAGACAAGATGGCGACCTGCATGAACGGTCAAAGGTTTCCAGTTGGAAAGAAGAAGTGACACTGAACAACATGGTGCACCTTCTTCAAGTGATGTTGCCGCTAGTAACATCACTTAGCTGGATACCCCACCAGACTAGATAGATTCTTGTCCTGGAATCCGGTAAGACCACGAGACTACAAGAAATATATACTATAACATAGTTAACTGGTCAATTGGGGAGATGCAAATTAATGTTCTTAACCTCTTTACTAATTCAACGTTTGACAGGTAAAGTGAACTTTTATGGAATATTCAAATATCTATGTATCTCATATAGAGATCAAGTGTTAGCCCCAGGAAGGGGCCCTTCAATTTCTGAGAACTTCGTCTGAAGTAAAATGAAACAAAAAAGAGAATATAGAATCATTTCATTTATGTTATGTATTTGCATGTCAATCAAAATAAGTCTGTTGATATAGTTTATTGTTTCCAGGCATTTGTAATAGATTGAGGTGGGTAGCTCAACTAGTTTGGCTTAACGAGTGGTTAGAGATGTCAAAGACAAAGAAATCACTTGGTAGTGTCAAAAGCCTAGACATCTTAGAAGCGTGGGAGCAAAAGCTAAGGAAGACAACCGGATGGGGAAATGACGTGAGAGAAAGAGAGAGAGTGAGTGAGTTTTGGAAGATTAGGAAGTTGGAGCACTGCATAACACCGAACACTAATAACTCAACAATGAATATATTTTATTTATTATTTGTAGTAGTTCACGTTTTTGTTTGCAACACAAATGTTTTTAATGTCTTTATTGTCAAGTGTGTGTGTGTGTGGGGGGGTCATAGAATTTACGAAAATCACATTTCTATTTGACACGATGATAGAAGGAAACATTTGGTACATAAATGTAACACACACACACATGCATATATATATATATATATATATATATATATATATATATATATATATATATATATATATTTGTTTTGTTTACTATCTATGTACGTATACGTTTCGTCCTTTATAATCGGGACTCATCAGCATAGAGATATGACTATTCACTACAAGATTACGAGTATTTTTACAACCACTTGGCCAACACTGAATAGCGAATAAACAGTGATAATTTTAACGCTTTATCCGGCGGCTTGACGTCATAAGAGCGTTCGACTTAATGAAAGGAACAATGCATTTATAGCTAGTGACGCCATGCTGTGTTAATACTACACTTACAGTGCCCATCTAGACAGGTTTTCTAGGAGCTACATATATATATATATATATATATATATATGTGTGTGTGAGAGAGAGAGAGAGAGAGATATTAATTATTTTATTTAATTGCTATGCATTAATGTATCTAGTCATCTATCTAGTCATCCTGGATTTTGGAGAAATCTAGAAATAAATTCATCCCTGATATTGGAGCGATTAACGTCCAACAGGACCAACGAATCTTTGTGACAGAAAAACAAGTCGGATTTTCTCCTAAATCTCGGATTAACAGATAGATGAAACCCGGGTATCCCCAGCAGATCCATTATAGTATTTAAATAAAATACTTAATATTAGCTCTTGTAGAACATATATATATATATATATATATATATATATATATAATGAGAAATACTCGTCCTATGAAGGGTAAGATTAATTCCCCATACAAAACAGTTTTGCACAACTTTTATGCTCTCTTACGAAGATTATAAGCATTATGTCTAGAATCCTTATTTTGATTAAAATCTATGGCATGATTTTGATTCTAGAAAATGTCTAAAATTAAAAGCTTAAGCTTAAGGGGTCTTAATAAGAAATTAAAATTCATGGAATCTTGCATAATTTGTGTCTAATGGATATAGATTGAATTTAATGCAAATCTGAAAAAAAAATGAATTTTCACATGGAAAGTTGTTCCCTAAAAACCCTTTAAAATACTTTTAAAAACTGATTTTTTGAAATATTTAATAATTGATACCTAATGTCTAATGTAAAAATTTAACACAAATCGAAGGTATCTGAATATCCAAAAATATTACCCACTATTTTACATAGAAGATGTGCTCCAAAATGTATAATAGTCAGTTCATTAGTTTAGGAGTTTATCCTGTACAACGATATATATATATATATATATATATATATATAAAATATTTGTTATTGTTTATTATCTATGTACGTATACGTTTCGTCCCTTTTCAATCAGGACTCATCACCATAGAGATATGACTATTCACTACTGGTCGTACGATTCGAAACCCCGGATTACAAGTATTTTTCAACTCAAATCCAACGTCGTTAACCGCGCGGACAATATTTGAATAGCCAATAAACAATGATAATTGTAACACATTTAAAAGCGGCACGATATCCAGGCATTCTACTTCTATTAAAGAAGGAATGATGCATATAAAGCAAGTGACGTCATGCTGTGTTTGTACTACCATTTAGAGTGCTCTACTTATTTTACGAGGAGCCAAAAATATAAAATATTTGTTATTGTTTATTATCTATGTACGTATACGTTTCGTCCCTTTTTAATCTGTTATATATAGAGAGAGAGAAACATATACACATACTTAACTTTATATACATGCACCTCCTAAATGTTTAAGTTTACAAAAAAATAATGTGCCTCTGTTATTCAACATGTTGCCAAGAATATATATTCCAAAATTCATAATAATCTGTTCATTAGTTTAGGGCATTATCCTGTATATATATATATATATATATATATATATATATATATATATATATATATATATATATATATATATATATATTGTCACATGAACGTGTAGTTGAATTAAAATTATAATTAAAAAAACTATATTTTATGAATATTATTACAACGAGCAGAATCTATTTGTCATGTTATATTTTTCAATTTCACTTTTAACCCGGACGATCTCGAGAGGAAGTTAACCCCTATTTTCTGTCAACCGACTTCCCTTCTCTACTTAACCCTTACGTGAGGAGTAAAAGTGTATGTCACCTTTACAGAGTAATTAAGAAACCTGAGCAAAACACCCACGCCTAACGCCCACTCAATCGACGCTTCTATGTAGACCAAAAAGGGAGTCGGTCGATCAGTCAGTCAGTATCAGTCGGAGACAGCTCTCGTCAGAATAAAAAGGAAGAAGAAAAAGAAGAAAAACTCAGTATACAAGAAGCTGTCAACTGCGATTGATGAAGAAGAAGAACAAGAAGAAGCAGACAGGGATCTGACTTCAGGGCCCGACGAGTGGCCCGAGATTTCTTCCATGTTGATACCGAATGTTTGTCCAAGGTAACTTTAAACCTGGATATGGTAGGCATCATCACGACCTTCTCTGGTAGGTTGTTCCAGAAGTTGATCCTAAAAAAACGCTTTTGAGATTAACTCTACGCACTCTACACACCATAAAAATATTGGATAATTGAACTTTCTTACTCCTTTGGCGAGCGCAAAGTATAATTCCTGGACTGTTAAACTTTTCAATTCTCTACGCGCCATTAATCCATGTTTGTGAGTGATAATTGCTTTTCTTTCTTGAATTGTCTCGACATGATTTTGTTTATAAATTTTGCTCGTTGCTAGATAGCTCCAGATATTATCCCTTTCCCCATAACATTACTTAGTTTGTTCTGTTATTTTGTTTCATGCATGCTTACCCCTTTTTTTAAATACATGTAAATAAATATTTGTTTTAAATTTAACTTGGTTTTCGAGTCGTCTCTTGCCTGTTAGTTATTATTCCTTATTTCTATGTAATGTTTTCAACTGGAGAATCGCCCCCGCTATTCTGTTATTAATATCGGGCTCTAGGGACCTACGAGCCAATTCCCAACTTATTTATCTCATTTTATCTATCATTGTCACGCGTTCGCTGCTGTGGTCCCAACAAAGGCTGAGCGTGACAATCAAGGGAGGGGCGATAGCGCTCTATCCCCTAATAGACTTCAAAAACGGCCTATGCTAGAAATCTCATTTATTTGATCAATCATAACTCAAAAACCAATGAACCAAATTAGTTAAAACTTTGCCCAAATGTTTCTTTTGATAGGTTCTATAAGTGTGTAGAATTTCAGCATCATTAGTTAAGGCAACCCAGAGATCCAGAAAGGTCAGGCATGATTTTGTGTTATCCGTGTGTACGTACGTACGTACGTACTTACGTATGTGCCACCCTGTATCTCATCAACTATTTGATGGATTCAGCTGATTTTTGGCAGAGATAGAGGTTCTAGGGTCTAGTTGTTGGCATTTAAATTTCAGTTTACCATATAACTTAGTTTTTCAGAAAATTCCAAAACACCTTATTATTCAACGTATTCATGTACTAATCCGATAAAAATGCCGAGTCACTGAAAACGTCCCATAATCCCTTGCCGGATGTACCCGGTCTTGCCATAAATTCTGTCCGGTTGCATCAGGTCATACCATAACTTCTGTCCGGATATATCAATAACATCATAGGAAGGCTATGTTAAGAGTGTGCACATGGAAATGAGGGGAAATCAGTAAGAGTGATTTTAGTAGTGCTCTGGATGCCTCCTTGATTTTCTAAGTACTCGGCGTTGTCCAGGAGAAAAATGCTCAATATCCTAGATAGAGCTACTGTAGTGATAAGTTTGTATAATATTTTAACGCCATCTACGTTTCTCTTCAGACTGTTGTGCACATGGAAATGAGGGGAAATCAGTAAGAGTGATTTTAGTAGTGCTCAGGATGCCTCCTTGATTTTTTAAGACCTGGAGGCTTCTGCAGTATGGTTCTTTGATATGACCGAGGCGACTCGGAAATGTTTTTTCTTTCTTTAACTAAAAATATTTCTATGTATGGGGGAGGGTAAAAAAAATGAGAGGGTTCAAATTTTTTTTTTATTATTATTAAAAATATGTGTATGGGGGAAAATGAAAAAACAAATTGGGGGGAGGGGTAAATTTTTTTTTTTTTTTTTGAAACTAAAAATATTTCTATCTATGTGGGTAGGGTAAAAAACATTTTTTGGAAGGGGTCAAAAAAAATTTTTTTTTTTCTTTTTAATTAAAAAGATTTCTATGTATGGGGAGGATGAAAAAAAATTGGGGAGGGATTTTTTTTTTTTTAATTAAAAATATTTATATGTATGGGGAAGGATGAAAACAAATTTGGGGGGGGGGGTTAAAAAAAATTTTGTTTTGTTTTCTTTTTAATTAAAAATATTTCTATGTATGTGGAGGGTAAAAAACAAAATTGGGGAGGTAAAAAAATTTGTTAATTTAAAAAAAAAATTTTTTATTAAAAATATTTCTATGTATGGAAGAGGATACAAAAAACAAATTGAGGGGGGTGCAAAAAAATTTCTTTTTTTAACCTAAAAATATTTCCATTGATGATAGTGACACTACATGAATGCACACTATTTTGTTTTTCTGACACGACAGGGGCACATTAATATGAGTTCTGGGGTATGCGAACTGGCCTGGAGATAGGTACATATATAGTATGTGCACCCTTGCAGAGATAGGTAAGTATATAGTATGCGCACCAGAGTGGCGATAGGTATATATATAGTATATGCACCAGGGTGGCAATAGGTATGTATATAGTAGTGCATAGGGGTGGCGATAGGTACGTATATAGCATGTGCACAGGGGCGGCAATAAGTACTATATAGCACACGTTCCGGGGCTGCGATCAGTACGTATATAGCACGCACATCAGGTGGCGATAGGTACGTATTTAGCATTCGCACCAGGGCGGCGATAGGTACATATTTACATTAGCACCGGAGCAGCAATAGGTATGTATTTAGCATTCGCACCGGAGCAACGATAGGTCTGTACTTAGCATTCGCACTGGGGTGGCGATAGGTACATATTTAGCATTCGCACCGGGGCGGCAATATGTACGTATTTAGCATACGCACTGGGGTAGCGATAGGTACTTATGTAGTATGTACACCAGGGCGGCAATAGGTACATATTTAGCATTCGCACCAGGGCGGCGATAAGTATCTATTTAGCATTCAGGGGTGGCGATAGGTATGTATACAGCATGTGCACATGTGCGGCTATAAGTACGCATGTAGCATGCGTACCAGGGCGCTGATAGGTATGTATTTAGCATTCCCTCCAGGGCGGCGATCGGTTCGTATATAGCATGCGCACCGGGACGGTGATAGGTACGTATATAGCATGCACACCGGGGTGGCAGAAAGGTACGGATTTAGCATTTGCACCGGAGCGGTGATAGGTACGTATCTAGCATTCGCACCGGAGCGGTGATATGTGTATATTTAGTATTCGCACTGGGGCAGCGATAGGTACTTATGTAGTTTGCACACCGGGGCGGCAATAGGTACGTATTTAGCATTCGCACCGGGGCGGCGATAGGTATGTATTTAGCATTCGCACCGGGGCGGCGATAGGTATGTATTTAGCATTCGGACCAGGGCGGCGATAGGTACATATTTAGTATTCGCACCAGGGCGGCGATAGGTATGTATTTAGCATTCGCACGGGGGCGGCGATAGGTACGTATTTAGCATTCGCACGGGGGCGGCTATAGGTACGTATTTAGCATTCGCACCGGGGCGGCTATAGGTACGTATTTAGCATTCGCACCGGGGCGGCGATAGGTATGTATTTAGCATTCGCACCGGGGTGGCGATAGGTACGTATTCAGCTTTTGAACAGGGTGGCGATAGGTACTTATATAGTATCTGCACCCAGGCGGTGATAGGTACTTATATATTATCTGCACTGGGGCGGCGATAGTTATGTATATAGTATGAACACCGGGGCTGAGATAAGTACCTATATAGAAGGCGCAGACAGAGGTGGTACTTTTTATAGAAATATGTCATACTATTGCCCTGGGCAACGTGGGGAAGAAACAGCTTTCGCAAAAGGCAAAATTAGAAAGTAGCGGTGAAATGGGGCGACCATTGTATTTACAAAAGTAGTGACATTCCATGAAAAATGCCAGTATACTGAAATCATATGCCCTTAATAGGGTTAAGATGAAAATTCATATACACTAAACACTAAATTTACAAAAGCAAAGAAATTCCCAAATTTTTACACTTTTATTGTCATTAAGGGTATGCGAGCACAACAGGCTATGTATTTTACTGATAGGAATTTTTTTCAGCGCAAAACATCGAACAAGAATTAATCGTTTATACAAAATCTCTTGGGCTTTTCCGAAGGGAATTCGGCTGGAACTCATCGTCTTTTTTTATTGACAAACGTTCTGATCGATCTGATGTTCTTATGGAAGCTACCTAATATCGACTGGGCCTAGGTCGATCCAGTAAGAACTTAGACTTTGGCTGTAGGCTACGTGTTGAACCCTTAGGCAAGGTTACAAAGTAAGAACCGAAATAAAGTGCCATTCTATTGCCTATATTTGTCATATTAGAGCCGTAGAGTACTGTTTTTAGTTCAGAGAAAACGAAAATTTCAGAGAAATTAAAAATACCAAGTTTTACAGTTCACATTTTTTAATTTATAAGATTTAAAATTCTTGTTTGAGGATCTTCAATCTGAATTGTAAAAAATGTATTGTATTATTGAAAAAATACAGTAAAAATCGTTTATATATAAAAAAAATTGTGAAAGTTGTTAATTCTAATAAATTAAATTATTAATTAATTAAAACTTAAAATTAACTTATATACAACAAGAATACCTCTATTTTCCTTAATACATAACAATGATGCTAGTGTCGTATGAATAATGGTTCCACTCGGGCGTGATTGATAAGGATACTATAAAGGTAAGTAAAATACCAGTTAAAATGTTTATTGGCAATGCTTATATTAACAGTGCTAAAATAGTAACAATGTTTATATGTTTTATAAGAAAAATTCCTACCAGTAAAATACATAACCCTGTTGTGCTCGCATACCCTTAATGACAATAAAAGTGAAAAAATTTGGAAATTTCTTTGCTTATGTACATTTAGTGTTTAGTGTATATGAATTGTCATCTTAACCCTATTAAGGGCATATGATTTCAGTATACTGGCATTTTTAATGGAATATATATATATATATATATATATAAATATTTGTTTTTATCTACATACGTATACGTTTCATCCTTTCGAGAATCATCAGTGTAAAGATGATTATTTATAACCGTCGCCGCACTCGAACCCCGGAACACAAGTCATGTTTCAAACTCAGATTTCGACGCTTTAGCCCACGTGGCCACTATCAGCAACCTGATAAATCAATGAGAGATTAAACCTGTTAAAGGCAGCCGTTGTCTGAATGTTCGACTGCTGAAGGAACATGCATTAAAGCCAAGATGACGGCTGTGCTAATATTACTCATTAAACAGCCCATCCTAGATTTGGGGGCGACAAATAATTATAAATATTAGTTTTTATCTACGTATGTATACGTTTCATCCTTTCAGGAATCGTCAGTGTAGAGATGATTATTCATACTAGTCGCTGGACTCGAACCCCGGAACACGGGTTATGTTTCAAACTCGAATTCCGATGCTTTAGCCTATATATATATATATATATATATATACAGGGTGGGCAAAAATAAGGGTCCTATTTTTAAAAATTCATAACTTTTTTATTTATTGATTTTTTTTTTTTTTTTTTTTAGAATAAGTAAAGGACCCCTTCCGAAGCAAGCATGAGCCGTATTAGCCCTAAGGAACGTACCCTCATTTAGAAAACATTATTTTTGCTTAAAAAACTCAAAACAGTGTAAAAAACAATACTTTAGTTTTTGTAAGTTTTAAGAAGTGTTTTTCGGCTAAAATTTGTTTTGTTTATTTCAAAAAATCTCGGAAGGGTCAGTCTACACACACATAAAGTTTGGTGAGTTTAACTTTTATTTTGTGGAAGTTATTCAAATTCAAGTTATTCAAATTTAAAGATAGGACATTTATTTTGGCCCACCCTATATATATATATAATATTAATTTAAAATAAATAATATTAAATTATTTTTGCCTACATACGGTAGCGTTTCGAGCTTTCACTCTCATCAGTGCAGGGATGATAATCTCGGACGGTCGCACGGTTCAAACCCCTGCCACAGAACCAACCTAGACT
The DNA here is from genome assembly GCA_963556195.1 of Sepiola atlantica. Taxonomy (NCBI): domain Eukaryota; kingdom Metazoa; phylum Mollusca; class Cephalopoda; order Sepiida; family Sepiolidae; genus Sepiola; species Sepiola atlantica. The sequence continues at coordinate 111,730,253 of OY744519.1, read as the reverse complement.
CTGTAAGCAAGCGCTGTAACCATTAGGCCATGGGACATTACCACATTCAAGAAGGAAATTTAAGTTCTACTTATGTGAAGGGCGGCATATCAAGAAAGACTAACTAAAGATTCTATGAACGTTGTCGTAATATACCTTATAGCTACGTGTCAGTCTATTTTTAACTTAACAGGGCTCAACTTTAATCTTATTAAAGGGGCTTATAACAATATTAATTTTAAATAAATAATATTTAATTATTTTTACTTACATACGCTAGCGTTTCGAGCTTTCGCTCTCATCAGTGCAGGGATGATAATCTCGGACGGTTGCACGGTTCGAACCCCTGCCACAGAATCAACCTAGACACTGTAAGCAAGCACTGTATTAAATAAAATTAAAGAATAAGTTGATATACTGTGTCACGATTTGATTGACCAGACAAAGATTTACATAAATAAATATAAGCAGATAAGCAAATATAAGTTTGTACAAGATGGTTAAATCAAAGAAGACTTCATCGCTAGTTAAAAGGCAGGAGTCTGTGACATCAAACATAGGAGTTAATAACAGAGATCTGTTAACCTTGACAAAAAATAAAGCAATATTGCAAAATGCTATCCTTTTGCTAGATATAAATGGATTGGGTTTTCATCAACCTTTTTTGCTATCAGAAAGATCTGAAAAGACAAAGAAATGATAACGTCTACTGATTATGATAATAGTGTTATACTTACTGAGTAACCATGGAAATATTCGAGAGAGATGGGCAGTATATAATATGTGGACAAATGTAATTGGAATATAAGAAATAAAACAAGACGAAAAAAATGTGGGTGAAAATGAAGTATAGCTACTTTTATATAATACAGACAGATTTATTTAGCAGGATAAAGATGTATAGTTATTTATTATTATACTAAAGCTGAGTTAATCAACGGTTAGGGTTAGTAAAGCTTTTTTCCTATATATTTTTACTAGAAGAATACCCGTCCCAGGACGGGTAAAATTAATTCCCCAAACAGAATAGTTTTGCACCACTTTTATGTTTCCTTAGGAAGATTAAAATCATGACATAATGCTACTAAACCTTATGTATAGAATCCTTGTTCGAATTTTGATCAAAATTCATTACATGGTTTTTATTCTAGAAAATGTATAAAATATAAGCCTTAAACTTAATAGATTTTGAAAAGAAACTGAAATTCAGTAAATCATGTTGAATTGATATCTAATGATTATCAATCAAATTCAATGCAAATCTGAAATATTTAAATTTTTAAATGGGAAGTTGTGCTCATATTATGCCCCTAAAAACCCTTTAAAATACTCAAAAGAACTGAAATTTGGAGAATATTTATTAATTGATGTTTAATACCTATTGTTAAAATTTCACAAAAATCGGAGATATCTGAATTTTTATGAAGCACTTCCGCCTCCTCGTTATCTACTTTGCAGAACAAAAAATAACCTAAATATAACCCACATTATCTACCATTAGGCTTAGCAGCTGTGTTATCAAATTCATTATGATCGGTTAATTAGTTTAGGAGTGAATCATATGCATAGAAATATATAAACACATACACATACCTAACTTTATATAAATATAAATCACACAAAATACATGTGAAATATTCCTCAGTTTGGGGATTGAGTCATGTTTGAAGAAAACTTCCGTTTTCATTGTTCTAATTAGCCATAAGTTGCAAATAACTCATCAAACCACCTATCTCTTACTAACCTTCAATCTATCACTTTCACCCTCTCTTACTGTGAATTGTTTGATTCACTTGCTCTTATTCTATTCATTTCTATCACTCTCTGTTCTACCTCTCTCTTTTGTCTCTCCCTCTCTCTCTCTGTTTAATAACAGTCAAAGGTAATAAATAATTATAGATGAATAATAAATAAATAAATAATAATAAATAAAAAGATTGGAATAGTCCATTATAAACAAAAGGGAATATCCCCATAAGCAGTAATACTAATACTATTCCAATCTTTTTTATTTAGTTTTATATGTTTTTCTTATTACGTTCGACTGATGATAAACAGAGAAGAGGAGAAAGTGAGAGAGGAAAAGAGAGAGAGGGGGTACACAAGCGTCAGTAATTTATTTTATTACTGATAGATCACCGCTTATCAAAGGCCCACTCGAAGATAAGGGTTAAAATGAATGCTGGTTGGGTGTTGGTTACCGTTATAAAAGGATTGGAAATACTGGATGGAATGAGCAGAGGATTACTTAAGATATCTTGATTTTCCAAGAGGATAGCTCGACAAGTATTTGTTTACATTAGACTTGAAGACGACCATGCTGTAGTCGGTTGAAAAGCAGACTTGTGGTATTGCTCCACAGGTGAGATTTTCTAAGTAAAGAAACCTTGTTCATTGAAGTTTGGTTTGATTTTTGGTACAAAGAAAGAGCAAGAGAGAGAGAGAGTTCCTTGCTGTGGTTATAGTCAGACAAGTTCTTGCTGTGAATGTTTTACAGGGAGATACCATGAATTGGAGCTCAGTCGAGCACCCACCATAACGATACAGTAGAGAAAAGCAAGCAACATCTCTTCTGTGTAAAAGAGGTTGCAGGGACGAGAAGAGATCGTCCCCCACCAGATTGCAGAAGTCGATTCTGTATTCTGTCAACACATGGAAGGATGCTCCGACCGGCACCTCCTCATATATAACAGCAGTACTCCATCTTAGGACAAATCTAGCTCTTATACAGGCAGAGGATTGCATCAGGAGTGAGGTACTTTCTGGAGCAGTTGAATTATCTAACCATTTTTCCACCAAATTTAGCAACATATTTGATGTTTGTCTTCCATTTCAGGTCTGGGATAGAAGTCAGTCCTAGAGACTTAGAAGTATAGAATCAGAGTGTACACTAAAAAATTGTGTGTGCATAACAGAGATAGCAGAAGAAAGCTAATTTTGGATTTTATCCATTTATTTTTTATATTTAACTGGCTTTGCAAACTCACTTTTTCCTGATTCAAACAATCTAACCCGAGCTAAATGGATGAACCAACGGGTCACTTTTTGTCTAGTATATATATATATATATATATATATATATATATATATGTTTATATATGTTTAGCTGGTTGTTTTTTTTAGAGAAGAGGAAGAGAATGAGTCCAGATAGATGCATTTTGATAGACTCTACGTACACATGTATAGGCATCAGTATATGAGCTATAAATTTAATCTAATTTTATTCCCATTGATGTAAGCATCTCGCACTGCAAGTTTCCAATAAAGGAAGACATTTATATCTAAATCAGGTGAAAACAGCACTTGTATATTTTACATTTTACACAAGATGGAATATGCATTCTTTCCCTGCAATTGCTTTGAAGGTCGTATTACAAAATGTCTACATCTATTTTTATTTCATTTGAATAATCCATAAAAAAAAATCTAAGATCTACCTTGAAAAAAATTAATAACTTTTATGTTACACGAAAACATATTTCTCTCTACAGAATCAAGTATGGAGCATTGTTCAAACAGATAGTTGAAATGTTATACCGGATTCAAATCCAGTTGGATCTAGTCTAGTCATTTACATTTTTTATTACTTTTAGGGAAAGGTATGAACCTGCACCTCTTCCTTTGCTCACATGTGAGGAAAATTCCGGGCTTATAATTTTCCCAATATTAGCTGGAGATATGATAGTATTTGAACTCTGCATAACCAATTCAATAATCCGCAACTGTTTCCATGACATCAATCATGCAGCCCGCCCGCAGGAAGATCTGCAGATAATAATTTAATCAAGTAAAAATTCTGCTTTTGATAGTGTCAATATTTCAATACCTAGATTTCCCTCGGCATCTCTAAAATGATTCAAAGAAATATTGAAGAATTATTTATATTGGTCTCATCATTTTACTTCTGTTTTGGTGAAATTCATTTCTGATTTTCTTTTATTCTGTTGAAAAATCTAACGGAAATAAATTGTGTCTTTCTATTTCTGATTAATCTATTGGTTATTTGGCTGGCATCATTTTTTTAAACATGTTTAATCTTGCTGTTTAAAACACAAGACATTAAATATGAATAGCCGAAGATTGCTTCATAGTCTTCAACGTTTAATGTTAGCAACCAGGATGGTGACGGTATTCTCCATGCTTATCTACAAAGAACGGCTTCAAAGACTAAATCTGTTCTTACTTGAGCAGCGAAGGATGAAAGGGGACCTGATTCTGGCATACAGCATCATCAACAGGAATGTGAATCTACCTTTAGAGGAGTTTTTTTTACCCCAACGCCTATCGTGGTCTCCATGGTTATCCATAGATGTACCATCGTTGCTTTTGTCTTGACAGAAAAAGGGCAGCATTCTCTGTCTGTGTTTCTGCTCCCTGAAACAGTCTGCTAGAGGAGCTTGTGATGATGCTTATCATTTCCAGGTCTAAAGTGACCTTGGACAAACATTCAGGCGATATATAGCTGCAATATCTGCTAACTGTCTTTTTACATGGCTTGCTGCATTTGCAATTTTTTGCCAATAAAATTGATTGATCGATATAAAAACTAATAAAGCACCTCATTTGTTTGAAGAACTCAGAATGGAACTCATGGCTGTCTTGATATTTTGCTGGAACAAAGTTAAGAAATATTTAGTCTGTTTTCATAAGTAAAAGTTTCAATAAAATTTCTAACAATTGAGACAAAGAGTATTTTTATTTTACTCCCTCAGAGAGAAATATAAAGATGATTTTGTTGGCATCCGTCTGTCTCAGAAGACAATGGAGTTCTGTACCTCAGATTTGCTCTTGCCGAATTTCATCATCTGCTGTGACTGTGCAAGCCTATCCTGGATCCACAGGCTCTGTTGCAGTTGCCACGGATGTAGGTGGTGTCTGGTTGCAAGAGCTCTGTTTCAGCCCTTTGCCGTCTATGCTCTCTTCTCTCCCTCCACTGCTGGTCTCTCATCTCCTCACTCCTCTTGCAGCATGCCTTTACAGCTCTTCTCCAGCTGCTACGATCTTCAGCGACAGACTCCCAGCCAGTTGGGTCGATGCCACCTGCCCTTGTGTCTCGCTTGCAGACATCCTTGTAGCATAAAACGGATCTTCCTGCTGGTCTGGAGCCGGTTACGATCTCGCCATAAAGAATATCATTTGGGATCCTTCCATCCTCCATTCGCCTGGCATGGTCAAGCCACCGGAGTCGATGATTGACTCTATTATTATTAAGCCATTTTGATATGTCAGATGATTGGCTGAGGAATATTTTATTCTTTTTAGCATATGTTGTAGTGTTTATTTTTACTTTGACTTTCTGGTGTATTGGTGGGTCAGTTAAATATTTTCTAAAACTTCAAATAATTGTAAATAATATTTTTTAGCTCTTATTGTTATATACTTATATGGTTGCAAGAGAGAACAAAAAATAACAGCTGCTGATGAAGCAAAGGAAAAAGATTTTGGCTAAAAAGGATTGAATGTATTAAAATATATACACTAACAAATGATAAAATGTGTCTTTTGACTGAAGAGGTGCCGGTCTGTCTGCCAAAGGAAGGTGGCTGTGTGCTCATGGGAGAGTGATGTCGAGGTGCTGCCGGCTGCTTGTGGGTGGAGTGAGGTGGCATTATCATCCTTTGTTACAAGTAGTTCTGTATTCTGGTTGAGGTTAGAGAACTGAATTTGGTTGGGAAAGAGCCGTATTTATAAGAGAAAAGTGGCTCATAATTCTACAGTTTTTGTTGATCCCTTTTCCTTGAAAGACTATCCGAAAAACACAAGAGAGATCCAGGAGGAACTTTATTGGAGGAGTGAAAATAAATTGAAGCTCCCTAATGATGGAAAATAGTTTAGCCTCTTAGTTTTGTGTCATAAAAAGCAGAAGCATTCAGCTTTATGCAAACGAAGGGACTAAGTGCTTCTACTTGGATAGTTATCAATCTAGTTTTAAGAAGTCCAGCTTTCAGAAATCCTTGGGGTTTCGTTCCTTGTAATAGGAATCTGCTTGATGCCTTAATCCGTGCCCGTCGTGGGACGACTGGCAAGATACTTGGATGGTTGGAAAAAGATAATTTCCGACTGTTGGACCATGAACATAGTCCGGGAAGAACTAACACATCAGTTTGCTTCAACATCAAAAGAAACTGGTGTAAAAAGGACAGCATTAAGTTCGTCTTGCCAGAGCAGTATTATTTCAGATAAAATAAAAGACTTTTTAGGAAAACAAGCAGTACAATTAGTTCCCAAAGTCCAAGGAGGATGGGGGTGCTACACCACTTTCTGTTTAGGTCCCAAGAAGGCCGGAGCGTTTCATCCTATTCTAAATATGAAAGAACTAATTACAAAATTAGTGGTTCCACATTTCAAGATTAGAACGTTTCAGGACTATTGGTTAGACCTTGACGATAGACGATTGGATGAGTACTGTATACCCGATGTTTGCTTTCATGATCCTGTTTTTCCAGGTTACAGGCAATTTCTACAATTTCCTTAAAAGTGGAATCACTTCTAATTCAAAGCAATGCAATTCGAATTGGCAATAACTCCAAAGATGTTTACAAAGATCATGTCTTCACTAGGGAGATTTCTAAATACCTGACAAGTACATATTTTTTGTATCTAGACGATAGGATTTAAATAGTGCATTTAGATTAGGCAAGTCTAAAACTGGTAGCATGGAAAATACTCAGCATATCCCCCTCTCGCCAAAGAATCTGTTTCTACAAAAGGTCATGGTTACATCGAGAACAGCAAAAGACCATTCATTGGGCGAATGTATGAAGAAAGACTGGTTTATTGAACGAGGTATCAATCCATATTCTGCCTCTATAAAGGACGTCGTAAACTTTTTATATATATTTTCACGAGGTCAGAGGTTGCAAAGCTTCAATTATTGCAGAATATAGACCAGAATTAACAGCTATTCACAATGGTTAGAACAGAAGTTCTATAAATTGAGATGGCCTTTTGATTAAAGGAATCTTTCATTCTAATCCTTCAGTTGAACCGCTTCTTCCTAACTGTGACTCACAGTTCTTCGCTGGGCTTTGACTAAACATCCTCTTGAACCATTAGATTCCGGGGAATTAAAATTCTTATCTTGGAAGACTATCTTCCTAGTGGCTTTAGCTTCTGCTGCTAGAGTCAATACTTTTTCCACCAAAGAGTCAAATCTTAGGCAAAAAGACGCTGGTATCTGACTTCTACTGAATTTGAAATTTCTTGCTAAGTTTCATCGTTTGAAGAAAACTTAGTCACTTTGGTTTATTCCTGACTTTATGGATAAGTCTGTGAACTTTCTTCTTTGTCCTCATCTTTGTTTGAAAGCCTACATTAAGAGATTAGAACGATTACGGCAGGATAATGAAGCACTTTTTATTACTTATCAGAAGAACTATTATAGACCTTCAGTGATTAGTATAATTTCTATATGGATTGTGTCTACCATAAAACATGTATATGAGACTTTGGATCAAGTAAGCCTTTTAGGGCTTATGGTACTAGGCGCTTAGCTTCATTTTGAGCTTTGTTTAATGGAGCGACACTGAGCGACATCATCTAAGAAGCTTATTGGTCTTCGGAGAACATGTTTTATCTAAGGGATGTTGCTTTGGATGAAGAGAATTTTGCAAGAACCTCCATCTCATGAACAGTCAAAATCGCAAAACACTAAGTGAATTCTTTTCTTTCTTTTCCGCCATCCAGAATTCTGCTACAATTTCAATTCATTGTGTTGGTCGTACAGATAAGTATAGATATTGATATAAACTGAGGGTTTTTAGATTAAAACCCCTGTTTATGAGATATCTATGCTTATCTGTATACTTTCCTCCCTCCTCCTATCTCTAAGAATCCATGCCTTTAGAGTTCCTCATATAAAAAGTGAAGTATACCTCTTACCAGTGGAGAGTTCTGGGGTAAGGGAGATAATTACAAAAATACATTATTCTCAGGTGATTTAAACAAGATTGCATATAACTATGTTGGTTATACAGGTAAATATAGATGTCTCATAAACAGGGGTTTTACTCTAAAAACCTGCAATTTCACCTAAGAATCTTTCCCCCTCCAATCATTATTTATATCATATATAGTTTTTTTTAATTGGTATTGTAACAAAGTTGTTTGCACACACACACACACACACACACACACATATATATATATATATATATATATATATATATATATATATATATATTAGTATTTCATGTATCCACATAAAATTTTATAAGGAGATATAATTTTTTATGTATCAATTTTCAGTATTTACTTCAACAGTGCTCGATACGTAAGTAGAGCTAGGTAGTAAGCTATGAAAATATATTTATGGCAATTAAGCTACACAGAGGCTCCAGCTTTTCATCCCTGGGGGGAATCTTCAGGCTAAAATGCATGGAGTTATTTTTGCCGGGTGTTTTTATATACACGGCTAGCTAGTTAACCAATCAGATTCTTTGTTGTTCTCTCAGCCAATCGTTGAGCTTCCCGCGAACAAAGGTCTTGTTGGTGTTACTTCCTATATCCTGTTCTATTGTTCTGTTTTCTCTAGATTTGCCTATATCCTGTTTCCTTTGTTGTGTCAATATAATGGGTGAATTTATTTTAACACGTGGTTCCTTGTATTTCTATTTTAGGTTTTAATTTTTAAATTGTAAAGTTTTTGTTTAGTTTTGTTTTTTTACTTATTTGTTTATTTATTTATTTATCGTTAGCCTAAGGTAAATTTATTTCTGTGTAAGCAGCTGTTTGCTATCTCACTTCTAGAGTTTAATAGATTTCGGGGATCTTTCAAATTTAGGATTTCAAATTTTTCATTCAGACATAATCTACACGGGTTGTCTAAATTTCTACATGTACTGGCCTGTCTTACTATTTTCCATTCAATTATTGGTGAGCGTCCATTTTCTTTGAGCTCTCAATAGTGGTTTGCTAGTGCTGTTTTAATTCGACGTTCTCTGTTTTTAAATGTGCTTTTGTGGTCATAATATCTGGTTTTATAATCTAGGGAGGTCATACCCACGTAGTATCTCTTGTTATTTGGTCTTTCCTTGGCAAATATTGTTGCTTGGTATACAATACTTTTGGTTAGGCATTTATTTTGTAGTGAACAAAGTGTACGATTTATGCAGTTACATCTTTTCTCTTCATTGCTAACTTTTTCATTTCTATTCGGGTGGTTATTATTAGTGTTTTGTTTATTTCTATTAGTATTGTTTATATTTTTGTCCTTAGTGTTATTTTTGTTATATTCTGCACTTTTTTCTGAAATTTGTTATTTTTTTCCTTTTTGCTGTTCTCTTTTAGTATTTTGTTATTGTGTGCCTTAATTATCATTTCTAGGTTTTTGCAGCAGCTGTAGGATAGTTTTAGGTTATTTTATTGAATATTTTATGCAGGGAATTGGTTACGGGGAAGTGTTTTTCAATCAGATTTAGAAATATTTTGCCCAGTTTAGTTTTTAGCATCATGTTATAGGGCGGGGTATAGTAGATTATATTTCTTTTTCTTTTATTCTAAATTTTGTTGCAATTATTAGTGTCCTGTTTTTTATATTTAATTTTGGTATTATGGTAACCACTATGTTTTAGAGCTGTATTGTAAATATTGATTGATTTTTTAAAAACACTTTCGTTGCTAGAATTGTTGATAAGCCTACATTCGATAGAATTCGGGATATGTTTTATGATTGATGGGGGGTGATTAGACTTTGGGTTTACGTATATTGGATTGGCGTTATCTTTTAAGTATGGTTCGTAAGTATTTTTATTTAAGTTTAACGTGACGTCTAAAAAGTTAGTTGTTTTTATGTTAGCCAGTACTTCTACTTTAAGCCCTAGTTTTTTTTCATTTCCACATGTATAATTTTCTTGAAGTTTTCTCCCTTGACTTTGTTGGAATCTCTTATTATTGCTAATCCATCATCTCTATAAAGGCCGGTATCTGTATTATCAAATATATGTGTGAGTGTATATAAAATGAATAACCCCACAAGATCTGATGCCTTCGCAGAGTCAAGGACACTCATGGCCAAATCAAAGGAGTTTGTCATATTCGTTTTAATTCACTTGTCCTCGTTATTGATTAAAACTGATCTCCTACATTTTTTAATGATGTGAATTTCATCCTTGGATATATCGGTATACATCTCGGCAAATTTTAGGGCGATGTTGAAGAGTTCTTCTGATATAGATGGGTACAAGTCCACTATGTCGAATTGTAGGAACGTACATTTGTTCTTATTTTCGATACTGTTAAACCAAGCAATTGCTTCGGCAGTATTCACCCATTGGTTTAATTCTAGGTTTTTTTTTATTTGTTTGTTGATTCTAGATAGAATTGTTTTGCTGATTCTTCCTATTTCTGGTTTGGTCGGATTAATTAAACGAGTGCTGGGGTTATTGTTAAAGTTACTTTTGTGGTCTTTAAATAGGATATAGGCTTCCTTAGGTTTTAATTTATTAACTTTGTTGCTAATTTTTAGTTTATCGGTGAGTTGTTTACTTTCAGCATTTATTATATCTATGTATTTACGTTCGCTTGTATCTAGTTTTTTGTAGTTTTTCGTAATGTTTTCTGTTAGTAGTTTGTTATACTCTTGTTTATCTATTCTGTAAAAATTTCTAGTTTTATCCGCTTTTACGAAAATTTTGTTAGAGCTGTTTATGTTTTTAACGATGGTGTGTAATTGTTTGTGGAAATTATTATGTTGTTTGTGAAATTCTAAGTTTTGAATTACATTTAAGAGGTCATTTTCAAAGCTAGTCATGAGATCTATTGGTTTTAAAATAGAAATACAAGGAACCACATGTTAAAATAAATGCACTCATTATATTGACACAACAAAGGAAACAGCATATAGGCAAGACCTTTTTTCGCGGGAATCCCAACGATTGGCTGAGAGAACAACAAAGAATCTGATTGGTTAATTAGCTAGCCGTGTATATAAAAACATCCGGCAAAAATAACTCTATGAATTTTAGCCTGAAGATTCCCTCCGGGGATAAAACGCGGGAGCCTCTGTGTAGCTTAATTGCCATTAATATATTTTCATAGCTTACTATATATATATATATATATATATATATATTTGCACAGATAATATTACTGAACAAGTGATTATTTAGTCCGCGTGGCTGGAAATATTCTAAATACCACAAAGTAAACAAGTCTCAATTTTCACTTTGTGGCAATCTTTGCTTATTTCCAGTCCCGCAAACTAAATAATCGCTTGTTCAGTAATATTATCCACACAAACAATAGCATCAATAAAAAAAAATCAGCTTAATGCAAAACATACTATGGGTTAGGTTTTGTTCATAGGAGTTAATCAAGTGAATATTTACTGTGTTTATATAATATTGTTCAAAAATAAATACAGCTGTATCTTTATTTGGTATAAATCTTTTTATTTATACGAACATTTTCGGCTACACATTTGCAGACATGTTTAAGTTCTAGCTGGAAATTCGTCAAGCCAAGTTCTTAGTATGAAGGCAGAGATTACCCAGATGGTTTTCTTCTCTGCCTTCATACTAAGAACTTGACCTTACACAGTTAAGCTTATTTCCAGCTAGAATTGAAACATGTCGGACAATAATTTATTTCAACCGTATTTAGAAGCTTCTTCAGATCAATAAACCACAATTTTACGTTCCTGAAATGCATACAAAAACAACCAAGACTTTGAAAATCTCATCATCACATTATGGGAGGAGGTACTATCAGTTCTGGTCATTTTTATTCCTTCTACTTTCTGTTTCCATCTTTACTTTTTCTCTCATTTTTTCAATGGCACCCCTTTGTCCTCCAGTTAAATTTGATGGTAATCCATGAGTAAGATTGAAACAAATTCTGAGAGAGGTTGAACTTATATCTGCATACAAACACAACTCTATTTATTGGTAGTGTAATATGCACACACATATACACTGCCACCAACATGCATAGCTAATAAAATCGATATCTACAAGAGTAAGATAGTGGAGAGATATAGTGATACATATAGACGTTTAAAATCCTAATTTAAATGAAAATTAAGTTAAAAATGTATAAAATCTAGTCTGAATTAGTGATGTCGTTCTGCTTTTTATAGTTATTGTGTATTGTGATAACCTAACGTACTGTCCATACATACACGTGCATCTACACTCTCCTATCTAACAATACTTAAGTCCAAAAATCTATATATCGATTTGTAACTGGAGTTAATTCTAATGAAATCTAAATTTTAATTTTGTAAGTTATAACAGTTTTATTTACAGGAGGAAAGGTTTTGTACACGCATGTTATTTTTACCTTTTTTCAACAACATTAATAATGAAGAACACGTGTATATATAGGTGCTACAGAAAACACATACAAGACCACGTAAACCTACCATAGGGTAACCCTGAGAAATCCAGCATACAAAAAGTACCAGTTAATCTATGTAAAGGACCGAAAACGAAGAAACCTCCACAATAGTACAAAATGGTGAATCATAAATGTAGCACCTGCTTTCAGTATAAACAATAAGAATAAGTTATGTCAGGATGAAGAATACCAAATAATAAGCTTGAAACAAAGGTATAAACTACTCAATTGTTTTTATTGTCTGAATTATTTAATAATAATTTATTCAAGTACTATATATATATATGTAAGATAATGAAGAGTGGTAAAAATGAATCGTGGCCGAGTCCATTGTGGGTGGGACGTCGAGAAAGAAATAAAGGCGACTTGATAACTATTAAAAAGGAGAAGGTTCCGCAGTGCAAGTGGAACTTGAACAACAACGGTTTCAAAAACGCGAAGAGCTGAAATGCTTGGTGATCAGAGTATCGATGTACCGGAACAATGCAAGTTTACCGATATTTATGGCACCGATGAAGCTTTATTGGCTATCGTACCCAAGCCCGTCTTGCTGTTAAACTTTTGTGTCCGCTGACTAAAAATGTGGCTGATACGCAAGTTGGTACTATGAAGGAATCCCCTGACTTGTACTTCACCAAAGTGCTTATAGAACAATTGCTTCAGTTTACGCTTGCATAGACAATGCAGAGCAAATTGCTTTCCAATCAGATGTATATACGAACGAGTTTCTAGCGGAAACCAAGTCTGTAATCTCAGCAACAAACAGACTTTCATGGGACAAAAGTATGTCAAACGATTGTTTAATATATGTACGTAGCCGGCGTAAACCATCCGGTAATGGCAAATAAAGAAAACCAAAGTTTTTTCATATACGTTCTCTTCTTTGTCATTCTTGTTGGACCTTACTGGGTATCGTGAAAGGACGGGTAATGCAACATATATATATATATATATTAGCAATGAAGAGAAAAGATGTAACTGCATAAATCATAAACTTTGTCCACTACAAAATAAATGCCTAACTAAAAGTGTTGTATACCAAGCAACGATATTTGCCAACGAAAGACCAAATAACAAGAAATACTACGTGGGTATGACATCCCTAGACTTTAAGACCAGATACTATGACCACAAAAGCACATTTAAAAACAAAGAACGTTGAACTAAAACAGCACTAGCTAACCATTATTGGGAGCTCAAAGAAAATGGACACTCACCAATAATTGAATAGAAAATAGTAAGACATGTAGAAACTTAGACGACCCGTGTAGATTATGCCTGAATAAAAAATATACTCTAGAAGTGAAATAGCAAACAGCTGTTTACACATAAATAAATTTACCTTAGGATAATATATAATGAATAAAAAATAAAAATAAATAAATAAATAAATAAAAAACTGAACAAGTTAAAATTTAAAACCTAAAATAGAAATACAAGAAACTATGTGTTAAAATAAATTCGCCCACTGTATTGACAAAACAAAGGAAACAGGATATAAGAAAATCCATTGTTAACAAAAAATAGGATAGGCATAGGAGCGTCACTAACAAAGCCTTTGTTCGCGGGAAGCCCAACGATTGGCTAAGGAAACAACAAAGAATCTGATTGGTTAACTAGCAAGCCATGTATATAAAAACACCTGACAAAAATAACTCCATGCATTTAGCCTGACGATTCCCCCCGGGGATGAAACACGGGAGCCTCTGTGTAGCTTGATTGCCATATATATTTTCATTGCTTACTACCTAGCTCTACTTACGTATCGAGCACTGTTGAAGTAAATACTGAAAACTGACACATAAAAAATTATATCTCCTTATAATATTTTATGTGGATACATGAAGTACTAATATATATATATATATATATATATATATATATATATATATATATATATAGTAATCCAGGTAAGGTTTGTATCCACAGGATAAAATCCCAAGAATCTTTACTGTGTTTATATAATAGTGCTCAATAATAAATAGAGCTATCGATATATAATAAAAGTTTTATTTATACAAACATATCATGGTAAATATGTTTTATTTACTTATTTATTTATTTGTAGTTTTGTATTTTAAAGAGTGTCTCGTAAAAACGAAAACAAAGGAGGTGGCGTCTGAATTCATCGTTTAAAACGGTGCATTGTTGACGTGTCCCTTGTGAAGGAAGTACTGGGTCAGAATTAAATATAATATATGGATCTTAATCTTAATTAAGTTTTATTAAAATTAATTTAATTATTTACGATGGGTGTTGTCTGTTTTACTGCTTCAAAAGTGTGTTCATTTTAGGGATAACTGTGTGGCATAGTGTGACTACAAATAAATAGATAGGTAAATAAAACACCAAATAAAATAAAAGCTTTTCAAACACAAAACTATAAATAAAATGAATAATAAATAAAATAAAACTCAACGAATCACACCCAATGCATAAAATTTACCCCGGTATCTTCTTTAAAAGGAGACTTCAGTAATACACCATTTTAAGCAATGAAGTTAACCGCCGCCCCATCTCTGTTTTCATTTTTCAAGACATCGAAAATCTCCTACGGTCTATAGACAATCTTCAAAATACAACCCTTTTAAAATAAAAATACAAAACTACAAATAAATAATTACATAAAACACTTAGTAGAAAAAAATAAAAACCTTTTTTTAAAACTATAAATAATGAATAAAATAAAACTCAATGAATCCCAACCAATATACCTTTTCCAAAGAGACACTTCAGTAATGCATCGGTTTTTAACGATGAACCCAAACGCCATTTCGCATTGTGTTTTTGATCTCATTTCAGTACGCTGACGATTCTCCTTGGGTATAGACTTTTTTTTAATTTAAAAAGTCAGTCTATCTGGATGAAACCGCAGTACGATGCTGAAATATGTAACAGATAGTTTTTAAATAAATTATATATATATATATATATATATATATATATATATATATATATATATATATATATATATATATAAAGAGGTTTATGTAGTTTGCTTGAAGCATTGTTTATTAGTATATAGAAATGTGATACTTAGAAGGCAATACAATGCAGAGGTGTGATGGATAGACACAAGTTGGAGCAAATAAGACATATAATGGTGGAACACATGAAATAGTTTCACCCTTAATACAATGTATACATACACATATATATATATTTATTTTTTTATTTTTTATTTTTTCCTTTTTCTTCCTTTTTTGATACAGGTATTACATAACATTGTAACATTGTGTAGATAGACAGATATATATGTGTTTGTGAAAAAATAAATAAATATATATATATATATGTATGTGTATGTATACATTGTATTAAGGGTGAAACTATTTCATTTGTTCCACCATTATATGTCTTATTTGCTCCAACTTGTGTCTATCCGTCACACCACTGCATTGTATTGCCTTCTAAGTATCACATTTATATATATATATATATATATATATTGTGAACTCTACAGAATGACCTGAGGTAGTCAACTAAACAGAAGCATTCA
This sequence comes from Sepiola atlantica, assembly GCA_963556195.1. Lineage (NCBI taxonomy): Eukaryota > Metazoa > Mollusca > Cephalopoda > Sepiida > Sepiolidae > Sepiola > Sepiola atlantica. The sequence continues at coordinate 111,714,439 of OY744519.1, read as the reverse complement.
GAGATATCCAACCTGATTGCTACTGACAGAGATATATCAACATATATATGAACATATGTAGTCAGCTAGATTGATTGATATGAATAAACTGATATAGTTCTCTGTATAACTTTTTGAATTCCATAAAAGGCAAGTTCAAATAGGAGAAAGTACATTTTGCATCAATCTTATGAATGCCCTTTCGTTATTCCAATTTAACTCTTTTACAGATTTAATCTTCATAATTTCTAAAATATCTGATAAGGCACAAATGGTGTAATTAATTCAGTCTCCAAAATACCAAATTTCCTCCATTAATGAGATAAGTCAGCATTCATTTTCAAATGTTTCTTGTTTCAGATATTTTAGATCACTGAAAAACAAACACTAAACCATGTCTTGCATTTCATGATTAACCCAAATGCTTATATACATTAATGTGTGTGTGTATATATATATATATATATATATATATATATATATATATATGCATATATTTCATTTTTTGTAGTCAAACTGCCAGCGTTTAAGCTCAGTAGATATTAATTAATTAATATTTCCAAAGCATTTATAAATAGACATTATAAGAAATCTGATTGGGGCGAGGGGCCAGGCTCGCCTGTTTAAAAGCCTTGTGCTTAAATAAATTCTTTGAAACACGTGTAATAAATCTTGTATTTGTTTTTTCTTTTTTATGGAATATATATTTTTTTGTGTAATTCATTGTTGTCATATATTTTAAATTACTACTAATCTTTCTTCCCGACTGTATTAACTTACAGCGTTTCCAATCGGCGTTTATAAGCTAACTGCCGATTTCTTTTTCTTTCTTTTTCTTCTTCTTCTTCTTCTTCTTCTTCTTCTTCTTCTTCTTTTTTAACATTTCTTTCTTTCTTTCTCCCTTTCTACTGTTTATTACACGTGACTATTTTTTTTTCCAAATTGCGTTCTTTGTATAAATTTGAAAACTTTTCTGTTTTTAATTAAAGTTCTGCTACCGATTGATGATGATTGTATTTTAACAATCGAAATATTTTGGTAGAACTTTTCAATATGTGTTTTTGAGTTTATTTTTGCTAGTTGTTGATTTGCTTATCCTTTATTTCATTTTTATTTTTACATTTTGTCTGAAACATGGTTTCTTTTATTCATCATATATATATATATATATATATATATATATATATATATATATATATATATATATATATATATATATATTCCATAAGAAAAAAATATACATTCCATAATATGGGAAATGAAAAAGGAAAAACCAAAAAGGATGTTTTTTTATATATTCATCAACGCTTCGTCTTTATTTATAAGACTTCCTCAGGATGATAATTTTAAGAAAAATGTCATGCAAGTAAGTGAAGATATTGGGTTGACATGATGGGTTGATGAGAAGAAGTAGTAGCCACTGCTGGGGGCATAGGACCGAGGTCCTAGCTTAGTGATCTTGTACAGCAGAAAACCGTTTATGGTGTGATTGTCTGACGGAGACACTGAATTTCTTTAGGTAATTTCTGGTGGTCTTAAGGGTGATACTATAGCTCCCTATCTGTTTATAATCCTTCGTATGTCAATCAACAAGTTGAAAGAAAATGTCTTTACATTGGTACCTGCAAGAAGCAGAAGGTATCCTGCAGAGAAAACTATGGATGCAGGCTATGCTGATGGCTTTGCAATTTTTGCTGACACAACTCAACAAGCAAAATCCCTACTACACTGTCGTGAAGAAATGACAAATTGCATTATGCTGTTTGTTAAAACAAATAAAACAGAGCACATTCTCCTGAACCAACATAGAAATATCTCTTCCCTAAGTGGGACTTATCTAGAAAATTGTTGACAAATTTACCTATCTTGCTAGTTAAGTGGCAAGGAAATAGTGTACAGAGAGTGAACTAAATGTACGAATACGCAAGCCTTGGATAAGATGAGAGCAATCTGAAAGTCAAATCTTCCTACCAAGATGAAATGTAACTTCTTTGAAGCCATTGTTACATAAGTTGTTGTATATGGAAGTAGCACCTAAACTTTCACCAAAAGATTGGAGAAGAAAATTGCTGGTGTGTACACTATAACGCTAAGAGCTGCAATTAACATCCCCTGGAGACAGCACCCCATGAGAGAGCAACTTTATTGACGCATTTCTCAGACCTCAGCCTTTATCAGTGAGAGAAGAACCAGATTTGCTGATCATTGCTAGAGGGCTAGGGATGAAATCATCAGCGATGTTCTTCTGTGGATGCCAAAACAGGGATATGGCTAAGTGGGGAAACCGCACAGAATCCACACCAAGCGACTAGCAGATAACTCACAATTAACCTATGAAAACTATTGTAGGCCTGTAAAGGGTCCGGAAGGAAAACACAAACTCGGAGTTTAGAGAAAACAAGTATATTGAAAAAAGTATCATACAACACAGGACAAGAGTGGTTGTACGTATGTCTTGACTGCCAGTATAGACAGGTGTGGTTCCAGGTATTTACTTCCTTCTTACTACAGGAAGATGTATCACAAGGACGGAAGATGGGGGAGAGTCAAGCCAGCGCCCCTAAAGAAGAAGCACTCTGGTCTATAAAAAATTTCCTGAGCAGCCTTGTCGGGATTCCTCGGTCAGGGCACCTCAGGTAGTAAGCAATAAACTTACTCCACCCCAAAGAGGGGAGGCAAGGCCTGGGAGAGTTGACCTCCTAGGACTATCCAGGACATATACCTCAGCCCGTCAGATAAAAGACCACCGAAATGTCCCAGTTCCTGCCGGACTGATTGTTGAGAACGAATCCACACGACTGGTATTGACCAGTCCGAAGTCTCTAAACAAGTTTTTTTTTTTTAAATGTGATATATATATATATATATATATATATATATATATATATATATATATATATATATTCTAGTATTGGCACACCCGGCATTATATTGGAATGAAGTAGACATCTGTGTGTTTAAGCTCCCAGCTCTTAACCTCAAATTATAATTTTTATTTTTATTTTAAATTTTAAAATGAAGTAAAATCTTGTCTTTGTTGTTTATGGATATCCTGAGCAGATGTAGACCCAACAATATTATGGTAAAACCCACTAGTAAATATATACAAAAAAGCAACAACCAATGGATCCATGTCTATTTTGCTGACAAGACTTTTATTGACACTTCCTATTAATTCTTTTAGAAAAAATTATTTCCTTTCACTTTCTGCATTTCGTGAGATATCAGAAATATTTAAAAGTAATAATAATTTTCTGTTACTCAATTTTCAAGGGAAATACAGAACAAAAATTACATTATACATACTCCCGAGCAACGCCGAGACCAATACAGCTAGTAAGTTTCATTTTTACAGACAAACGGTCTCTGGGGTCTTTATGCCTGCGCCAAATCGTCTGCGCCTTGCTGAGACCTATGAAAATGAAAGGAAATTGTAAAAACAGGGAAAAAAGTATTCATTGCACACATGTGGACGATGTCCCTCTTCAAAAGTCCCTCCATAGGATAGATAGAAATAGAGAGGGAGAGAGAAAGAAAGAGAACGGATATATACATATATATGTATATTTTTATGTATATTTTTAAGAGAGAGAGAGGATATATACATATATATATATATATATATATATATATATATATATATATATATATATATGTATGTATATATCCTCTCTCCCTCCCCGTCCCTCTCTCTCTCTCTCTCTCTCTCTCTCTCTCTCTCTCTCTATATATATATATATATATATATATATATATATATATATATATATATATATATATGTATGTCAACAGTAAAAGCTTACAGTAATGTCCGGATCAATTATGAGACAGGGTTATCCTAGGGGTTACACCTCCCTTAGCTTTTCTTCCATATAAAACCTTCTTTACTGCTCCACCGTTTAACCACTCTCATCTTACTGATGCTATCAAAGAGTCTGAGGTTTTGAAATCTGTTAACAAGTAATTCCAATCTCAGCGTTTAAAAAATCCGAACGAGTTAAGGAGACTTCCATAAAGGAGGTGGTGACGGGGAGTAGGTTGGGCTTTGCAATTGGCTTAAACATAATCCGTGCAGATTACAGCACGGAAAGTGGTGTTAAGGGGTTGGCGAGTATCAATGTCTCGAGAAGATGCATGAAAGCTGACAAGCTTTCATGAATCTGTTATCGTTTTTATAAAAACTAATCGAACCCCCTTTTTTTTTTTACATGATCTCTCAATAAAAATTATTTTTTTAAAAATAGCTGCTTATTTATTTTTTCATTTTCTCACTAAAAATACTTTCTATTTTTATTAAGTACGAGATCACCCGTGACCTGTTGGGTCAGTATTTGTTATATATATTATTAAATATATCATTTCTTAACTTTGACATTGGTTGATAATCATGTTTTTACTTAAAAATTGATGACGTCATAAGGCAAGTTTTTTTTTTTTGTTTTTTTTTAAATCTTTCTTCTTCCAATTTCTTTTCCAGTTTTCCATTTCTCATTCCTTTTATAAAAACCGATGCATTTTTGCAAAGAAAAAACATGTTGATTTAAAAATAAATTTTATTTATTGATTTTTCCACTTGGACGAATGCTTACTAGTATATATTCAATATTCAATCAAATTTGTCTAGAAAAAACTGACAAGGAATGATTTTGACATCTTTTAGTTACTTTTATGGTTCCATCTCGGATATGATATTTAAGGTTCCAAGGAATACAGAATTCGAATGTGAACACTTTCGACAAAACACTCTGTCATCTTCAGGGAATTTTTTAAAATTGGTATTTATCTGATGTTCGATTGAACAGGGGATGTGAATGTTCCTAATTATTTTAAGTCGATTGGTTTTTAAGTAGTCAAAATACATCTAATAGGGTACCTTCAGCTTAATAACAGGGAGCCAAAAACTAACTTTGTCGTCAAGGCACACACCAAAAATTCACCAATTACATGGCTGTGGTTCAGTGGATTTGTGGTGTGTGCCTTGCCAACATAGTTTGTACTGACTCACTACTATTAAGGCTGAAAGTGACCAGACTGAAGTCAGCTCTGCATTGCAACCACCTACAGTGGTATGGACATATTGAACAAAGCTTTTATTTGATAAACAGATGTACATACGTCTCAATTGAGAGTAAGCAGGGAGGAGAGAGGCCGAAAAAGACTTGGTATGACTCAGTCAAAGATGATCAATGACACATCTAAACAAGCATAACTGATAGAGTTCGTGGAGAAAGTAACTTCCTGCCCCTCTGGTCAATGTGCAACCCATATCTGATGTTGAAGAGACACGTTAAAAGAAGAAGGGATTTGAACTCAGCTTGCCGACACCAGAATCTGTGTAATCTGTGCTGTGTATCCTTAATGTATGATATGTTATTATTTTGTCTGTCATGAGAAAGGGCTGGGTTTTACGGAAAAGAGCACGCTCCTTTTTGCTTATTTTTATATCCAGCAGTGGAGAGGCAAGTAACTAGGGACTTATTTGAAAATAATGTTGGAAACGTGTTGAATATATAACAGGTTATTTTAAGGTGGAGATGGAGCGGGGAAAGTAGTGGTCCCTTTTTTTTGAGGGGGGAGGGAGCGGAAGTGGAAGCCGCTCCCAAAGTAGTGGAGTAGGTAAAGACCTGAGAAAGAGTAGATGTCCTTTTTGTATATTCGTAAGGAAGAAGACAACAGCGATTTTAACAGTAGCTATATTTTATTCGTGTAACTAATGGAACTCCATTTCCTTAACTAGGAATTCCTTTTGGCTGGATCATCCGCAAGAGATCCTCACTTGGCGTTTACAATCACTGGAATATTGGCAGCAACTGTTATAAAAAATATTAAAATTAAATCTTCCCTATATAACATGAATAAACCAACCAAACTATTATAGTATATCCTTCATATGCATTATAAGCTGACCTTAAGGTTAACTCTCGTCATTCATACCGTATAACCTATTGCACCTGATAATCATATCTGCACTTAACTTTGAAAGTATACTACTACTACTACTACTACTACTACTATTACTACTACGACCAAGGAATAGTCAATATTTGTATCGATTACTTTTCTTCCAGTTCTGGTGAGTGTATTGTAAAACAAAGATGTTTATACAATAATATGTCTCCCTCTGTGGCAACTGGCGACCATCCAGTATTTTAGACTCTGCTCAATAACATATGCGATTATAAATAGGCAAAAACGAGAGAGTCATAAGACCCTCATTAGTTCGATGTATTTACTTTAAGACAAATAGTTCAACTGTTGTTGATTAAAAAAAACATAATAATCGAATGTATTTTGTGTCTGTATCAGCATTATGTGAGCATTGGTTGAAGAGTTTCATTATCAACTCATGTCAACAATATTTTTTCTAAATAATTTACTAGTCCACACCCTCCGTTAAAAATGACGGAAAAAAATTATGCTTTGCCAGTGTTTGCACTAATATTCATATAAAATCATAGAATTATGTCAGTAATTTGATTTTTCATATAAATTATTATCATTTCTGATGACCTAAGGGAAAAAAAAACACTTATGGTTGACTTTTTGTTTAAAGTGAAGGATTTCTTTCTGTATTCATTTCAGACGACAGGGATTGTCTGACTTACTATTTGTTTTCCAATGTAAGTCTTTCAAATGCTATTTTTGTTATTATTTCGGTAGAATAATGAGGGATTGAACTATCGCGAGTTGAAAAGAAAACGCCAATAATTTTTGATGACCTAAAGAAAAAAAACACCAACTGTTGACTTTGCTTTTTTTTTAAAATGTTCTTCCTTTAATTTTCTTTCTTTGATTGATTATTGGGAGGGGGGGGGGCTAGACATTAAAAAAATGATGCCAGACTTGAAAGAGAACAATCATCGTTCACAAGAAAGAAAAAAAGAAAACGTCTCAACCTTCTATTGTCAATTTGTTTCAATAATAGGCTTTCGTTTGACTTAGTTTGTGTTTTATAGCACATCAAATCATATTTGGATAATTTAATGCAAAGACAATACATATTGTCAACAAGGCATTGTATACAAGTCACTATTTTATTCAGACTCAGAGTAAAATTGTGCGGACATATTTTTCCCAGTTACATACTGCAGTATTGCATCCCTGTGCTTGTTTTACAAGTACTTCCATGGATTGTGTTACGATGAATTTACTGCACTTGTACCTTAGCAACGAAAATACCTCCAACCCACCTGGCTAGCAGCAAACCCTTCACTGTAGAGGTCCTTAGATGGCAAAAGTTTTTTCTACTCTGATAGCTTCTTTCCTCAGACTGCTTCTCTTTAGAATTCCCTCTCTGCTATCTTTCCCCCCAACGGTACTAAAGTACATAAATTTAAATGTAATATGAAAAATCATCTCGTTGCCCAACTTCCCACCCAGGTTGCCCCCTATAAATCTGGTCTCTATGATATTAGCTCCTTATGCTCGAGTGGCAATTTTGCTTGGTTTCGGGTGAACAAAATTATAGAAAAAACAAATTTTAATAAAAAATGTATCGGTGCATAATTGAACAGGATAAATCATAGCCAATTCCGTAGTATTAGGCAGTATCCATTAGGCCACTCCTGCACGGTAGATTAAATGTTTCTATTTCAAATGGTGTGTGCTGTCAGTATATTAAGCGGATGAAGACTATGAGTATCTTAAAGGTGGTCTGTGTACATAAGTCAATCAGGGTGCAGAAACTTGGAACACGAAGAGGTGGGTGGTCTGTTGAGTTTATTGAAGTAGAATGGCATGAAGACATCTAATATTCAACGCCTATTAGCAAACTAAATCGCTTACTCTTTTCTTCATCAACTTCTTACGGATGCTGGCTGTGTACTGTATTCATTGCAAGAGAATATACGATATCAACCGAATGAAATCCAATGCACATATAGATAATAAAGAATGCCATATGAGCATCTGATAGTACATGCTAGATTACCTGCACTAATGAATTAGATTAAAGTGGATTGTCTCTTATATAGAGCATGATCCACTCTCTGCATCAGTTTGGTGTTAACCGCATTCACAGTGTGCCTCATTAGATACTTTGTGATTGTAATTGCTATTTTATAGTTTGGCTTGGATTTCTGTGTGGATTAGTTAATCACTCACCCCACCCCTCATATAAAAGTTAGTCATTTATAACTGAAGGTAGTTTATTATGTATTGCGGACCACAGGAACAGGCGATAATCAGCATATTTCAATGTCTATAAAAATTGGCCTGTCCTCGATGTTATTTGTCTTTTCCTGCAGACAGTACACAGAACATGAAATGTTTTTCAATGTAAGACATTATTTCCTTCAACATCTATATAATAATATGCTAAGGCCATTTCATGTTAGTACGTACGTTATCGCCCTCTACCCCTTTTTTTTAAAATATAGGATCACCCGATTGCAATGCAAAAAATGTATTATTTAAAATTTGATCTGATGTGGCTGTTCTGTTGAACGAGAACTTTGAACTAAAATACACTTTCTTGGCCTTTTCCCCACACTTTTGGTGGCCTTGTGCCTGATTTGTTTTTAATATAATTTTTTAAATATTTTCTGCAAAAAAAATAATTCAAAGTGCAGTATCTGTTCTGTCTAAAGACTATGCAGTAATATCGTAGGGGTCTCGGTTCGAGATGGCCGTCCATAGACTAGAAATATGTCATCAACTCCTACAAGAGTTTTGGAGATAGACCCCCATAACAAGATATATTCCGAAACTACATTAACCAAAGTAATTAGATAAGTATGTTTCAGTTTGAACAAATAATATCATGAGGACTGTGTTTGTGCCGAAGGTCCACGCACGGCAGCAATGTACAACAGATGAAACATGTAACTGTGGAATTTCCATGGGTCCCACTGGTATTAATCAATATTAAAATAATCCTGATACTATTCATCAGTGTCTTACAAAGTAATAAAATATTTTGCTTTGAGGCAGTACTGTTAAAATACTCTGAGGTGAAGAATAAAATAATTCCTGATTCAATTTGCAGCCAAATACTATAAAGAATACATTCACACCAATTCTAACATATATTATCATTATCAGATTTCTCTTTGGATAATATCTCTATATACAATTTGTTTAACCTGCTCCTTGTGCGGTGTTGGTACAGTATCTTGGTATGTCAATTTCCGTCTCTACCTAGCTTCTACGGCTTTCTAGCTCATATGAAATAAATATTTCTGAAATTTTGTGGAAAAAATACGCTATGTAGTATTTACACGGGAGAGAAAGTAACTATGATGAATGTATTTACGTATTGTTTTTATTGGCAAAAAAATCATTAGAAATTATGTTTTTAAGCAAAAATAATTCGCTTAATAATCGCTGAATACCCTTTATGTTAACTTTCTTGCAGATTATCAAAAAGAAAGTGACTTAGTTTTAAAAAAATATTTATGTAATACTTTTTATGTTATTATGTCATGTTAATTTCTGTAAACTTATAAAACATGTATCCGGTTAAAAAAAATTTTTTTAGACTTAGCTGATATTCGAACTCGAGTATTGACATTGTAAAAAACTACTGCTTTAATAATGTGTACTCTGCCTATTCCTTTTTTGTCAACCAATCACATGTTTCTATTCGTGTATGAACAAACAAACTCCTAAAACACCATAATTTCTTGACAGTATATAGATAGATACTAATCTATGTCTTTTTGAATGCATTTGCAAATAATTTTATGCTAAATCCAACCTTCTATTTGACAGTATTTCTGAAATGAGCTATTGTTATTGACATTATTTATTTGTTTTTCACTGTTTTAACTGATTTTGTATAAAATCTATGGGATGCGGAATCAGAGCAATCTACATCAGTAGATTAAATAAGGAGTGAAACGGTGGACCTTTTCAAAGGCTTTATTAAACAAACAAACAGAGCGACAGCTAAGGGAAAGTTATAGCTTGAAGATCAAGGGAGATAAGTATAAGAAAATAAGTTAAGCGAGTAGAGATGGGGAAGAGTTTAGAGTATGGTTTATTTCGAAATTTCCAAATGGTTTACTGACCTTTTTTGACTAATGAGTCACCACTTATCAAGGCCTAAACCCACTCGAGGATAAGGGTTAATGAGATAGATAGACAGATAGATAGATTGACAGTTGAAGAGTGATGAATATTATTAGAGGATTGGTAATCTCCACATGCCACCTAACCCAAAAAGCAATGTATAAATAAATCCCAGAAAACAGCAATTCTTCCCCCTTTGTCAGAAACATCCCTTATGGAATGTGAGGACTAAAGAACAAAATATCTTTTCTTCTGTCTACCTTTCGACCGCCTTCAATGCATATTTTGCATACCCTTACACTGGAACGGGTTAAGCTAAAGAGGATGTTGTATATTCTTGCTTTCACGTTATCAGCGACTTTTGTCTTTTGGGTATTTATTTTCCATAAAAGTGCTGTGTTCTCTTGCATATACACACGAGGGTCGAAATAAGAGGAGAAAAAGGTAATAATTAAGAAACGGTTGTATTTACATATATACACATTCGTTCTCACATAAAAGGTTTGTTAAAGACAAACATAAAAAGGATATACGAAACATGATACACATAGGAGTGAAAACCAAATACATAATTACTATAGGAAAGAATACATAAATGTCCCAATATAATGGAAAGACACATGTTGCTGAGGCTAACGAATAGAGAAAGATATGCATGAACAATGTATAAATAAATGTGACTTACATTTTAATTGAGCTGTGGCTGTGATACGAAGGCACCTGACGAAATATAGCATCAAGCTTTGGGTAAGACATGCCAAGATGGCAGCCAATCAGAGCACATCTGATCGCTTTGACGTCCAAGCCAGAAAGGGGATGTCATCCGGTTCTATATACTCTATGTGAGTGGAATTAGATATATTTTTACCTCCGGCACATGACAGTACATTCTCTCATTGGTTAGTATAATAAAAATGTGTCTGTATTATTAAACTACTTGATTGATGTTTGATGTTACAAAGTTGCAAATATCTGCAATGGACTGTTGATCGATCTGACAAGAAATAATAATAAATAATTCATCACTGGAGAAAATAATCAAGATATTTATTAAAAGAACTATAGAAGTAAAGATATGTTGTTTTCTTTTTATGAAAGACCTTTATCATCATAAAGATGAGAAGACTATTTTCATAATTATAGTATTCGTGGTTATTCATCGGTTGATAAGCCTCTGACAAAGTGCTGATCGAAAGAAAAGCAATATAGTTTACTTGATGGTTGTAATGATGATTAGAATTACGGCTATCAAGTAGCAATGACATTTATGGCCCTAATAACATTCATGAAACAAGACGAATGTATTGGCTAAATGTTCCCCCGTACAAAGAACCGTGTTTTCTAAACAAACCATACAATTTATCTATTTATGAAAATCAGACTTTTATAGGTAAGGCTGACTCAAATCTCTATATTAATAAAAATTATGAGACATCTTCTCGTATGTCTGTGCATGTGTGTGTTTCTCATCTCTACGTGACTTGCATATAATTGTTTTTTATTTACTGTTAACCGATTATTTATTGAAATAAAATATGCAGTAATGTAAAAAAAAGGAACCTTTTAAATGATATCCCCCCAAAAAATAATTTAATTACGAAATTAAATCCAGCATAATACATTTCGGTTTCTTCGTAAACAAGTCAGTCATTTTAATCGTTTGTCAATGGTTGAAAACAAGGAATGAATTACTCTATGACACTTTACAACTAGAATATCATTTCTGGCTTTAAAATTCTTAGCACTTCTTCATTGAGAGTAAAAGTTTTGGAAGCTATTTTCATAGATTAAATCAACATTACCTTAACAAAATTAGCTATAGTTTTATAACAAGTTGGTTCAATTTATTATTAAATCACCAAATGATAGCAGAATAATTAAATTTAACTTTAAAAATCCTATTTCAAAAATGATAATTTGTTAAAAGAAACAAACGGTATTGTTTAAAAAAGAAAGCAAAACAAAAATGAAAGTAAGAAAACTCCTGTGCAACGTCGATTAAGTACAGCTCGTAACCTATAATTTTGTCCTCCATCTCTTCTTAATACCAACCCAGCCTAATAATACTAACCTAGTATGGACACTGAAGGTATAGGTGTATCATATAAAATATAGATTCAAATAATTGATGCTAAGACAAGCGTCTGCAAATGCTTTGATAGAAAATCAGAAACAAGTGTGGCTAGAAGAAGCCAGCAGAAGAAAAGAAAACGAAGAGAAAAAGAGCGAAAAAGAGCAAATGAAAAAGACTATGATAGGACACTGCGAATGTATTTATTTACTCCTCTGCAGGAGTTAGGCACAAGGCCAGTTTTATCTTACTCCCACAAGTAAGATGTGACCACAGCTTGGGTCGAGTAAGTGGGGTTTGAAAAGCCAGTGCCCGAGAAAGTGAGCACTCTGACCATTAAAAATTGCCTGGGCAACCCCGTCGGCATTCCCCGGTAGGGGCGCCTCAAGCAGTAAGCAATAAACTTACTCCTCCCCAAAGAGGGGAGGCGAAGCCTGGGAGAGTGGACCTCCTAGAACTGCACAGGACAAACCCACAGACAGGTGGAATCAAGCCCCGAAGGACAAGACAACACCAGTATGGGGTGCAGTATCCATCGGAACAGATACTACACTTTGATCTTAGCAAAAAGGCCAATAAGAGTAGTCGGGATAATTCAAATAATACAAGAGGAACATGTTTTTATGCAGTTTGACATGAATCCCAGAGTGAACAGTGATTCGGGGGGGGGGGGGGGGGTATCCATCGGAACAGATACTACACTTACTTCCTAGCGTGTGTGCCAGGTAAGTACACTGTGAATGTACATATATGCTTTTATCACTCTTGGTTTAGTATAAAGCTTAAATTAGACTGGGGTTGTGTTCAGGAAAGCTGAAGAAAGTACAAGATTACCAGTAATTAGGGACTTTTGTAAGTAAAATAGAAGACTGAGTTTCTATTATATAAAACAAAGTCGCATTTTCTGTGTGTGTGTGTATGTGTGCCCAGCTAGAAGTCACAAACTACAAGTCATACACTTACAAAGCTTACCAAAATACTTCATACCTTAAGATCAACAGGAACTAGGTTCTTGCAGGTGTGGGAGGGGTCAGACATTTTGAATGTAAAAAAAAAACCCTACTTATTTTCAATAGTTATTGAAACGTTTTATATAGAATATTTTATTTACGTCAAATATATATATTATATTATTTTTTGGTACTCTGCTTTCTTAATGAAATGGATTATTTAATATAACTACAACAAAAACATAGGTCAGTCTTGAGACTGCATACCTGACAATGTAAGAATGAGCCAAAGTCTTATCTAGACCTTACTTCTCCATATTGTACGAAGTATTCCCGACATCATGCTATGGGCACGTTGATAACTCAAAAACTATTGATCTGACTAGGTTGAAATGTTGCATATCGGTTACTGTTATCAAAGAGCATCAGATCTATCTTATATAAATAGAGATTTTGTTCAACTGTCCGTCACATTTTTTTAAACGTAATAAATACATTGTGGAAATGTTTTTAAAGGTAATAAATATATTGTGGAATTGTCTCACTTTTAGAAATGGAAAATATTCCTTTAATAGTAAATAATAAATTTCAAAAAAATAAAGCGGATTCCGTAACGGGAAACCGAAACCTTGAAAACTTCCGTCCGACATTCTAACAACTGAGCTAATAAATAAACAGTATAAATAGCGTTGGAAATTATTTTAATACGCCCCAAACTATTTATTTTGCTTTAACTACGTATTGACGTTAGAAAAACAATTTATTATTCAATATATATTAAGCAATGTGAATAAAAATTCTATATAAAAACTTAATGAGAAAAATATCCATGTTTTTTCGTTACAAAAAAGTCGGGAACGAGAGTATTTTTAATCCTAAAAGAAAGCGTTTTTACTTCAATTAAACTTCATGTTTTTGTTTCATTTCTTTAAAACATTTCTTTTTTTTTTAAAGAATTTATTTATTTTGCTTTAACTATGTATTGGCATTAAAAAATATATATTTAATAGTATATTATAAAAAAATATCAATAGCGTTTGAAATTATTTTAATAGTTCAAAACAATTTATTTTGCTTTAACTACCGTATTGTTTATAGTTCTTATACAATTATATAATCCTCCCAGCCTAGCAACAATATGCGACCAGAGGGAGCATATTGTTGCTAGAACATTAATTTTTTAAAAAATCAGAAGTTGAAATTCCGTCAAAATTTCGACCTTAATGTATTATTCATGGTCACTTGGTTATTTTAAAAGGGCAGGATCGTTTAAGATGCAGGACTTCATTGGCTACAATATGGGCTGAGTAACAAGTGTCTACGATGAACAGAACCAAAGCTATTGTCAAAAGTCTGACAGTAACCTTTTCCGTGACCTTAACCGTTGACCTAGATATCTCAAAATTAAATCAGCTATGAGTTAAAACATGACTGATATTTTGATCAAGTTTGGTGACGATTGCTCAAGCGATGTGGATGTTAGGCTGTACACAAACAAACAAACTCGACCGAAAACATAATCACCTTGACAGATATATATATATATATATATATATATATATATATATATATATATATATATATATATATATATATTTGTAAAGCAGAGCAAGATATTTTTAATTGGCTTCATGCCACTTCATTTCGTAATTAGATCATGAAGTTATGTATAGCTTTCAGTTGATTAATACAAAAAATACTTGTATGCAATTTCTAAAAAAAAATTTATTATCTGACAAATGTTATCAGAAAACTAGAAGGAAAATAAACGAAAATGAAAAAATAGAAGAAAAATAGAAGTAAAAGACACAAATATCCATAAAACTTTGCTGGACAAGTGAATGTAATCCTGGATTGGCTCCACTCCAAATTAGAACTGATTTAGAAGAAATCTTAAAATGAAATCTAAATATATTAAAAATAGTTATCCTCTTCATTGAAAACTTCTCATTGATGTTTCAAAACAAATAATGTGTTTATTCATCATTGATTGAACAAAGTGATTTTGCTTCTTTAATAAATCGATAAGTCAGGAAAAATTGTTATTGATTTTATTGCTTTGATCATCCGTTGTTATGTTTGCGTTCGGATGCTTGGTTGGTCATCCAAACGCTCTCTCACAAAATCTCTCAATTTTGGGTCTTTATTAAAATAATCCCTGCTCCTTATTCACTCGAAGTATTACTTTGGTGTTGAATGTTATCGTTTATATTGTTCTTCTATAAAATATATCTATATAATGTTATGATAAATAAATGTTTTGATTTTTTGTACATAATTAGACCAGATTTGTTTACCTATACAAAGTGAAGTTGTCTTTGCAAAGTTTTTATACATAAATATGTACGTACCTACATACAGAGGGCATTATAGGGCAGAGCTGGAGGAGCATGCTTTTGAAGTATGTTATTTTTTTGCTGAAACCAAGTGACGAGAGGGGGGGGGGACACCATTTTTATCCATACAGAGCAAGAGCAGAAACAGCTTAATTTTACTAAAGCCTCTTCTCTGTTGAGCCACTGTTTTCTGCAATGACACAATTAAATTGGAGAACGAGAGACTAAAAAGAAAAACCAGGGCTGACTGGCTGACACTTTTTCCTCATCATCTCAGTAAATTTTCTAGGTCAAATCTGTGGCTCATAATTATTTCAGAACCATGAAGTGCAGGTAACTTATTTGAAATTACTCTTAGAAATTGAGATACATATATATATATATATATATATATATATATATAATTTTAGGTATATGTATGTGTTTATATATATTAATATATATATATATTTCTATGTATAAAATTCACGACTAAACTAATGAACTTAGCATTATGAATTATAGAATATATATTCTAGATAACACGGTGTGCAACGTGAGCATATTGTTTTTGTAAACTTTACTATTTAGAGGGTGTGGCCACAAAAAATCTTTTTAAAATGGACTGGCTGTGTGAGCTTATTGGCGCGAAACAAGCACCCACTTAGCCCTCCCCTCTCTTCCTCAAAACAAACATGAATATACAAAATAAGAAAATCAAACTTAAACCAGATACCCAACAAAAAATATCTTCGCTTCTACCCTTAAGGCTCGCATTCACAAATATCCGGGGATTTCGAATAAACATTAACGATGTAGAAACATTTCTCCTGACAAACTCCCCGGATATCCTAGCACTAAGTGAAACGATCCTTCAATCATCAATTCCCTCTCACCACTTTGACATGACTGATTACCTTCCACTCTACCGTAAGGACTCTGACAAACATATGCATGGGTTAGGAGTTTATGTTCGGAACACCCTCTCCTTGACTAGAGAACATAGGTTAGAATCAGATGACCAAGCCTAGATGTGCTTTAGATTGACCTTACATCACAGAGTTAGTTACTTATATTTCTTATATCGTTCTCCTTCGACCCAGGACTGTACACTGCTTGACTCTGTCTCTGAAAGCTTTGATAGATCACTCTCACTCGACTTGAATCCCCAAATACATGTATTTGGGGATTATAATGCACACTACCGTGACTGGTTGGGATTCTCCAGCGTTACTGATGCAGCTGGGAACTCTACTTTTTATTTCTTTTCAGCTCACAGCCTCTCACAGTCTGTCACTTTTCCGACCCGCCTTCCTGATTGCGCGGACTAGCAAGCCTCACTTCTCGACCTGTTCTTGACCTCACTACCTGAGGCTTGTGTGGCAAATGCCCATAGCCCGCTCGGAAACTTTGATCATGTTGTGGTAATGATACTTATCACCTTAAAACTCATCCAAAAGCTGAAGAGCCGTTGCTTAAAACGACGAGAACCTATGAGAAGGCTGATTTTGAATCCCTCAGGGATCACATCAGCGACGCCCCATGGGGTGTAAATTTTTCACTCCCTGCTGATCAGTGTGCAAATTACCTAACCGAATGGGTCAAAGCAGGCATTGATGCTTATGCCCCCACACGAAAATTCTTCAGCAAACCCCACTCTCCTCAATGGTTCACCTCAGAATGTGCAGCTGCTATTGCGGAGAGGCAGAAGGCATTCCGAAAATTCGGCCGCCATAAGTCAACTGCGAACAGACAAAAATTTGTAGAGGCAAGAAATGATTGCAAAGTAGTGAAAGATGAAGTAAAGAGAAGGTATACAGAGATAACCAAAAAACGCATTCAGTTACAGAAACTAGGTACTCGTGATTTCTGGAAAATATACAATAGTGTGATGAACAATGGACAATCGACAATTCCCCCACTATCAAATCACAACGATGTTGTCTGCACGGAAACTGATAAGGTTGAACTACTTGCCCAGAGTTTCACCTTAAACTCCACTCTGGACTCAGCAAACAACCCTCCCCTTAAATTCCCATTGCGGACTGAAGCCACACTTGAGAACTTGGTCATCACCCCATCTCAAGTCAGAGACATCATAAAAAACCTTGACACCTCTAAAGCCTGTTGGCCTGATCTTATACCAGTAATAGTAATAAAGAAATGCTCTGCTGAGCTGGCCCCTGTCCTCTCAAAACTATACAACAAATGCCTTACTGAATCTTGTTTTCCTGATAGTTGGAAAATTGTCTCTGTGGTACCAGTCTTCAAGAATTCTAGAGATAGAACTGATCCTCTAAACTACCGCCCAATCAGTCTACTCCCGATCTTTGCTAAAATCTTTGAATCCTTAATCAATCTAACGATAGTCAGGCACCTAGTTAATGCTAAACTTTTTTCTGATCATCAATACGGATTGAGACAAGCACGATCTACTGCGGTCATCTTTGAATGCATATATCATACACTGGACAAAGCAGGTGAAGCTAGGGCGGTAGTGCTCGATATATCCAAGGCCTTTGACAAAGTCTAGCATGAAAGGCTTCTCTTAAAACTACACTCATATGGTATTATTAGACAAATATTTAATATAATTAAATCCTTCCTAACAAAACGAAAGATCCAGGTTGTTCTCGATGGCCGTTCTTCTAAGCAACATGGCATAAATGCTGGTGTACCCCAGGGATCTATTCTTGGACCTCTACTGTTCCTGATTTTCATAAATGACCTCTCTGATGTCATTACAACTGAGATAGGAATATTTGCTGACGACACCACGCTCTACTCTCGTCATGTGGGCAAAACAGATGCCCACATATCTGAGGCAATGGCTGAATCCTTAGAAAATGACCTTCAGTCTGTAGTGGAATGGGGTCAAAAATGGTTGGTAACTTTTAATGCCACAAAGACAAAGCTACTTTTCTTCAATAACTACAAGAAACCTCTTCAACCACCGATTGTCATGACAAATATCATCCTGCCTGAGAGTTCATCATTCAAACTCCTTGGCCTAACTTTCACAGATAACATGAATTGGAATAAATATATTGAAAACATTGCCAGGGCTGCTGCAAGAAGGTGCCAGTACCGTGCAAGTAAACTTCTCACACTTGACATTATCCTATATCTCTACAAAGCCACCATCCGCCCATGCATGAAGTATTGTTGCCACATCTGGACTGGTGCATCATCCACTAGTCTCTCCCTCTTAGACAAGGTCCAAAAAAGAGTCGCCAACTTGATAGGTCCTTCACTATCCACCAATCTCCAGCCCCTGTCCCATCTCCGCAATGTTGCTTCCTTGTGCCTGTTTTACAAGTACTTTAATGGATTGTGCTCTGATGAGCTTGCTGCTCTGGTACCCCCACGATGTAACTTCACTAGACCAACCCGACAATCTGCCAAATCCCATCCATACACTGTGGAGGTCCCCAGATGCCGAAGAGCTTTCTACTCCAAAAGCTTCTTTCCTTGTGCTGCTGGACTCTGGAACTCCCTCCCTGCTCCCTGCTTTCCTGACGTTACTGACATGCAAAAATTTAAAACTAATGTAAACAAACATCTCGCTGCACAGCTCCTAATTTAGGTTGACCCCCCCCCCTCAAACCATCACCCTTTTTCTCAGTAGCCCCTTACGTCTACAGTGGCGGCCTGCCTTGTTTGGGGTGAACTATGTTAATAAAAAATAAAAAATAAACGCGATACAAAAAATTTAATAGAGAAAAAAATTCCTCTACATCAAATTTTGAGTTATATTAAGTAATAAAATTGTAACCCGATGAGTGAGCATGTGTTAGTGTCAATAATATGTATGTGCACGATAAACTCGTACACTAATGAATCTATCATTATGAATTATGGGATGCATATTCTAGGCAACACAGTGAGTAAGGTGGGCACATTATTATTTTTGTAATCTTTAGCATTTAGGGTGTGTGTCACTGAAACAGCACCCTACTGCCCTAAAAATTTAAATAAGCGAGATATGATTTCCTACCAAATAAATAACTTAGCTGTCAAAAATAAATTACGTTTTGTCACTTACTGGATGGATAGAGTACAGTGGGACTGATATTCTTCTAGTGTATATATATATATATATATATATATATATATATATATATATATATGTACATGTACTGAATGGGGTATTAAAAATAAAGGTTATTATTTCTTCATGATTAAAATTTAAAAATAGAAATGATCTGAAATAAGTCACAAAAACTTTAAAAGAAATTGTTACATAATTAGCGATGTAGTTTCAGTTACAGACACATACGCTTCATTATAATAAGATTATTTGCAACAAATTATTTCTAGTTTTAAGGTAATCATCAATACCTATTCAATTAATTTACCGATAAATATGTTGCAGTGTAAATTGACCCTAACCATTCGCAATTGTAGCAGTTTATTTGGATATAAACAGGGAAATTGTCTTGAAAAGGACATGCTTTGTCCTGAGAAGAAAAGATAGATAGCAAGTGTTTTAGTTTGTGAATAGTCCTGAAAAAGACAGAGGTTGTCCAAAAAAGGACAGATTGATCACAAGATACTGATCAGGAAATAAGACATTGTTTAATAGGCTCGGTTCAAAGCTGGTCGACTGTGATGATCAGGTTTAGCTGCAGATTTAAATGGTTACTGGGCTGGTCGAATAAACGGCTGGATAAGTGGAGTTAGTTTGCAGCCGGACAAAGTGGGCCTGAGCAATAATGGAAGCAGCTGATCAACTCAATGGCTGGACTAGTGAAGTTAGTCAAACAGCCAGACGAAGTTGTGGGTGTTATAATTGGTGCAGCTGATCATGTGGACTAGTGTAGTTAGTAGAATTTCAACATGCATCTTGTTACCAGACAAAATAAAACTAGGCCAGTAATTTAATATAGTTCCAGAGCAGGAATGATCAGATACAAGCTGATATCTGAATAGCAATCTACAGAGTTCCTGGGAGTGAAACAAGTACTTCACTTTGTAGTTGATCTGAGGGTCTCCCTTTTCTGTCTGTTGGCTGCTAGATTTGTGTTATATACACTGATAATATTCGATGGGCTCAAAAACGAATTTAACATCCGGTTATATTCAAGTTGGAATGGAAGATTTCGTTTTTGAACAATGTCTAGTTTGATATTAAGAGAGTGACTGTTGTACCAACTGCAACAATTGCATAAAGATGTTGTTGTTTTTTTTGTTTTGTTTTTCAGTAATACATTTCGTGAATCAATATTACTGTTTAAACAAAAATGTTCAACAATTTGAGACATACCTCATAAGAATTCTAAAGAAAATCATGCCAAATCCTTCCCGCTTTCAGATCAATTCCAAACAATAATGTACCAAACCATTGTTAACAATGTTCTTTCCAATTCATATGGTAATAATGAGTTAAATGATTGCTTTCTTCGGGGTCTGTTGTGTATTTATCTTTTCAAAAATCTTTATTTAAATTGAAGAATGAAATTTACTAGTTTGGTTCGTTATTTATTTGGGTGAAAATTCGAACTAAACTCAATCGCTGAAAAAAAAAAATCATCCTTTCAAATCATCACTTACATAAAATAAGACTTGACAGTGATGCTAAAAACCAACGATTGACCTTGTGACCTTTAAATCTTAAGCTTAATTCTGTCAAAACTGATTGACTTTTGCTTATTTGCAGCTTCCTGTCTGTGCTATCTAAAATAGTACATTAATTCCTATTCAATTTAAAGATGATTTTCATTTTTACTTAGTTTATTAAAAATCATGATGAATTTTTTTTTCATTTATGTCAACAGAAAAGATACATGTTGATCATGTTTTTACACAATTTGCAAATCAGCTTAATTTGTGAATTTCATATGAAATATAAATCGGATTAAACTTTCACAACCTCCATTTTTTATTTTATGAATAAAGCAATCTGGTTTAAAACATTTTTTCTTACAAATATGACTTATATCAAATTAATTATATTTTAAAACCATTAAGTTACAAATTATATCATTTATTACTGAAGATATTATTTGAGGGAGAAAACTGTCTCAAATGAGATTTGTTATCTCATAGAATTAGCCTTTGTTTTTGGTTTCTGCTGAATATGTCAGCTATTTTGTTTGATATAGAAATATTCAGTGGCGATTCTACCAAACCCTCTGCTCCAAATTTTAGTTGGTCAATGTATGCCTCCTCCCTCCAACACTTTTATACTCTTTAATAATGTATTATTTGAATTATTCAGACTACTGTTCTCATCTTGGATGTTATTCTTACAATTTTTCGGCTGATGTAACCTCCGACATTCTTTAGGTGGGTCTTGTAGAAATTGGGAATTTTTATGCCGAACTCGGGAATCTGTACATAATTTTGAACTAAGCCCTTTATTTAATCCACAACAGTAGATAACTCTCATTCCGTCAACCATAACCGGCTAAAAGTCTTCAGTAATTGTTAATTAGATTCTTAGTATCGTCTGTACAGAAGATTGAACCTTCAATCTTCAGAAGACTGTTACTTTTTTTTATACTTAAGTTCACCCCAAACAAGGTACAATGCCACTGAGACGTAGGGGGGGGGGCTACTGTGAATTAGGGGAATTCTATATGGGGAGTTTTGCAGCGAGATGCTTGTTCACCGTACATTTAAACGTATGTATGTCAGGCAAACAGGAAGTAGGAAGGGAATTCCACACGCTAGCAGTAGGAGGAAAGAAGCTATTAGAGTAGAAAGCTCTCTGGCATTTAGGGACCTTAACAGTGAAGAGGTGGGATCTTGCTAACTGATGGGTTGATCGGGGGGGTTTTATTCCATTAAAGTACTTGTGAAACAAGTCCAGGGATGTAACATTGCAACGATGTGACAGAGGCTGGAGTATGCTTGATAGTGAAGGGCCTATTAGATTAGAGACTCTTTTTTGGATCCTGTCCAAGAGGGAGAGGCTAGCATTTGGTGCACCAACTCAGATGTGACAATAATACTCCATGCATGGGCGAATCATGGCTTTGTAGAGAGATATAAGATGCTGGCAGGTGTGAGGAGTTTTCTAGCTCGGTAGAGGGAGCCCACCTTCCTTGCAGCATCCTCGGCAATGCCTTCTATGTATTTTTTCCAAGACATGTTATATATGAATGTTAGCCCAATTAGTTTAAATGACGAACTCTTAGGTAGGGTGCTATTAGCCATGGCAATCGGTGGTTGAAAAGGTTTCTTATAATTGTTGAAGGACAGGAGCTTTGTCTTAGAAGAATTGAATGTCCCCATCCACTTATGTCCCCATTCCACCATAGACTGGAGGTCATTTTCTAAGGATTCAGCCATTGCCTTTGATATGCGTATGTTAGTTTTTCCTACATGTCGGGTAGAGAACTTAGAACTGTTTAACCTAGCACTTTATCCGTTGCGCCACGGGTCCATGACTGACTAATAAGCCTTTTTATTTTCAGGTAAGAATGCGTGTTTTCTGAGATAAAGTGCTGATATATGACAAAAAATGACAGACAAATACTGTTAGAAACGGGTGTTGATAAAATCACCCAACATTTGATACAAGATGCTGATATGTATATAACTTAAATCAAATTTGTGCGTTTGATTCATGAATTCCGAATTTGTTGAGCTATTTAGATTTTCTAGTTCGCTTTAGTGTATTTATTTGTGAAATGCTGCATTTATTGCAAATGTAATAATAATGATCGTTCAAGGACAGAAGAATTGAGTTCTGCAGCTTTTCCTAAATCTGTTTATTGACTTTTCTCCCATGAATATCAGAGTAGAAAATGTAAAAGATAAACAAATTCTGTATCGTTTTGCGAGAGAACTCCTTGAGCATATACACTTCAAGGACCTGTTTCATGTGCGGATATTTCGGTGAAGAGCCATATAATATATTCAAGGAACAAGATTTTTACACCAAGTGGCTCGAACCCACCATCACGTATTATTGAGAGACATTTCTCGCTGTATGGGAAGAAATTTTTCAGATTGACTGGAAAATATATATCATTTTTCCAGCAGACGGAAAGAAGCAACAGCTTGAGGAACATATTTTTCAGCATTGATGAGATCAAATTCAGTCCCGATTTATTTGTCTCCCATGAAAGCAGTGTTAGATTCAAGGTCAGTTTTTAATGTGGGAAAAATTCAGCTCCCCAAAAAGGGGCACTCTGGATTGGGACAAAAAATTTTAAAAATTGCTTCGGTCTAAAAGGACCTCTCCTTCATTGACCGAGGCCAGAAAAGATGAATTGTAGTAACCGAACATTTATATCCATGACAATTTATGTAAAAAGTGAAAGGATCTTAGTCACAGATGGCTTTTTGAACACCATTGCACCTTCCACTTATGAGTATTTATTTACCTCCTCTTCAGGAGGTTAGGCACAAGGCCAGTTTATCTTACTCCCACAAGTAAGATGTGACCCAAGGTCGGGTCGGGAAAGTGGAACTTGAAAAGCCAGTGCCCGAGAAAGTGAGCACTCTGGCCATTAAAAATTGCCTGGGCAGCCCCGTCGGCATTCCCCCGTAGGGGCGCCTCAGGCAGTAAGCAATAAACTTACTCCTCCCCAAAGAGGGGAGGCAAAGCCTAGGAGGGTGGACCTCCTAGAACTGCACAGGACCGACCCATAGACCGGCGTAAATCAAGCCGCGAAGGCCAAGACAATACCAGTCTATGAGGTGCAGTATCCATCGGAACAGATACTACACTTTGATCTTAGCCAAAAGCGAGTAAGTTATGATTTATAATCACAGCACAGTTTCTGCGACTGCTGCATAAAATGGTGCCAGTAATAGATGCAACATTATCATTTGTACAAAATAAAGAAATCAATCCTGCATGGAATATGCCGATGAAAAAATAATTTCTTTGATTTGACATTTTCCAAAATTTCTTCTGTCAACATAGATGCGAATGTTTTAGTTATTTTAATTCTATATCGTGGATGTCTTGAATCACAAGGAAAACATTTAAGAAACAAGTGATTAGACAATGCTGTACAGAGTGGAATTTCGAGACAGTTGACCAACTGAACCATGAGGACTGGAGAGTGAGCTTGCAAAATTTCAAAAACTGCATGACCCCTAAACAACTAAAAGGTGATATTAAATGAATATATATATATATATATATATATATATATATATATATATATATATATATATATAATATTTATAAATAAATATTAAATTATTAATACCTACTGACGCTAGCGTTTCAAGCTTATTGCTCTCATCAGTGCAGGAAAGTAATAATTTCAGATGGTCGGGAGGCGCGAACCTGGTTCACAGAGTCAGCCTAGAATCTGCAAGCAGTCGCCATATCCACTCGGCCAATAGAAACTGTCACGTAATTAAGGGAAATTAAGATCTATATGTACCTAGAAGCGAGCACAGATAGAAGACTAGTCGAGAGTGTTCTACGAACTTATTCGGAACTTTGCATTAGAGCTTTTTGACAGTCTATTTTTAACATCCCCGAGAGTGCTCAACTTTAATTTCTTAAAGAGACTTAGTATAATATATATATATATATATATATATATATATATATATATATATATATATATGAAAAAGAAATAACAAGAGAAATCGTAGAACTTATTTCTAGTTCTTTGGGCCATTTATAACTTGATCTGTTGTAATTGGATCATGTTTAGCAGTGAGTTTAAGAATGTTATGGCCTTTCCATGGTTGAATTCATCATTTCCTTCACCGTGTCCTGGGTAATATCACACTCAACAGGATTATTTTACTGATAGCCTTTCCTTCTGGCGCTCTATTCTTGTAGTTTGCGTGATAGAGGTATTTTCTCTAAAATTGCATTGATAGAATATAGGAGATTTGTGGCATTGCAATTTCAAATGTTTTTGAATGAAACCATCTCTTCCTCTGCTTTTATGAATCGGCGAAAGTTAACTTGCATGAATGTATCCTCTGCATTGCCATACGCCAGTGAGGCAATGTGCCCTCATGCAAAACAGAACATTGCATCACGTTTTTCAGAATATTCAACCCATTCATACTTGTCAAACCAAGCACTTACAAATTACCCAGCATAGATCTTTTCGTATTAATACGTAGAATATTTCCATAGACACGGTTGAATTGGATTATCAGCTTCAGCATTTTATGTATCAACTAGTGCAACATCATCATTCTATTTTTGTTTCTGAAAAGAATGTACATTTGCAATTGAAGTATATGCACTATCACAATCCACATTCACCTTTTTATAGATATTTCTAATTCGTAAGTGGCGAAGTTTTTAGTTGCATTGGAATTTGAAAGTTCACACATTTATTCGTAATCACTTTTGGTTTGCAGTGATTAATTTGCTCAGAATATATTTCTCTGGTATTACAAAGGAAAACTGATAAAATAAACGAAAATTCAGACAACTACAAAATTAAATAAATGAATAAAAGTAATTGTTTTACATTAAAATTGATATATCTATGTTAAACTTAATATCAAAATGTACCATTAGATATCTATTTACATAAAGTTAAGTATGGGTATATTATTTTATTTTTTTTATAACATAGTTCACCCCAAACAAGCTGCCACCGTAGAAGTAAGGGACTACTGTGAATTAAAATGTCTGCATATCGGTACATTCAAGGAAACAGGGAGAAGGGAGGGAGTTCCAAGGGCCGGCAGCACGAGGAAAGAAGCTATTGAAGTAGAAGGCTCTCCGGCATCTGGGGACCTCCACAGTGAATGGATGGGATTTAGCTGATTATCGAGTTGGTCGAGTGTATTTACATCGAGGAAGAACCAGTGAAGCAAATTTACCAGAGCACATTCTATTGAAGTACTTGTAAAACAAGCACAAAGATGCAACATTGTGGTGATGGGACAGAGGCTGGAGCTTAGTGGATAGTGACGAACCTATTAGATTAGCGACTCATTTTTGGACCTTGTCTAAGAGGGGGAGACTAGTGGATGGTGCACCAGCCCAGATATGGCAATAATACTCCATGCATGGGTGGATGGTGGCTTTGTAGAGATATAGGAGTCTGTCAGATGTGAGAAGTTTTCTAGCACGCTAAAGAGAGCCCACCTTCTTTGCAGCAGCCTTGACAATGTCTTTTATGTACTTGTTCCAATTCATGCTACCTGTGAATGTTACTTTATAATATTATATGTGTATATATTTCTCTATATAGGATTCACTCCTAAATTAATTACTCGATCATTATGAATTTTGGAACACAGTTGCAGGGTGTACGAGTTGTTAATGTGGGCTATATTTTGTTTAATTTAGTTTCATACAAAGGGGACAAAGAGTGGGTGGAAGCCCATTCGTGAAAATTCAGATACTTCTTATGTCCGTGCAATCTTAATAGGTATTAACATCAATTAATAAATATTCCCAAAATTTCAACCTCCCTCTCCATTAAATATGTGCATTCACTTGACCAATCGCATTTTATTCACGACTCTCAGCCCAGGTGTCATTCTGAGGCTAGTATAGTTTTGAGCAACTAAGCACTGAATTATCATTTTTATTTTTTTTTATATTTAAATAATTCTTTTATTGAAGAATAACTTCTTAAAAACAAACCGAGACTTACGGAGCTTGATCCCCATTTTCCAGTCACAACAATGCAGTTTAATTTTTTTCAGCAACAACTTTGATTGTAAATAGAAATAAAATATTAAAAATAGCAACATTATCGAGTATTTTTAAGTACAGTTGGAATTTAAAACAACAAAAACTTGGAATAGTTTATTTGTTAAATGCCTTGAACCTCCCCCCCCCACGACTCGTATTTACTTTCAGGAAACATATGAATCGTACAAAAATGTCACCATTTGATCCCATGTCAGAACAATGCTCTATGTGGAAAGTTAAAGAATAGTTTTTAAACAGAAGCTTTGATTTAAGGCAAAAAAAGAAGATTTTATCATTATAAAATGTATTAAATCTTCAAACAAAAAAAACAATTCTTGAAATGAATAATTAAAAGACACGGACAGACTGTTTTTGTTGGTTACATGTGTCTTTTGCTGGATTTTGGGTGAGTTTCTGGATTTTCGGACGAGAAGCAATTTTGTTCAGAAGTGGTTTAAGGGAAAAACTGATCGTTTCATTTCCTGTTTAGCCTCGCACTAGTATTTTGTAAGAATAAAGTAAGTTTTGAAACATGCGTAAACCTGCCTTATATAAACTCTTATGTCCGAAACTTGATTTAGATTCTATTTTAAATCCATATATATATGTATATATATATATATATATATATATATAAAACTCTGTTTTATCGTATGAAAACATATTGAGATGTCTTGTTTCTCTGCACTTTTATAAAAATTCGTTTAGATATAAGTTGTGTTTGAAGACTATGACAATGAAGTTTGCTAGAAAAACACCGTTGGATACGAGACAAGGTAAACAAAATAAATGACAATGTTGAAAGATTTCAATAATTTTCGAATAACTATTTGTTATGGTGCCGTACCTATATGACGAACAGTTAGACTCGTCCATTCTTAGTGAGAGACTGGACGCATTTAGGCTTCTCATAGTAATTGGAATCAACTCCAGTCTACTCTGGCAGTTAGGACTGATATACCACTTCTCTTGTTCTCTGTACATATCTTTTCTTCAATATATATTGTTCACCTAACCCCGTGTTCCGTGTCTTCATTTCGGCCCCATAACAGGGTCATAACACTATTCCAGGATGGTATCAGCAGTGTTATGTTCTTCGAATTTTCGAGGTAAACTTCATCTTCAGAAAGAAAGAAAAAACGTATAACATTCGGTTGGAGTGTTTTTGCCAGAAGTCCGGAAGTTTAAGATCTCTGTTGCCATAAGCTCGCAGAAAATAGGTAAGTTATTGTTTAAGTATGAGCTAGTATTTTGTTTTTGATATTATTTAATTATTTCTATAATATTTTCCAAGTAATAATTAAACTATTATTAACTCTATCTATTTGAATGTAGTTCTAATTCGTTTATTTAATTATTTATTATACGCACATTAGAGGCCTCCAAAGTGCACCATAAAATGAGGTCATCAATAATGTTAAAAATGTATGGATGAGCAAAAGGGAAACAAATTACTTAAATTTAATAACTAAAAGAATATAACTAAAGTGAACGCTTTTAAGGGAAAAAAGTTTGAATTTCATCAGAATAAATATAAAAAATAGTTTAAAAGGAGTAATGGAAGTAACGATTTTTGCTATTTTGTTTTTTTAGTGCTTATCGTAAATTTTATAATAAAAATCAAATTAAAAATGAAAATTTAAAAAGTATTGTGGTTTGTTAATGATTTAACAATATCGTTTTTCAATTAAAAATGAATCAGACCATTTCCAAGTGAAAATAAGTTTTCAGTCACGTCGCATTTTCGCCGAATAAAATTAAAATTTGAAAGAAATTTTTTAATGGATAAGCCTTGAAATTTTAAAAAGAAAGATGATAAAAAGTGTATAATACTTACTTTTGTCGTAAAGACAGAGTTTCTTTATCAGCTTAAAGAATGTAAGCAACAACAACAAAAAAACTCGTAAAGAGAATAAGATTATTAACGCACGTTTGCTAAAGCGATAACTTTCTCCTTACGAGTTGACGCTAATAAAGTCTATTATGATCTTCCATAGTTTAACAATGTCAGGAAGTTAATAAACTCTTGCGTACCTCGATCAAATAAATATTCTATAAAATAGCACAAATTAATCGGTCGAAGTTGATGTCGGTCTTTTACGATTAATAATAGGTTTATATTATATTCAAATATTTTGAAAAATTAAGAAAAATATATTTTCAAAATAGATGTTTAAACTTTAAAATGTCTAAAGGATGTAATTTAATGAATTAAAATCTCTGAAAAATTAATTATTGCTTAGAACATTTTTTTATTTGCAATTCACCACATCAGAGTGTATATTAACGAGAAAATGAAGTAAAACAAATTAAAAACATAATATTATCGTATTTATTTCCACTTTTTATTGATGAATTCATGGATACTTTACCGAAAAGTGTTTACCAATAATAAAAAAGGTAAATCTGATGTGTTTTTAAAGACTCTTTTGCTTTATATAACATTAAAATTTTAATTGATCAGAATATATTTTGTTCCGATTTCATAAAATGAAATAATGGGGGTTGGGATCACGTAGAAAAAAATATTTTCCCTTATATATTTTACGAAAAAAAGAATTTTATAGATAAATTACTCGAATAATGAATAAGTATTGAAACTTTCGTGAAAATCTTACCATTTTTGCTAGATTTATTAAACACACGGGTGTTAGCGCATAAAAGTGGTCACTACATAGGAACGTTGTTTTAAAGCGTAAATAAAAGTATGCGCGGTTTTATTCTCTCATTTTCATTATTTTCGTACGCTGAAAAATATTTTTTTAAAATTATCAGCAGTTTATTTTATGTTTCTTCTTTTGAATGGTAAAAAAGTTATGCAGATTATAAAAACTTATATTAAAGTTACATCGTGTTACATATATGGGGGGTAAATTCTATGGTGAGCTTTGGAAGTTCCTAACGCTCATGGGTACCATAAATAACTAAATAAATTAATTAGAACTACACTAATGAATCCCCAGATTTAACATAAGGTGCAATATTATATCTGGGGGTTCATAATTGCAAATACGTTTTACCCCTTTCTCACATACACTTCTTATTTTTTCCAAATTTCATAAACGGTTGATAATCGTTTTCAATTTTTTTCAAATTAATAATAAAAACCAAAGCTTGTTACACAATTGTTTTTTTCCTTCTGAAGAGAGGACTTGTTTCTTTGAAAATCCTAAGTTTAAAGGAGTTTTCTATAAATTACTCCTCTTTGTTGTATTGTTTGAACTTATTAAACTTGTAAAGTATGTAACTTTACATTTGTCTTATCAGTTTCTCTTGTATATATATATATATATATATATATATATATATATATATATATATGATTATTTTTTATTTATACAGACATGTACAGAATCTGCGACACTGGCATGTCGATGTTATCGATCAACAGCTATTATAAACTGAGATCTCATCAGGCAGAGTTAGAATTTGATCTTAACCTTAGATCATATTTGGAAAGAATGAAATGGAGAAAAAAGAAAAGAAATTTAAAATTTAAATTTTGAAAGTCACGTGGTTGGGACCGTTAAGAATCAAAATAAAAATTTAAAAAATATAAAAAAATAATAATGGTGTCAAATAAAAACAAAATATTAATATAAAATATAATATATAAAATAAAATATAATATATAAAATAAAATAAAATAAAGTTTTAACTTTATTTTATTTTATTTTATATATTATGTTTTATTTTATATATTATATTTTATATTAATATTTTGTTTTTATTTGACATCATTATTATTTTTTTATATTTTTTTAATTTTTTTATTTAAAAAAAAAAGGTAGATGATGAATAAAAAAAAATAGATGGATAGATAGATAGATAGATAGATAGAGATAAATACAGATAAAATGAAATAAAATAAAGTGGTACGAGACAAAATTAAAATAATTTAGGCTCAGTTTATAATAGGTGTTGATCGATAGATCGACATGCCAGTGTCTCACTCAGTTTATAATAGCTGTTGATCGATAGCATCGACATGCCAGTATCGCAGATTTTGTACATGTCTGTGTAAATAAAAATAATCATATATAAAAGCTCTATTTGATATTGAGCCCTTTTTATAAACCCGGTTGAAATTCTTTGGATTACTACCCTGTGGATGTTTTACCTGGATTATTATTATTATATATATATATATATATATATATATATATATATATAAATTTTTATTTATACAAACATTATTGGTTACATATGTGCATACATGTTTCGGTTGCACTGTTCCAAGAAAGTCGACCTCATCAGACCAAGAATTTTTCAGGAATGGATGGATTTAATGAATTTTCTATCCTAAATAACTCTTTTTGGGATCTAGCATTTTCTATTTCTTATGAATTAGTATCGGATTACCTATTTCACTAGTTGACCTTTTTTTGCCTGTGGTTGTCCCTTTTTTTTATTACCCTTTATGGCGTCTCCATTGCCTTTTCTGTCCTCATTTTATTGCTCTCTGCTTTCTGGCCTGCCCAGCTTCACAGACTCACTCAAGTATAAATATCTTATCTATATATCAAGAATCACACATATATAAACAAACTCTAATACATACCCAAACACACCTAAGTAAACAAACAGATTAATAAACGGACATTGATATACATACACATCTAAACATGGACACATACACAGATCCACTATCAATCAAGCTTGAGTTTCTACGGATTTACATTTACAGAAACTAATACAATACATGTACGATATATATATATATATATATATATATATATATATATATATATATATATGTGTGTGTGTGCTGTTTGTATCTTTGTTAGTGAATAATTTCAACAAAAATCTTGAGCCTATAATTTTTTTAAATAAAACAATATGACTGTTTTACTCATTTGTTCGTACTCATACTATTTAAGTAAGTCTGCTGCCTTGAATACATGTAGCAGCTTACATGAACGAACTATTTTCTGTTAATCTCCTGGAGTTGTGATTCGGCTGGGAGAATCATTGTAATCATCGCCTCTTCACCAGGTGTGCGTCTGCATGTAACGAGATTCATGCGCGATCGCAAAAGCCAGATCACGTGATCGATATAAACATTTCAGATCGAGATTGTTTCCCAACGAAACAAGATGTGATCCTGCGTTCTTTGCTAGCCCGATGGCAGAAGAATCGACGAACTCCGAGATAAAGTTTATTTCGTCTTGTATACATTCACCATATCCAACCCATATCCAACCCAATGTATTATCCTATATCTGTTTCCGTGTTTCTCCTACATAAAACTATCACCCGTCTGTGCAATGTGTTCTTCAATTGTATTACGTCCCGAAGAAAAGTTACACAAACCAATACGCATATCCTTGTTCTTTTTTCCGTTTTCATCTGATCTAAAATCGGCCTTTTCCACCTAAACATTTCCAATGTAGTTACATACCTTAATAAAAAAAATCTCAGAGAGATGTCCATTGAAGATAGGAGGTCAAGATGTCAATTCATTTTTTATCTGCAATGGCCACCTTCAACATGAAGTAAATTGTCAAAAGTTTTCATTGATAATCAGTCATTTCGCATTTTTGTTCATTCTTGCTTTTGCTTATTCCATATTTGGTCATTTTCTCATCGACATTTTTCTTTGTCCCCACAAGACCCTTTTGAATAAACAACTCGTTCCAGTGTCCCTCCATCTAATATCCAAAATGGAGGCGTAGATGTTTTTCATCTGATTGATGCTCTTTGCTCTTTCCTTCCTTATTTCCTTTTCTTTAAGATACACTTTCTTTCTCTTCCTCGTATCCACTTCGTTCTGTTCTTCATTTTTCATATCGCCTATTATTACAGATTACTTAATACATTAATATGATTTGGGAATTAAGTGGAATTATCGTATGAATACGATTGCTTAGGTATGATCGAAAATGTTTGGCTCTCGGGTCACTTGTGGGCCGATATACAAGAGTAGGTGTCTGATTGGTTGGTTTTAGTCATGTGACATCAAAAGATGTAGTTAGAAATAATGTGAGATGTTGCTAGATCGAGTCTGTAGACCCGGTGTGGTTCTCTGTTGATGAGATAGAGGTAATTCAGCCAGAATCAACTCATAGTTAAGGAAAATGGATACATAGTTAAAATGAAATGTATGTTGTAAGATGAAATGGTTAGTATATCCTTCTTCAGGTATAAACATGTTTCAGTTACCTGTCTGAGAGAAAAGTTTCTGGAGAACCTTGTCACCGTCTAGTAAAAAGAATGAGATGCAAACAACATCCACTAAATAATCGATTAAGGGCGTGTCTGGAGGGGAGGGCTGTGTAGAGAGAGAAACATGTTGGAGCCAGAACACACCCCTGTTTCAGGTCACCATTGATGGGGAATGGGTCACAGAGAGAGTTCTGATGACATACTCTCCCCACCCTTCCATCATGGAGGGCACACACCAGGGTGACGAAATCAGGTGGGCAGCCGAACTTGGAGAGAACTGCTCACATGGCTGGTCTGGGTACTTTATCCAAAGTCTTTTTTAAGTCCCAAAAGATAAAAATGATGGGCTGCTGTTGTTTGAGCCTCTTCTCTTGTAATTACCACGCACAGAAGATCATGTCTATATTCTTGCAGGATGGTCGAAAGTCACATAGGGTCTCTGGTAGGATGATTTCTGCAAGGGTGAGGAGGCAGTCAAGGAGAATGCGGGCAAAGATCTTACTTGCTATGCTCAGTAATGATATTCCCGAGTAGTTGTTACAATTCTCCAGTGGGACGTTGTCAGATCCAGGGACTTTACCGGGTTTCATCCACTTCAGGGCTTTGTTGAAGTCTTGGATGGAGGGTGGAAGTGCCATTCAGTGACGGACAGGATGCTGAGGGATCATTCTCCAGAGATAATCTAGAGTGTCAACGTGATCATTAAGGTAGTTCTCAAAGTGGGGGCGTCCATATATATATATATATATATATATATATATATATACAAGTGTACACCCACCATAAAAATGATGGGAAAATTATGCTTCGTTAGTGTTCTATAACTAATATTCATATTTATATAAAATGATGTTTCAATCGGTAAAGTTTTAAAAAAAGATATAAGAAAGAAAAAAACGTCTTAAACTGGAAAGTTTAAATGAGAAAAAAAGAAAGAAAAAACGTATCAATCGATATAGAAAGAAGATAGGAAAAATAAAAGAAAGCACATATCGCATTATGGAAATAGAGTTAAGGAGTTTTTTCCGAATTCATTTATTTCTCCCTTACTCTAAGCACTAAACAAACACTTTTTTACCTGTTAACGTTTGCATGATGGGATATATATTTATATAGATATAAATACCCATTGGTCTTTATTATGATAATAAATTGTACTTAGCTTAAAACTTTACTGCAATTTCACGGTTTTATCGATCATTAGAAGTGTACCTGACCGGTCTGTAGCGTCTGGCATTAGTTGAAAAGTGAACCTGTAGAATTAACAATATAAATGTAACGTCATATTTTGTGGATTCTAGTCGTGGCTTTTTTCCAGAAACTTCACAAGTTAGATTGAGCACATAAGTATCTTTATTTAATCAGGGCTTAAATAGAAACGTAAATATTTATTTTTATGTTTACATTTTGCTATACATTCTTGATGTTTATGTAATAATTTAAATAAAAAAGTAAGAATAATATCATCTAGACTAAAATTAGATAACAGAATAGAACCTTTCATTACATTGAAAGATCACCAAGATAATTTCATCAATAAAACTACTTGAAGATTATTAAAACCTACAAAAACTAATATAGGAAAAATAAATTTTTCATATAAGGAATTGTGTTTTCACTATAAACAGCACATAACAGTTTGATCTTTCACAAAAAAAAGACAAAACCAGTTTTTCTATTTGGAGGAAGGGGTAGAATTGGTTTTAAAAATAACCTTTGATTATCAGCATTCTTTTTCGGGGTCATCGCTTATCAAGGCCAAGAGCTACTCGAAGATAAGTGTTAATGAGATGGAAATGATTGTCAGTCGAAAGATGAAGAACACTATGGGTGTATTGACTAATAGTATGAACTATGTTTGATTACGTTTGGGGCGGTCTATAACAGAAATTTGTTGACACTGGATTTGAAGACGAACAAGTTGTAATCAACAGGGAAGCAGTTCTGCAGCAATGAGTTCCACGGGCGGGAAGACCATCTTATTTAATTATGAAATTATGAACTATTCTAAAAGAGAGAAAATACATTTATTTCAATTGTGCTTTCACAATTTGCTACTGTCGCTCTTAAAATGGACGAATATTCTGCTTTTATTTCCTTCTCAATTGAAAACCTTCATTAACAATTCTTTGAAGAGTGATGCAAATCTCCTGAGTTATTTCCCTTTTTAATAACCCCAAACAATTTTAGTAGCTAAAAACCATTTCACTCACATTACTGTTTTATTATTATAATGCAAAAACTACTAAATGGCATTTTTAATTGTTTTATTTTGTTTGCTATTTATGTCAAGGCAAAAGAGTTTCCTCCTGTATTTTTCTTTATTTTCACAATCAGAGTGATAAAGGTCACTTTTATCTAATCTTTGCTTCAGGGGTTTCATTAAACTGAACAATTAAAACAAAAATGTTTTTTTAAATGATCAAAATAATAAGAGTTTGTGAACTGCATTCTTTCTAAAATTTTAAAATAGTCACCCTCAAGGGGCATTTCCTTAGCGATGATGAGGTTAAATTGTTCTTAAATGAGATTTTCATGTCCATTAGTTTCTGATTCCTAACATATTACCTCACTCCTATAAATTACTGGTTTCATGCAAGAATGAACAGAGTTTTTTTCTCAAGTTCTACTCATAGGGATTCGTTTAGCAAAATACTTTTGATGTCGTTCGCCTCTTACAAAATCATTCAAGCCTGAAGAAAAGGACTTTTATTTATTCTTTGAAAAAGCTTTGGCAGCAAACCACAACATTTATCTAAAACTATAGCAGGAATATCGCATCAGTCCGACAATGCAAGAGTACTTTGTTGCTGTCGTTTTGTTCAGGCCTCGGAGGTCCATCCTCCCTGGCTTTAACTTCTCTCTTTGAAAATGGGGTAGTTTATTGCTAATCGCCTGAGGCGCCCCTACCGGGGAATGCTCATGGAGAATTTTTTGCAGTCCAGAGTGTACTTCTCCTCGTGCGCTCGCTTTTCAAAGCCTCACCTGACCTAGTGCCTAACCCCCTGACGAGAAGATAAGCAAAAACTATAGCAGGAATAGCAATTCTTGCAGAATCTTTGAGGTAAGTAACAAAGAGCTTTAGCATATTCAAAGTGAGGCATTCTGTTGAGAAATTGTTGGCTTCGTTTTTTCTCGAGAAACAATATTTACCCTCTCAAAGGGTGTGTTTGTGATGGAGAGAATATTGTGAACCAAGCGTTGCTTAAGATGAATGGAAACAATGTTGAGATAAACAGAAAGAACGATTTGGCATTATCTTAGAGTTTTCCTTCTCCCAGAATAGTTGTCCTATCAAGACTTGAGCGTCTAGTCTATCCTACTATTTTATGTATAGCTAGGAATAAAAGAAATGAATCATAATTTTCTCAAGGTTATTAAATTACTTTATAGCTACTTCTAAACTTACAATGCCTGGTATTCCGAAATGTTACCCGTCTAAGTATTGGCTAGGCTCGATGTTGGTAAACTTTGGTAAGCTGATAAGTTTCAATACGATGTAATCATGAGTGGAGAAATTAAAGATTTATTTATATCAACGCTTTTAAAGTGTTTTGAAGAATGGCTTTTAGTGAATTCTAAGTAATGTAGCCAGTTCCTTAAAAGAATAGAGGATCATAAGAGCACTTTCAGTTTATATTACCAAAATTAATCTCAGAGATGAATGCATGGAAAAATAAAATGATCATTACATGAGATAATTCATGAAGATCAAAAATTGAATAACTTTAATAATTATCACAAAAGATGAATTCTTAGTTTGGATTTAAAAGTGATTTGAGATTAAAGTCTTTTACCATGCAAGAATATGGTATATAATAGAAAAGCATCCTAACGTACATTTATGTAGACAAATGAAACTTTTATATGCCCTAAATCTTGTCTGTTTCTCCAACTCTCCTGAACATTAACCTCATCTAATAATACTAAACCAGCCGTGACAATAAACAGTGGCGATTTTACATGGACGAAGGTATAACCTCCCTCACCCAATTTTAGTTGCTCCTCCCCACACTTTTATATAATATTTAATGTATTAATGGAGGGGTGCAGATCTATCAAAACAGAGAAAGGGGAAAGAGTCCTTTATGATGTTTTATCTAGACGACCTATGCCCCTAAGGACCATGGATCATCTACTGTCTAAAGCCCTGGAGGTCTAATATATATATAAATATTATTTTTTTTCAAATATTATGAAATAATTATTTTATATTAATACCTAATATGATAAAAAATATGCTCAATATTGGGGATAGAGCATTAATATGGAAGAGAAAATGAACATAAACTAATGTAAAGTCACATTCTTTACAAGTTTAATAATTACAAGAAGTACAAAAAAGGATTGTATTAAAATATAGAAAAGTCCTTTAAAGCTAGATTTTTCAAAGAAACAAATCTTCTCATCAGAAGAAAAAACACAATTATTTAACACTAAAAGCTTTGGTTTTCATCTCTTTTTTTATTCTTTTATTCTTAGTATTGAAATGTTTTTATATATATTTTTTTATATATATTTTCAGATATTTTTA
The DNA here is from genome assembly GCA_963556195.1 of Sepiola atlantica. Classification (NCBI taxonomy): domain Eukaryota; kingdom Metazoa; phylum Mollusca; class Cephalopoda; order Sepiida; family Sepiolidae; genus Sepiola; species Sepiola atlantica. The sequence goes on along the minus strand of OY744519.1, from coordinate 111,676,821 downwards.
ATTTTTTAATTTTTTATTCCCTTTAATCTTGAATTCCCTCGTGTTTTAAATCTCAACGGTCTTATTACACTAAATTTAAATTTAAACAAACACACACAACACACTGAGCAAATAACGCGTCCCAACGAGAGTGTCATGTGACCTCACATTTCCAAAACAGTTGACAACAGAAGCTGAAGAGAGCCGGATGGGTAAGACCTTCCGTGCTTGAAACCGACGGTACGAATGTTGTACTAATTTTTCTGTACCAGAATAAATAAATATTATGCTCTTAATTTTTAACTTTAATTCTTAATTAATCGAGCACTCTGCTGGGATTTTTCCTACCATTTTACAAAGAAGTTATATATATATATATATATATATATATGTGTGTGTGTATGCAGACACATACACACAGAGACTGATTTTGTGAGTATAATCATATACATATATACCTATACATTTATGCTTCATAACAATGTATGTGTATGCATACAGAATGCTCTTAACTAATATCTCTGCATATTTAGATAGTTATATTTGTGCCTTCATCTTTCTAAATACTGATGCATTGTGCCTCCACGCAATTACATCGTTTTCGCATACTTTTCAATCAAAGGCCCCTAATTTTATTATGCATATGTACCCTCTCGTCTTTCCTTTCATCTTTTACTTTCTCTTGTTTCAATTCTGATAAGTAGAATTAACTCTGAGGTCCCCTCAGCTAAATATGTCATTTGCCATGTGTGGAAATTTCTCTGCTGCCACACATTTCTTCGTGATAACATCTATGTAGATAAACAATACACAATTAAAGGAAACCTTTGGGAATTGTTCACGATCAGAAAAAGCCTTTGCCAACTCAGATTAGACCCAGAAATTATTCATATCGTTTCACTTGAACTATTATGCTCTGTTCTAACGCTTGTTGTTTACACTTTCTGCTTCTTGACAAATTTCTGTTCGTAAAATATAGAATGTCCTTGTGCCAGACTAGATTTATCCATTGTTAATTGCGTTTAGGAACACAACTGATTCTAAGGATGAGTAACATGACGGGAGACATATTTTAAACCAATTTGGATGAGTAACACAAACATTCAAAATCATGCATGGTGTGAGTGTATCAAATTTATACAAAAGTAATCTGGCATACCGAGGGAATAACAGTGTTTTTAACTAACTAAGCTCTGTTTATTAATCCAATTTAAATCCAATTCAATTTATTAATCCAATTTAAATCCAATTCAATTTATTAATCCAATTTACCTGGGTTTAGGATACTTGGGTCGTGGTATCAGGGTTGTATGGCAGAGCTAGTGTTTCTCTTGTTTCTCTTTCGGTGAAGGTGCATGTTGCTTCATTTACTGAAACAGGTGTAGGGAGGAGGTATCTTTTAGCCTAATTTATGTTATTTATAAAATGGGGCACATTCTTTTATATTCTGATCAAAAAAATATTTTTATATTTTTAATCATTTTTTTTCTTTTCATATTTAATTGGATCAACAGTTTTCGTTTTATTTAGTAATGTCATATAGTCGGATACGATACCTCTTTGTAAGTCACAAGTTCTCTAACCGCTACTCAAATCACCGTGTTCAAATATTTCATAGGATAAATAATTTTTGTTTCACCGCTTGTAAACTCAACAGAAGCTCAAATATGTAATAATTATTCACATTTCCTTACATCAAGGCTTATTATTTGACTTTAAGCAAACATTGAATATTTATTAATCGTAATTTCTTAGTTTATACTCAATAAATATTAAATTCCATATCAAATACACGCTATATAACATGTTCATAAAAAATAAGGATTTTATTTTACTCATGGGCCCCTGTGAATTTTATTGTGCTTTCGACTATTAAAAATTTTCTGAGCATGTTATAAATATATTTTTGTTGTTTCAAAATTGAAGGTTTAAACTTTTACACAACAAAAATACTGGTTTATGCTTATTATATTCACTTACAATGTTATATAACTACAGTTTGTTCAAATAAAAATTCCGTCTTCTTAGATTTCTCTAGATCGCTCTCACACAAATATTTTTTAAATCCTTATTTTAGTTTAAACTTTATAATTTTTCTTTTAAAATAAACAAATATGGCATTATGGTAATTATATTTGCTTAACTTCATAAATACTAAATTCACACACATCAAATACATGCTACATATAGTTGATTAC
>OY744519.1:111574644-111669644 GCA_963556195.1 Sepiola atlantica | reverse complement strand
TTTGTCCATACAGTCTGTATTTACAGTTTTCCTGGGTTTTATCTATTTTAGCTTTAATGTAGCTTGTCCTAATCACATTGTTCTGTGCCGCTGTCAGTAAAGATTCCGTTTCTCTATTCAAGTGTCCTTTTCTTAGCCATGCCTAACTATTTTCGTGGGTCTCTTCCTTTGTCAGGCTTATGAAACGTCCATGTAGTTGTTTTTCTCCCCTATTTTTTTTTTTTTTTCTGGTTTCTGTGGTTTCTGTGCTTCTTGAGTTGTTCATTGCTGCAGTGATTAGCCTTTCTGTGTTCTGGATTATGTATTTCTCCACACAGTCTTCTATACTTACCAGTTCTCTTCCCCTTTCGTTTCTTTTCACATAGAGTCTGTCCGTATTGTCTTGTGGATGTAGTGCGTTGCACATGGTAATTAATTTTCTAGTCCTCTGGTCAAGGTGCCTGAGTTCTTCTTTAGTCCAGCTTATGAATGGTCGAGAGTATCTTATTAGTGGTACTGTCCAGGTGTTTATTCCTTTTACGAGATTTCAGCTATATAATTTCGTTTCTAAGAGTTTTATTGTTCTTTGCAAATCATCTTTTACAATCTTTTCTTTCATTTCTGTAGATTTGATGGTGTCTGCTTCCAGAACTCACACATATTTCTAGCTATCCTGTTTGCCTAGCACCCTCATTTCTCCTTGGTTGGGCAGTTCTATGCCCTATGTTGTCTCCAGTTTTCCGCTTTTCATCTCTAGGAGGGCACACTTTTCAATTCCGAATTCTATTTGAATGTCCTGGCTGAAGATTCTGGTCATATTTATCAGCTTTTTCAGCTTTTTCTTTGCTTTTTATAAATAATTTCAGGTCGTCCATGTACATGAGGTGGTTTATTCTTTGTTCTGTGTCTGTAAACTTGTATTCGACATCACATTTGCTGAATATGTAGTTGAGTGGCAACATGCCTATGATAAACAGTAGTGGTAATAGGGAGTATCCTTGGAAAATCCCTCTCTGTATTTTTATTTCAGTCAGGAGTTGTCCTCTAGCTGTCAGTTCTAGTCTTCATGTTTTCATTGCTTTCTTTATGAGATTAATAATCCTGTCAGGTATCTTGTATATTTTTAAGCATTCAATTATCTATGCTTGAGGGATTCTTTTGTAGGCTTTCTTGTACTCAATCCATGCTATGTATATGTTCTTTTTCCTTCTTTTTACCTCCTTCAGGATCATTTGATCTATGTTTAGCAAATCATTCATCCCTCTTTTCCCTTTCAAGCATCCTTTTTGTTCCTGGGGGAACAGTCCACGATTGTTCAGGGAGTGGTAGATTCGTTCTCTCAGTTGTGCCATTAGGATTTTCCATGGGTTATTGGTCTGTAATCCTTCACATTTTGGCATCTTTTTGTATTAGTGTTTTCCTTCCTTTAGTCATCCACTTTGGTACGTCTGTTTTGTGGATACATCCTCCCACTTTCTGCACTAGCTTTTCATGTAGGGTCGTGAATTTTTAAAACCAATAAACATGTATGTCATCATGGCCTGGTGCTTTCCAGTTTGCCATTTTCCTTAGGGTTGTCTTAATCGTTTATTCATTTATATCTGTTTCTGTTCTTTCTTCAACTTTCTATAGTTCATCTTTCATGTTTTTCAGCCATTTGGCATTTTATTGTGTTTTTTAATATTTTCCCATATCTTGCTCCAGAAGTCTTTTGTCTCTTTGATAGTATCTGTTGGGATGTACGTGATGAGGCTGTTTTTTTCTCGGTTTCTAATTTTAATTTCTTCTAATCTTCGTTCCTTAGGAGTGGGAGTTTTGTTTTGTTCTGTTCTCGGACATAAACCGTTTGATGTTTTCCTTCTCTTACTTCTTTCTCAGTGAGTTCTGTGATTTCATAGTCTTCGACCTCTTCAGAGTCAGGGTTTATGTTTTGCCCGTCTTCTACTTGTGGGTTTTCGTCAAATGGTGTTTCTTTGTCTGTTACGCCATTTACAATTGCCAATACCTGCATTATGAATAATGTTTGGAAGTTTTATTGGCAACAAATTTTACATATAATTTGCATGTTACTTTCTGAACATCTCTGATTTTAGAAGTATCTATAATTAAAACAGTGAAATCTTTATCTCGTTATATATTTTGAACTGCAAATAATAAGATTAAAATTTTCGGCTATTTTCAGTTATGATCCATATCATGTTCTATCTGCAATCCTCTATCTGACCATTTAAGTTTCATATAGAAAACATAGTTTTATACGAAGAAAATTTCTGATGAATATATTTATATTTGTTTTTGGATTAATGCACAATCTGGGAAGCTTGAGTTTATAAAGCATTAACAGAAAATGCTGGAAGTAAACAAGGATTTGAGCCCATGTTCTCTTGCAATACAGATGGAGAGTGTACATCTCTTCCCATTAACATATCAATGGTTCATATCTCTCTCTCTCTCTATATATATATATATATATATATATATATATATATATATATATTAGTATTTCATGTATCCACATAAAACTTTATAAGGAGATATAATTTTTTATGTATCAATTTTCAGTATTTACTTCAACAGAACAATAGAACAGGATATAGGAAGTAACACTAACCACACCTTTTTCGTGGGAAGCCCAACGATTGGCTGAGAGAACAACAAAGAATCTGATTGGTTAACCAGCTAGCCGTGTATATAAAAACACCCGGCAAAAATAACTCCATGCATTTTAGCCTGAAGATTCCCCCCGGGGATGAAATGCGGAAGCCTCTGTGTAGCTTAATTGCCATAAATATATGTTCATAGCTTACTATATATATATATATATATATATATATATATATATATATATATAAGTTGTAGTTATTGCATGTTTGTTTGTACACAAATTCCTCCTATAGTTTTGGAGTTAGACCCAATAACTATATATATATTCTTAATATTTTTTAACTACATTATCCAAAATACTTGAATAAGTATATTTCATTTTGATCAAAAGGGGTGCTATAATATTGTGGGGTTTGTTCGACCGATCTAACATCTGACCTTCTTCACATGCATATTTTAGAACTCGGGACTATTCATGTCGAACTGAGGAATTTCGATCTGGGATGGATATAGTTCTTTGCAGGATAGATCTGAGTAGAGAGCTCAATGTTTAGTACAGAGCAATATTACTCTATCAGTCAATGTACTTAGTAGAAGCATATGTGTAAAGATATTAGTTCACCCTTTCTCCAATTCTTTCACACCTACCTGTGAAGTACTGACCACTTCTAATTCAAACAGAAGATGCCAATGGAAAAGAAGGAAGAGAAAAATAAAAAAAAAAGTATAGGAAGAGATAGATAATGAGAGAGCGAATTGAATTCTAACCTAAATATGACCCAAATTAAAAGTAACACACCCCTCCCTCAATAAAATAGTGATGGCGTTTTGAAACTTTTTCAAGAAAGTGAAATTGTAGTGCGGGTCTGAAGAAGCTGCTTAATGCTGTTGCAGTAAATTATTACCTAAAAACTAGCATGATTTTTTTTTAGTTTTCCAGATATATAAGTCGCATATTTCTTGGAGGTAATATACTTTTGAAATAAGATTTAAAGATAGATTTCAGGCAACGGTTATTCAAGACGATCGACAATGGATTAATTCAGTCAGCTAGAACCAGATAAGTAAAGTAAATAGTTTATTAGTTAGTTTAACTGTGTAATGTGGTAGAGATATGAAGTTAGTTCAGTTGCTGTTAGAATTCCAGCTTAGTTAGACATCATCTAAAGTCCTGATAAGTTTCTTTGGAATATTTTAAAGGGTTTTTAGGGGCACAACCTCTCATTTGAAAATTCAAATATTTGATATTTACATTGAAATTGATCTATATTGATTAGATACAGCTGAAGCAAGATTTCCTGAATTTCAATATCCTCTGAAAACCCTTAATCCTAAGCTTTAGATTTTAGAGATTTTTCTAGAATCAAAATCATGTAATGGATTTTGATTAAAATTGGTATAATGATTCTAGATATAGTAGCATTATATCTTGATTTTAATCTCCGTAACGGGACATAAAAGTGGTGCAAACTCCTCTGTTCAGGGGATTAATTTACCCGTCCTGGGACGAGTGTTCTTTTTGTTATTTTATAAGAAAGATCTAATGAAATAAATTCTATTAATAACAATTCATCTATTATTGCTTAGTTTTGTCTTTCTTGGTGTCGGCTTGAATTTCTCTTCTTTTCTCAAATAATCAGAAATGTTCTCCTTTCATGATTTATGTCTTTCATGATTCCCTTTTATTAAATTCCTCTCAATGAAAAGTGTACAAAAGATTTAATAAATGATTTTGAATGACAGAACACGAAGTGACTGATATTTTCTGAGAAAAGCAAATCATATTGAGGAAATCTCTGATGTCTTGGCTTCTATGTCTTTTGCACTGGTTAGTAAGAATATTTGACCATTCTATACTGATCCGGTATTTATTGCATTCATTTGTGTTTACTCATTGATTCTGTTTTGTTCTATCTTAAACATCAGTCAAGATTTCTGTTATGATAACAAAACATAAGTAATTTGGTCTCATAACTTTTCCGAAGACTTTGATTATATTAAACTCAAATAACCTCAGCCAGAAAAAGATTTACTAACTCCATTGGATATATTTCAGATGTATTACGTTATCACATCAAACATGTTTAGAATCATTGCAGTCACCACAATACCACATTTACTCGAGGGCCATCCTTCTTAAAATATCCTCAATTGTTTAGAATTTAATATATGGGAAATGAAAAAGGAAAATCCAAGAGATATTTTTTATATATTCATCAACGTTTCGTCTTTTTTGTAAGACTTCCTCAGGATGATAATTTTAAGAAAAATGTCATGCAAGTACATCGAAATATTGAGTTGACAATATGGGTTGATAAGGAAGTCCAGGATGCAAGAAGTCAGTAGTGGCAAAGAGTGAAATGAATATGGAGAGCTTTGAGTGGGTACCATTAAGGCAGCAGTGAAAAAGGGGAGGGGTGAGAGTGTTAGTGAATTTAATATATGTATAGGTTGCAGAGTCAAAGGTGACTTCGCAACTGGGTTCGAATCCTTCAACCGGCAGTAATTATCATCTCCTAAACTGCGGATTGCGTAAGCATGAAACACGTGTGTCTGTAAGTAAAAATAATTAAATATTTATATAAAAAATATTGGGACATATATATATATAAAATAAGTTCAAATATATTGATAATATGAACTTAAAACCAATATTTTTTCAAAAATTGCTCAATATAAATTAGAGCTTTTCTAAGTGTAATTAAATAAAATTAGAAACAATCTACGTGGATCAATCTATGTTTCGACGCTTACACATCTCATTCAGGGAGTACTGACCTAGACTGTTTCTAATGTTTATTTAATTTTATTATATATATATATATATATATATATATATATATATTGCTTTTGAATTTTGATTCCTAAAAGAATCTGTGTGAACTATATAAGATAATTATTTTTTATATTATTATACACACACAAACACACACACACACACACATACACACATATATATATATATATATATATATATATATATATATATACTTCGGCAGCAAGTCATTTCTTACACAAGCGTCATTAAAGACAACAGAGTTTTCTCTATTCGCGATCTTTCTTGTCAATTTCTTGACGCGGCGAGCGATTCTTCGGTTTTCTGGTGTTAATTGGTGGAGTGTATATATATATATATATATATATATATATATATATATATATTGGTGACATTCGACACTAAGTAATTCGCGTTTCAACACATTTAGGTCTTTTAAGACTGTGGCAAAAAAAGTTAAATTCGGCTTTGAAATTGTCCTAAAAAACAAAAGGTAAAGAAAAAAGGGAAAAGAGAAAAACAATGAGAAAGGAAAACAACCAAGAATCATAAGATAAGTCGATCAGTTTCGCATACACCCGACTGTCTGGTGTCAATTTATATTGGATGAATCAATCCTTCTCCCACTCCTTTCCTCCCCGAACCCCTCCTTGCTATAACGACGTACTTATACTAACAAAACCTAAAATTCGAGCCTATATTTATTCCATGTATTGTCATTAAGGGTATGACTACATATCAACCAAACCATTTCATTATCGCATCACTACAGTATAAATCTCTATGCATGACTGGATGAAGTGTGTGAGGTGTGCTGAAGAAAAATTCCTACCAGTAAAATACATAGCCCTGTTGTGCTCGCATACCCTTAATGACAATAAAAGTGTAAAAATTTGGGAATTTCCTTGCTTTTGTACATTTAGTGTATATGAATTTTCATCTTAACCCTATTAAGGGCATATGATTTCAGTATACTAGCATTTTTCATGGAATGTCACTACTTTTGTAAAGGCTATGCCTTAATACAATGCCTTCTCATAACTGATATAGTTGGTAGTTTGACTAATCAATGTTTCTTCCAATATTCACAGGTAAATATTTTTTTTAAATTATGATGAGTGTATATTTACTCATGATACAATTCAAACTAGAACAAATTTTTTCAAACTTTACCATGTATTCATTGCAAACAATAAATGGTGATTCAATCATTTTACAGTCAGTGTGTTTGAAATTTTACAAGGACACAATGCCAAAATATTTAATTTGAATGAAATAAATAAATCAATCAAACATATTTGGAGCGGGGAGAAATATAATAAAGTTATTCACAATAGTAAACAATAAAATATTCAGTGTACAAAGGAAAACAAAATACAACCTCTATCTGTGCCATAACACAGCTGAATTAATCAAATAGCTGATGAGATATAGAAGAAAGTCTATGTGGACTAGTCATTTTTTAAGGTTTGTTGAAAAATTCTGAGAAACTACGGTATATTGGTAAACTGAAAATAGAAAGCCATCAACTAGAGCCCAGAGTCTCTATCTCTGCCAAAAATAAGCTGAATCCATCAAAAAGTTGATGAGATACAGAATAAACTGTATGTAGACTAGTAATTGTTTTAGAGTTTTTTGGAATTTTCTGGAAAACTAAGGTATATGGTAAACTGAAATTAAAATGCCATCAACTAGAAATTAGAACCTCTATCTTTGCCAAAAATCAGCTGAATCCATCAAATGGTCGATAAGATATAGAATAAAGTGTATGAATACTGGTCATTTTAAAGTTTTTTTTGGAATTTTCTGGAAAACTAAGGTATATGGTAAACTGAAATTTAAATGCCAACAACTAGACCCTAGAACCTTTATCTCTGCCAAAAATCAGCTGAATCCATCAAATAGTTGATGAGATACAGGGTGGCACATACGTACGTACGTACACACAGATAACATGATTTCATGATTGAACTTTCTGGATCTCTGGGTTGCCTTGACTAATGATGCTGAAATTCTACACACTTATAGAACCTATCAAATGAAAATTTTGTGCAAAGTTTTAACTAATTTGGTTTATTGGTTTTTGAGTTATGATTGATCAAAGAAATGAGATTTCCAGCATAGGCCATTCATGAAGTCTATTACGGGATAGAGTGCTCTCGCGCCTCCCTTAATACACACTACTGCTAAAACGTGTGATTAGAATTTACACAATTTAATTATTATGAATTTGCTCGATACGAAAAAAAGGGGGAAAAGAAAAACTACAATTTATTTTGAGTTAAATTTCTGAGATATATATTTTATATTCATATACAAAAACTAATTTACAATATTATAATATAATATTTAAATGCCATCCCCATAAAGTTTTGATCAGAATATTTAACTATATTTAATCTAAACTTAATATTCGAATTATCTAATTAGACGATTACACTTCGAAATCACAAAAACCTTATCTTTTATATCACTAGAAATCTCAAGGTAGTATATCCACTGAACCATATTGTAATTGTATGTGTGTGAACAGTATTTTTCACAATTTGAAATCTCTTACTTCTTTTCATCCTCTCATTTAAATAAGTGGAGGTCATACAGATAATCATAACTGCGTCATTAATTACAAACTTTGATTAAACCACCTAATTTCATATCTTATTCATGGACGGCGGCACCGGGGGGGGGGCAGGGGGGGCCCAAGCCCCCCACCCCCACCCCCACCCACATTTTGACTTGCCCCCCCCCCCCCACACACACACTTTACGGTCATCAATAATGAAGTTATATATGCATGTGTTTAACCGGGCTCCCCCACTTTTTAGGAGAGCCCCCCCCCACTTTTATAACTGTCCCGCCGGTCCTGTTATTTACTAGTTCTCTTAAAATTTACTCCACTTTAAACTAGTAGAGGTCATATAGATAATCCTAACAATATTATTGTTTTTTTAATTTTTAGTTCAATTAAAATTAAACCTCCGAATTTACTGGTTAACTCAAAATCTACTACACTACAAATGTTTATGAAATTAGTTTTATACTTATCAAGGAATGCTTTAATTTGAATGTTATATTTTAATTATATTTTAAAGTTAGTTAACAATATATATATATATATATATATATATATATATATATATATATAGATATATACTATAAAAATACCCGTTCCAGGACGGTTAAAATTAATTCCCTGAACGGAACAGTTTTGTGCCACTTTTATGTCCCCTTACGAAGATTAAAATCACGGTATAATGATACTCAACCTTACGTCTAGAATTCTTATGCTGATTTTGATTAAAATACATCCGTTACATAATTTTGATTTTTAGATGTCTAAAATGTAAGGCTTAAGTTTAAGGGGTCTTAAGAAGAAATTGAAATTCAGTGAATCTTGCTTCATTGGTGTTCTGATGATTATGGATCAAATTCAATGTAAATCTGATATGCTTTGATTTTCAATGTGTCCATATTATGACAATTAAAAACCCTTTAAAATACCCCAAAGGAACTGAAATTTGGAGACTATTTCACAAAATCTAAGATATCTGAATTTTCACGAAGAACTTCAACCTCCTTCTTACCCCCTTTGCATCAACTAATTAAACTAAATATAGCCCATGTCTTGATCTCTTACGGCTAGTAGCTGTGTTCCATAGTTCATAATGATCGGTTAATTAGTTTAGTAGTGAATCCTGTACATTCAAATATATAAACTTATAAACGTACATAACTTTATAAAGATAGAAATATATAAAAATTCGTTGCAAAAGGGAAGTGGGACAACAATAAAGAAAAAACAATAAAGAAAAAACAATAAACAATAAACAAAAGACAATAAACAAAAGACAATAAACGAAAAAACAGTTAGTAAGACCCTCCCAACCGTTTGTAAAGAATAGATCACCTACTGTTTTCCGGTTTGTTTAGGACCGAAAACAAGCAAGTTGATTTCTCAGTGAGAGCGGATGGAAATGAAATATGAATGGAGTTTGGGAGTAGATGGTGTTCTTTCAAGGTGAATTCAATTTGGGTGGGGGGGGGCCAAGGTTAAAATAAGAGTCAGTAGAGGACAGGATTCATTCATTCGACTGCTATTTTACTCGGATAGCTGGGGTCCGACAGCACCAGGAAGTGCGTGCGCCATGCTTAGGCAGAGAACACATACTTATACTTGACTCCTTTTCGTACACACAAGCTCGCTAATTGTATCCACTCTTGTTGAATTCCGAGAAACTGTTTAATTTTCTTTGAATGGACAGCATAGGTATTCTTATCATGGGTGCTTACTAGAGTAGGAGCAAAGTGTAGTATCTGTTCTGACACTACACTTCATCTTTTCTGTTCTTTGCTCAGTGAAAGAGAAATACTTCTAGACTTGGACAATTTTTATTTTTGTCCCAATCCAGAGTGCTCTTTTGGGGCAGCTGGATTTTTCTCACATTAAAAACCGACCCTGTGTTTATCTCTGCCCTCGTTGGTAGGCAAGTAAATAGGTATTAGAGTAAATGTGATATCTAATTTACATGTGTTGTTTTATTTTCAGACATAAACAACAGCTTTGTGTATACATTTTATGGGAAAGGAATAAAACCAAAAGTAATAATCTCTGTGAATGCTTAAAATAACCGTTGTCATGAATTAAACAAGGACCAACCATGAAACGAACCTCAACCAACTTCATAAAAACATCACCAGCTGTCGCAAACCTGACAGAGAACCGAACGTCGAACTGCTTCATAATAAATCACCAGCTGCCGCACACAGCAATGATCTGAGCACTCTTATTTTTCTGACGAGTGCAACAAATTGGAGAGCGGAACCCATGGGTTGATTGTGTTTATATTTACGCTCACTCATTTGCATGGGTAATGGAAAGTGTTCGCAAAATATTAACTTGGGTTACTGTACTTAACTCTTGTGTTAATTGCTGTCTTTTTTATGCATTCATAAAATATTACATATTTGCATCTAGAGAATGCATATATTTACTAGTATAAATGATATGGCTGATAAAAGCTTTCAGATAATTGGCTCTTTCATTCAATAGAATACGATAAATCTTACACCAGTTCCCGCAGCAGCAAATTAAACAAAGTGCTTAGAACGAATTTGCTTAGTATATCTGGATGTTGAAGATATTGCAGTTGTTCCGAAGTTTTGTTAGCTTACCTGAATATTGAATTTGATTATTATCGTTTTGTGTGAAGTTAATTTCACTTTTATGTTCCTATCAAATATATTGTCTCTTTCTGATTGAATTTCTATACATCTTTTCAGCATGGCTAAATGTGGCAAATGTTTTCAGACCCGATTCGAAACCCGATCATCGGATAACTTGCACCTGTGATCAGCAGTCAGGAATCTTACCTCTATGCTACTGAACTTCTGATGAGCATTTCATGTGCAGCCTTAGTGCTCACTGTGGATTTGTTAGTTAACGTGTAAGTAAGCCATTGGTAAACACATAAGGAGTTGGTCTTCAGGTGTAAGGATTTGGCCCCCAGTGTATAGCCAGATTTACCTCTTTTTAGAATGGCATCAAACTCCACGCAGTTTATGTGTTGCATCCAACACACACCTTCAGTCGCGGCCCCATGCGATTTGAGCAGGATGCCTGTGGCAAAAGAACTTGCATCAACCCACACATCAAGCTCGTCACCAGTGATGCACCATTTACCTTTGCAGGGATCAGCCTGACTCACAATGGGACATCCTCGGTTTGATCATCCCATCATTCTGCCTCTGCGCTTGCCCTTCACTTGATGAGACTAGTTGCTACTCGCAGCCAGCCGCACATTGGAAGATGCCCAACAAGCTTCTAACAATCAACCATCCTTCCTGCCACTTTCCAGTTCATTCAAATTTCATTTTCAAATCATTTCTTTTCATCAATTCACCTGGATGCTATGAAAATTTCATGCACGGCACAGGTTATTCTTTGTTGTTCATGTCGTGGGGATTGGCTCAGTCCATTACAAATCTGCATCAGGTAAAGCTTGAATTCAGCCATCTATATTTGTGTATGGCAAGAAATTTGTCTATCTAGGTAGTATGATGAGCTGCTCCTCATGTCAGCTTGATGCAGAAATTGGTTTCCATCTTAGCAAGTGAATCATTTGGTAGGTTAAAGCATCAACTATGGAAAAACAGGAGGATATCACTTAGAACAAAAATCACAGATTATAATGCTTGTATTTTGTCGGCTTTGTTGTATGCATGTGGAACCTGGGTGGTATGTAAAAAGCACATAAAAGGGTTAGAATGTCTTCATCAGCAGTATATTCGTAGGATTCTAGATGTGAGATGGCTTATGTATGTTAGTAATGTGGGGGTGTTGTATGAAAGCATGTTACACAAACATCGCTTAAGGTGGTGTGGGCATGTATGTTTGATGATCCCAAACCAGCTTTTTATGGAAAACCCGACACACCCAGGTCCTCAGTCCATACCATTAACCAATTAGCCACCTTGCCACCCTCTGTGGGACTGTGGTAAAGTATGTCTGAACAAAGCAAGTTTTACAAGTCATCTCCAAAATCAAACCTGTGAACGATCTCCTTCAAGGTATAGTAGCCTGCAACCTATGTGGTAAAGAGTGTCAATTTGTGCCAAGTTTGCAACAACATATGAGAGTCCACAAGTTTGAATTACCTACGGACACCATCCTCGAGTCTCTTCGGTCTCTGCGTAGAAGAGTTTGTCAGGAAAAACTGACATGAAGATACTTCACCCTACAAGTAAATCCTGACAAAATATTCAAAATAAGACAGTATTCAAAGCCCAAATAAGATCCCATCAACATGGCTCTACACTGGCTCATACGATGAATAGTGCACCTTCTCCTAGTGATGTTACCTCAAGTAAGAGCACTTAGCTGGATACTCCACCAGACCGGATGAATTCTTGTCCTGGAATCCAGGAAAATTCAGAAAATAAAGATTAACTATAACATAAATAAGTGATCAATTTAGGAGAGGAAAATCCGTGTTCTTCATTGCTTTACTAAGTCAACGTTTGAGAGGTAGAGGAAAATCTTGATTGAACACTCAGATATCTATGTATCTGATATAGAAATCAATGGTTAGCCACAGAAAGGAACCCTTGATTTGTGAGACTTCACAAAAAATTTTTTTAAATCTCGTACTGGCTAAACAAAGGCAGACATATATATTATTTCCATAATTACCATCATATATATATACAATAATATTTATAAATAAATATTTATTAATTATTTTAATACCTACAGACATCGATGTTTCATGCTAACGCAATCTTCAGTGTAGGAACTAATTCTCAACGGTCGGTGGACGCAAACCCCGATCACAAATCGCCACTGATTCGTAGCTAATTAGTTAGTAAATAGAGAGGAATTTTAAATGTAAATAGCGAGTGGGCGGCTAGATATTTTGTTTGCGATACTTTTGAATGAATACAATTATTTATACAAAATAACATTTTTACCTTAATGCTAGTTAGGAATACTTTTCCCTTTACTTATCTGATGCTCCCAGATGGGGAGCGACATATGTATTTTTAAAATTTAATTATCCACGGACACGTGTTTGTCGCTTACGACTCATCAGTGTGGCTGAACCTAGCGAGATTCGAAACCAGGACCCCAGAGTCTGAAGCCTGAAAATCTACCATTGATATATATATAATTATAAATATTTGTTTTTATCGACATACGTATACGTTTCATCCTTGCGAGAATCGCCAGTGTAGAAAAGATTATTCATACCTGTGCCGGACACGAATCTCAAAATCCGACGTTTTAGCCCACACGACCATCATCAAAAACCCGGTAAATCAGTGAGAGATTAATCCTAATTAAAGGGAGCGGTCGTCAAAGTGTTCTACTACCGAAAAGAACATAATATATATATATATATATATATATATATATATATATATATATATATATATATATATATATATATATAAGAAGTGAGGCTACAAACATTTGTAAAAAACTTTTTTCAACAATTGTTTGTTATTTTATTATTTTATCATTTTATAATTTTGTGATTTTATAACGCATTTCGAGCTTTTCTTGCTTGCTCTCATCAGATATATTCTCCATTTGAAAAAATGTTTTATTTTTAGCAGTTTGATGTTTCTGCGCATGGGTGCAAGTATGTGTGTGTGCGTGCATGCGTGGGTGTATGTGTTTTCATAGTTTTTGCTTCTCTGGGTCAAAGTTATTTGGGTTTTTTTAAGTATGTGTGATTTTGACTTTTATCTTTCCGGTCATCTTCGTGTGTGGCCATTAAGCACACTTTGTTCTGAATGCTTAAAGTTGGTCTTCAAATTTTATGACTTTGTCAGCACTTGCTCTGCCTACGTATGTGGGTCTGCCTCCGTCCATATATACATATACTCACACACACACACGCACATACGCACACTCACATACGCACACATATATATATACATATATATATATACATACACACACACATATATATATATATGAGAGAGAGAGAGAGAGAGAGAGAGAGAAAATAAAGGTCCTGTATACATGTAGAATTCAATTGGACACAAATAGAAGGATATATAGATAGATAGCTGGATAAATAGATAAATGATGAATGGACAGATTGATAGACAGACACACACACGCGCGCGATCACATCAATTTTTGCATGTATGTATGTACATACACACATGCGTGCCACCTATCCGTTCTATGTATGTGGATATGCACATGCGTGTGCATGCATATGGGTTCACGTCTATACATGTTCGCACCTTCGTTCTTATATGCATGTAGATGCGTGTGGTCCGCATGTTATCTGATTTGTTTTATGATTTGTTCAATGCTGGGTTGAATTTTTAAAATGTGATAATAAAACAAATGTAAAGTTATATACTTTACAAGTTTATTATATTTAAATATTACAACAAAGTATAGTTTATATATATATTATATATACATAGGTGAGATTTGTTGCTGTTGTTTTTTGACGATAATGACAGCTTTCTTTTGAATGCTATTATATGTTGATTTCACTTCCTAAGTGATGAGAGAGTTACCTCCCTTACATGCATTATATGAATTAAGTCGTCCTATAACAGGGTGTATCTATTTATTTATAAAAGTAATCCACGATTATTTTATATTAAGACAACATTTCAAATCCAACCGGACTCTCCTCAGCCTCTGTTTATTCCTGTCTCCTTGGAAAATGACGTCTTTTTTTTATTTTGTTTACTAATTAGGGATTTATACACACAAATATTGCCGATATATACGTCCTAGGCAAGTGAAAAGGTTTTATCTTATTTTTTCTTTGATCTATGAATCTAGCTCGTGAGATATCCGAACGCCCGAGAGATTTAAAATTTAAAATCTAAACAACAAAAAGTAAAAAATTCGAGAAAACAAACATAAAATAAACAAATTTAAAAAATTAAAAACTACCCCTCAACTCCTGCATCGAAAAAAAGGGGAATATTATAATTGTGAATTTATATTGGGTGTCAATCAATCTACGAAGACTTATGGGACGACTACTCTTCCATAATGAACACAAAAAAAAAACAATCCAGGTTTATTTATCCGTGTTAATTAAAATTGCAGTCAAAGGAAGACAATTTTTCAAAGCCCGTCGGGTTTAAATTAAAAATAAAAATATTAAACTTTATTAATTCTAAAAGAATAGTAAATAAAATATATTAAAAAATATCAAAATAAAATTAATTTTAAGAATAATCGAAAATAGTAATTAAATTAAATTAGTGTAAATTTATTAAAAATGATTGAAACTAATTAAATATAAAAAAAACATAAAATTAAAATTTTAATTCATAAAAATCAAGTAAAAATAAAACTAATAAAAATAAAATACTACATATGATAAATATAATAATGAATATAAAATCAAAAATATACATTTACAAATTAACATTTTTATAAATTCAAATTTGAAATTTCCTTTTTTAATTAGTTTTATTCATTGCTCGGAGCGTAGATGACGACTAATTTTTGCGACTGATTTTTCATTTTTGCGTTTCACGCATACGATGCAACTCGCTATCACTGAAATTAATTAATTTAGTAAGAATAACCTCAAAAGGAAAATATAGATTTATTATCAATGTAATTACTACAAAAAAACAGGAAAAATAATACGAAAAATAAGATGAATTAAATGAATTAAAATTTTTGTTTTTACAAAAAAGCTTTAATATTATAAAATAAATAAATAAAAACGAATTTCGGAAGAAAAGTTTCTATATAAAAAAAATTAAAAATTAAAATAATCCTTTTCGGTGCTTGTACAGATTAGCGTGCACATGATAAACGCTGTAAATCGCAATCCCAATCAAATTAACCGGAAAACTCTTTGATATACTTATGTACCAAGCAAAAATAGGTTTTTACACCAAAAAATAGCAAAAACTATCGAGTAAAATTGTAATAAAAAATAAAGATCCGTTATACCGTTTAATCGAGTTCGGCCATTGATTCGAGCGAAAAACACGAAATTCAGGGGGAGGTAACCCAGTCTGTCATATTAACATGTAATAAATCAATTGCAGTCATCAAAATACGATAAACCTGATTTTTATTTTTAAGTAAATTTCTGCTCGATAATTTTTTTCTACTTTTTGGTGAGGATACTGATTTAAATTTAAATTTTTTGTGGTATTGATAATTTAATCCGCACGCTTCTCTGTACAGACACCTCCTTTTATTTTGTGTTTAAAAGTTATTTGAAACAAGAACATATGATGTAAAAAATAAATAAACATGAAAGTGATTGTATATCTGAAGAAAAGTTGCTACAAATGGAATACAATAAACAACGAAACGAAACTTAACGATTCAGTGTTTTGTATTTTTACAAGTGATAAGCAGTAAATAAAAATGAAGCTGATCCTATGCAGGAAGAAAACTTTCTACAAAAATGAAATGTAATAAGCAAGTAAACGAAACGAAAGTAAGTGAAAGCATTACGAAAGTGATATTTTTACAAACATAAGAAATGAAAACGAAAATTAGCGAACAAAACCTTTTACTTATGTTTAATGTTGTTATTTTGTAAAATGGTGACACCAGCGAGAATTACGGATGAGAAATGAGAAATAAATTTACCCCTTATCAGAAAAGACGATCGGAAGAAAACGAAAAACATTAATTGGAAAAACACAAATATAAAAAAAGAAAATACATTTTTAAAGGATAATTATATGAAACACGCTGTTAAAATGTTGATGTTCGCATTTTTTTTAATTACTGGCAAAAATGAGTTATTTTAAGAAATGTAAGAAAATAGAATAAAATATATGAACGCAGCGATTCTGCAACAATAGTTGACATTTGTTAACGTTCGATAAATTAAAAAATAACGGGAAAGTTGGTGGCCATGTCGTAAATGTGTGAAGTCAGTGTCATATGAAAGAAAAGGTAAATATCTTTAGGCACCGGTTACCGAAGACGGATGACGTCAAACGATGAGGTATAGAAATTTCAAAGATTCTAGAGATCTCCTAAGTATTTTTCTATATGAAAAAATAATATTATTCAGCTGTTATTTATAAGTAATAAATAAAAGAATGAAATATTAATAATTTTAACTAAAATTAGCTTCATCTGTTCCTGATAACAAATATGGCATCCATTTGAATTTAAAATTGCTGCTGATAACAAAGATGGCATCCAACTGAAAAATATTCCTAGTCGGATAAAGTATATTCTGAAATGAATTAAATCGAATTATATTTTATTGTTCTGAAGAACATGGTAGGATGATCCACAAAAAGAACTGACTATTCAGAATGAAATATTGATATTGTGGAACAGAACGTATCGATGGTAAATGTCGAGAAACAGATAACCTACAGACTGCAGCAATCACAAATTTATGTGAACACAAGTTCGAACCATGTTTCTACAAATCGTCTTTTATCACAGTTGTTAATCTTCCGGGATTTTCGAACTGGACCGTGTATTTAATCCATTAAAAGAGGCTACTCTCATTCCATGTTTCATGACTTTTAGATATTTAACATTAGTCTATTGTCTTTCTTTAAATATTTTTTTTCATCAGGAATTGAACTCACACCCTCTTTCATTTGAAAAATTAACTTCATGCAATGTTTACTCGTATTAAACATATAGCCAATGTTGTTGATTAAGAGATATCCTAATGTAAATTCTACATTGAGACTGTGAGTTCAATCTTTGATACAATATAGAATGAGATCAATCGTCCCTGGAGTTCAATTTGAAATTTCCAGACGGTTTCCGACTATGACAAAACCACCTTAACAAAGCCGGAACATTGTGACTAACCTAGTTGAGGCTGATCTCTGTTTTCCCCTTTTCGTATACAAGATACGTTGCTAGTCTTTCTCTACTCTATCGTTATTTTCATGGTAGGAGCTCGACTGAGCTACAATCTCTGGTTCCTCCCTGTAAAACCTTCACAACAAGTACCCATCTAACTACCATCACTGCAAAGAACTTTCCATTCTTCCTCTATGTACCAGAAACTAAACGGAACTTCCGTGAGCAAAGCTTTTTCCAAGAACCTCCAATCTGTGGAATGCAATACCACGGATCTGCTTTCCTGCTGAATACAATATAGTCGTCTTGAAGTCTAATGTCAACAAATACGTATCGAGCCATTCTCTTGTGTAATCTACCCCCCCCTTCATCGTCTTCGATCTTTTTATGCTGTTGTTCATCATCCAATTGACAATTAACCCTATCTTTGAGTGGTCGCTAAGCTTTGATAAGTGGTGACTCATTAGTATAAAAGATAAAAACTAAAATGAGGGCAATAATCCGAAACATATAAATAATATAAATAACAACAACACCTTGTCTCAGAAATATCATCGAATATTACAGTTTATGAGGAGGAAAATAAAGCAAAACAAGTAAAATATGAGTTATTACCCTGTAATCACTGCTGATTGAATAATGTAAACAATAATTAACTACACACTTTTTTATTGCTATTTTTACCAGTTTGGATTCTTCTCCTGATAAAGCCAGAGTTTACCCGAGATCACCAGTATTTATTTGATGAAGTCTAGTGGAAAGTGCTCGACTGAGCTTCAATCTCTGGTTTCTCCTTGTAAAACTTCCACAACAAAAACGTTTTTTACTACCACAACTCTGAAGAATGCTCCTTTCTTCCTCCATTTGCCTAACATCAAACAGAGTTTCCCTGAATAGAGTTTCTTTCCAAGAACGTCCCATCTATGAGATAGGTTGGCACAAGATTGCTTCACTAAGGGCTACAATGCGATCATGTTCAAATCATCAATACAAACTGGTCATTAACCATCCTCATAAGACATCAAGTTTCATTCATTCCATTCATTCGTTTCAATCTTCTCATAAAATGTTTTCATCATTCAACAAACAGTCTATTCATCTCATTAACCCTTGAGATGCTTTTAGCCTTGATAAGTGATGAGTCAACAGTAAATAAGAAAGAAAGCAAAAATAACCATTAATTATAAGTTTTAGTGAATTTTGAACGAAACCTAAGAAGTGGAAAAAGATATGCACAAAAGAGAGATAAATGAGACAACGGTTCGAAAAAATCTGCAGTCATGGCCGCATATACGTTTATGCCAATTTCATGAGAAACTAATGAACTAATTTTGATAAAATCAGAGGAATAACAGAATAAGAGACAGTGACACAAACATAAATTCATACCAATTAACTACGGGAATTAAATACAAAGAATAAAAACACGATTTAAATTAGGGGTGGGACGTAATGGGTGAAAATTTCAGATTCATGCGAGTAGTATTTTTTTGTGTTCATTTATACATAAATAACACTAAACAATCAAACATTTTGAAAATTTTGCAAAATTCAGAAGGTGCAGGCTAAAAATAGCCTTTAGGGCTCCACGGGACTCAAAATCCATCATTTTTCCGTTGAAAAAGTGGTTTCATGCGACATTGCAGGTCCTAAAACATCCTCAAAAGCTATGAATGGATATAGATGATTAAATCTGATATAGTACTTTAATTTAGGACTATTTTCAGGCTGTGAAAGGGTTTTCATGAATGTAAAATAGCCAAAAACTAGTGGCCTGCACCTTCTGAATTTTGCAAAATTTTCAAAATGTTTGATTGTTTAGTGTTATTTATGCATAAATGAACACAAAAAAATACTACTCGCAGGAATCTGAAATTTTCACCCATTACGTCCCACCCCTATTTAAATGCACTCCAAAATGTAAGTACATTTCGGTTGATAAAGAGATACAATAGACGAGCTTGGTACTTGATGGAAAGAAACAGCCAACACGATAATGAAAGAAGAAAGGTTTATTGCAACAGAGAGTACAGTAATGGATAAACAGACATTAGTATGACATTACCACTGTCCAAAGGAAGTCAATCTTGTAATGTGGTGTTCACTCTAAACATAGTAAGTATACATAGTAAAAAAGAGGTGTAACATTTTGTTATTACTACATGTTGATAAAATTATTTTTAAGTCAAAAAAAATAGAAATGTACTTTCTATTTCAAATCATTCTCTACTCCAAAATCCTTTCGATGAAATGGTTGAGTGAGAAGCAGATTAGCTTCAAGAATCGCAGAGCGAATAAACAATAAAATTTAACTTTAAAAAGTAAAAGAAAAGAGAAACGCAAATCGTTACACTATCCCCTCAAACACTTAACGTTGTGCAAAAGTGTTTTCAAATTTGCATGATTTGCGTCGGTTAGCTTCTGTTATTTGAATGCCTCATATTAAAAAAAAAATTCATTTCTTTAAAAGCAATAAGAAAATAGAGAAGAATTGTTAATTAAATATTGTTCTTCTGGGCAAAATAAATCTTCTCTCTCAAATCTCTTTGTAGTTGCTAAAAGACAATTCAAGGAAAATAGGCAACAAAAGAATTTTTTTTTTTTTACAATTTTCTTTAATTTATTTTCTGTAAACCAAATTTTGCTTATTTTGCATTCTTTAGAATCACACTGCCATCAAAATGTGTCTTTAAAAAATGGCTATTATCATAAAATAAATAAATAAATCGACCGTTGTCAAAGGCGACCCGAAGTTTCCCTTTTCATGGACTGCTAAACTGAGATGTAGTTTCCCTGCATTGCTAAACTTATTCTTGATCCTCACCTTATTATTCTAAGTGCTTAGCATATATATATATATATATATATATATATATATATATATATATATATGAAATAATTTGAATTATTCGAAGGATATTAATTAGAATTTCAAATATTCGAATCAGGTTCCGGAAATAAATACTATCTACGCACGTTTCCAAGAATATCCTTTTAATCACAATTGCATTTTAGTAAAATCTACAATAAATAAAGAATTCTTCTCATCAGCATATTGTAGAATCAAAATGACACTTACCGGCATCAAGGCCCCAACTGACATCCATTTGTCAGAAAAAAACTCTTATTTGAATGAAGCAATATTTATATACTAGAATCTCTATTTATGAACTAGCAACCAATCAGAACTCAGAGAATAAACTTGCCAATCTGAGCATAATGGAACATTCTAGCCTACATATAAACCGGCGTTTTAGTGTGCTTGGCAGCTTTACTTGTTTGTTACTCAACTGGTCATACAGTTGAGCACTGACTACCAAATTCTATACATATTAACATTTATTTATCAAAAGTCAGGACATATACAAGGAATATCGATATATCAGAAATTATTACAAAACGTTCCTTTAGTCAAGAGAAAACAGCAGATTAGTTGAAAATTATCCTTTCTTAATAAAAAGATTTGCAAAGAAGTTCATGTGAGATCAATTAGCATTGTATCTTTAAAAATAAAGGCAGATATGTTTTTATCATTAAACAGGATAAAAAGAAAAAGAAAAGGAATTCAACTCAACCTTTGGTTTGACAAAATTCAGAAAAGGGACCAACAATAGCCATTTTTTTTTAGTTTTTGTTTTGACTCAACCGAGGATTGAATCCTGATTGCAATCTTTGGTGTGATTACTTCAATAGTCATAAATTCTTAGAATCTCAGTGCTTTTTGATAAGGAAAGATAGTTTTTGTGTTGTTTTTTTAAATTTAAAATTCTACTTATTAGATGATACGACTACAGATGTCACCATTTTGCCTATTTCTTTATTAGACGACAGCAGCACTATTCAGAAGTTTAGGTGAACAAAGCATCGAAAATAAGTTACATGAATCACCCAAAGTTCAAATTAGTGAGTGCTTTGTACTGCTGTAGTTTAATACAGATGCAAGCAAAATGACATCCAAAATTATATGATTAATTAAAATTTTAAATGAAAACAAAAACACAAAATCTTGTTGGTAAAATAAACTCTTGTAAGAATAATATTTGATTCTGCCTGGCCAGTGAATTATGCAATTTTACAATGCGAGTTATTCACATAATGAAATATGAATTACAATCTATTTCATCGATTACGCTATATAACCTGATAATTCTTTCAATAGCATACAGGGGTGAAGGATTCACCGTTTATTTTCATTGAAAAAGCAACAGATACAATTAACCAATGATATCGCTCTGTAGTCATTGAAAACATTATTTGTATTTTTTTATGGGATCCAATCAGAATTAATTTGAATAGGTTTCAACAAAGTGTAAGGCATATAAAGTGATCTTCCCATTCCGTTTACACACCTTCGTAACTTTTAAGCAGTGCTGCTATATTTAGATTGAACTTAATTTCTTTTATTTAGCAAAATACAAGACACACGGCCCCTTTACCCCCCCCCCCTCCTCAAACATATCTGTTTTCATTCTGCACGGTACACCATTTTTCTTGGGCTACACCGGACAGGTCTGCTAGTATTTTATAAAATTTTGTTGTGCTCATTTGTTCGTTACCAAAAATCTGTCGGGTATATAGTACTGGAATCCTGTGTAAATAACACTGGAAATCTGTCGGTTATATAACACTGGAAATCTGTCGGTTATATAACACTGGAAATATGTGTATATAGCACTGGAATCTGTCGGGTATATAGCACTGGAAATCTGTCGGATATATAGCACTGGAAATCTGTCGGATATATAGCACTGAAAATCTGTCGGGTATATATCACTGGAAATCTGTGTATATAGCACTGGAAATATGTGTATATAGCACTGAAAACAAATGCTGATAGTTAATGGAATCTGGGTAAATATTTGTCATTGGATATTTTTTGAGTCATGTTTTTCGAGAAACTAAAATAGTCTGAGCTTATCTGCCACCAAATATGATTGTATTGTTATTAACCATTTAAATGTTCTTCTTCAAATCTTCTTCAAAAACATTTGATTACCAAACAAGACATAAGGTTTCTCGTGTTATGACGACGGGAGCAATACAACGAAATAAAATAAAGATAAACATATCAATCACATTTCTTATTTTGCCAAATATTAATAATGTGTAAACATGTTTTTTAAAAAATTGCTTTCATCTTTTTTATGTTTCCATTTGAAAAGGAATTCTAAATAGATGGGTGTAAATGCTTATTACTTACCTGCATACTATTTCTCCCCCCTCTCCCTCCCTCTCTCTCTCTCTCTCTGAATCTTGTCCATTCCCCTCTACTTTCTCTTTCCCCCTTCCGAAACTATTCTTATCTCTTCATCACCTAACCATCTATCTTACATAACTCTTTCTGTATCTATCTCTTTATATATATATATATATATATATATATATATATATATATATACAGAGAGAGAGAGAGAGATTTATGTATATATTCTAGAAAAAAATGTGACCTGTTAGGCCACCTTTGAGCTCGCAGTAGATTGTTTGAATAAGAAAAAATGAGTTTGAAAAGCCAGTTAAATATAAAAAAATATAAAGACAAAATTCAAACTTAGTTTCTTTCTCCTCGCTATACCTCCTCCCCCTCTCTCTCTCTCCCTTCAGACACAGGCTAAATAATATTACTACTCCTAGTGAAATTGTATATTGTTTATTATGATCTATTCTAATCTTTTTATTCTTTCCTTTCTTTAATACCTTCGACTGTCAATAAACAGAGAGAGAGAGAGATGCGAAAATAATAGAAACTGTATAAAATAAGATCGGGAGGATGGTCAAACGAAATAGAATGAGACAGGGTGAGAGTGATAGATAGAAACTTCATCAGAGATGAAGCACTTGGTGAGTTAATTACAAATTACGGCTAATCAGAACAATTAACATGGATTTTTTAAAACATAACTCAATCCAAGGAATATTTTTTACTATCTTTTAATACTCAATTTAGTTTACTATACTATTCCAGACTAATGTACTATCTTTCAATGTTTAATTCAGTGGGGGTGTAGTATCTGTTCAGATGTCAGATTATCTTCCAAGGCATTACTGGGGGGGGGGGGGGGTAGTGTAATATATGTTCGTTCATCATGATACCATCCTCCCAGGCTAGCATAAATATGCTGCCTTCGGTCGCATATATTTGCTAATATATATAATAGATTAAACCTTTCTTTTTAAAAAGGATACCCGTGTTCGATATAATATGAATGAATAATAATTATTTATGGGGCTGAAATATAGAAAAATTCAGACAAAGAGAGTAATGAGAGAGAGAGAGAGAGAGAGAGAGAGAAGTGAGAAAAAGATAAGAAGTGAGGAATAGAGAAAGAGAAACTCGGGGAGGGGGATTAACAAGATGCAGAGAGAGTAGAAGAGAAAGGAAAAAAATGGTATAAAGTTATGTAACAAATGTTTACACCATTTTGAAAATGATATTCAAGCAATGATATGATGATGACTTTAAATTCAACTCTCAACTTCAATATTCATAATAGTTTCTAAATCGTTACTAGACAGACATCCACACACTGCAAGCGATGACTTGTCATGAGAATATTATACTTCGTTGTTTACTCATGTGAAAATAATTTTGTCTAGCCCTTAAATTACATATAAATAAATTTATAAATGACTAAACGCATTTTTAAAATGCCATTTTCATGTATTTCCCCTTCCAAAAGTATAAAAGTACAAAAAAGTGTATTTCTTTTTTCTCTCCATCTCCATGCATTGCATTATTTTTCCAACTGCAAAATTTTATTTTCATACATACAACATTATTCAAGTAAAATATTGAATGACTTATTTTTTTAGTTTCAAGTTTTTTTTCATAATTTTACAAAAATAAAATAACAAAATAAACACTAACTTTTTTCTCTGCAACAAATTTTTTTGAAAACAAATTATCCAACTCTGTTTGAGACCAATAAGTAATGGAGTGGATATTGATTTTTGATGAAATGGTTTCGTCTTTAAAAGAAATTGTCTTAAAAACGATTTTCTTATTGGTTGATAGAACTTCTTATTCAAAGAGTTGTTGTTGTCATGCTCATTAGCATCATTATTAGTAATACTATTAGTAATAGTAGTAGTAATATTATTAGTAATAGTAGTAGTAATATTATTATTAGTAATAGTAGTTGTAGTAGAACTTATTATTTCTTCGTGATAACATGATAAGACTAGTTTATACTTGCTCCTTGAGCGGTGTCGGTACAGTACCTGGGTAGGTCAATTTCCATCTTTACCTTGCTTCCTCCGCTTTATAGCTCATAAGAAGAAAGATATTTGTGAAATTTCCTGGAAAAATACACTATGCTTCATCGTATTTGCATTATCTAATGATTTACATCTATTACACTGCATTGTTTTCAAGGTCTAAGATATGTTACAGGGTGACCGCCCAAAAATGCCAACCATGGAATCGTTAATGAAATTCACAATTCCTTATGTAATCCAACTATATTTGGTAGAAATAAACTTAACTTTACACCTGACTTGAATATCTAATAATCTTTAATTTATCATTAAATAAGATGTGAAAAATTGTCAATAACTCTGAAAGCCTCCTCTCTTGGCACTGTCCTAATTTTGGCTTGACGAGATGCAGAGAGAGTATTTATTTACCTCCTCTCCAGGAGGTTAGGCACAAGGCCAGTTTTATCTTACTCCCACAAGTAAGATGTGACCCAAGGTCGGGTCAGGTCGGGAAAGTGGGGTTTGAAAAGCCAGCGCCCGAGAAAGTGAGCAGTCTGGCCATTAAACATTGCCTGGGCAGCCCCGTCGGCATTCCCCGGTAGGAGTGCCTCAAGCAGTAAGCAATAAACTTACTCCTCCCCAAAGAGGGGAGGCAAAGCCTGGGAGGGTGGACCTCCTAGAACTGCACAGAACAAACCCATAGACCGGCGGAATCAAGCCCCGAAGGCCAAGACGATACCAGTCTATGGGGTGCAGTATCCATCGGAACAGATACTACACTTTGATCTTAGCCAAAAATGCAGAGAGAGTAGAGGAGAGGAGAAAAGGGGAAAATGGTATAAAGTTATGTAACAAATGTTTACACCATTTTGAAAATGATATTCAAGCAATGATGATGACTTTAAATTCTACTCTTAACTTCAATATTCATAATAGTTTCTAAATCGTTACTAAACAGACATTCACACACTGCAAGCGATGACTTGTTATGAGAATATTATACTTGCTTAAGATAATCCCACAGATAGAAATCTGGTGGGTTATAGTCCATTAAGTATGAAGTCCATTCATGATCGCGACCACCTACTGATAAGACAATCACCAGAATGTCTCTGCATTTTATTGAACAGCAAGAAAACAAAGATTAAAACTTGGTAAACAAGTCAGACAGACCGAAGTTGATTTCTACCAAATATGGTTGGATTTGAGAAAGGATTGTGAATGTTATAAGCGATTCCACGGGTGGCATTTTTGAGTGGGTCATCATGTACTTGATTTTAGACCATTTTTTTTCTTTGAGCTGAATCAAAAACACATGCTCATTTTACGGAATCAGATCACGTTTTTGAAATATGAGCACATGCCAGGTTAGGGTTAGCCGAATATTTATAATAGATACCAACATGAGTGCAACACACAAAAGAACTACTCATGGATGAATGATCACATGTCCACAGATGTGACACAACTTTTTAGGATGGTCTTTACACTTCCGGTCCACTGTAATACGAATATACACCTGAAAAGAGACAAATAAAACTAGTTATTTAAAGTTACCCATGAACAGCTGTTGGGCTTCGCCCCATCCTGTTCAGTCATTCTTAATTGAGGACGTCGGGATGGAGTAATACCAGTCGAGGATTCGTTCTCGACAATCAGTCTGGCAGGAACTGGGCCATTTCGGTGGCCTTTTATCTGCCGGGCTGAGGTATACTGTCCTGAGTTATCCTAGGAGGGGCACCTTGAGGTGGAGTAAGTTCATTGCTTACTGCCTGAGGCGCCTGACCGGGGAATGCCGATGGGACTGCCCAGGTTTTTTTTTGCTAGGCCAGAGTGCTCCTTCTTTAGGGGCACTAGCTTGACTCTTCCCCCACCTTCCGACCTTGTGTCACATATTGCTGCCGTGGGAAGCAATTAAATACTTGAACAGTTGTGGCACAAACAGAGCTTAGCTAAGATCAAAGTGTAGCATCTGTTCTGATACTACACTTCATCTTTTCTGTTCTCAGTCAGTGAAGGAAAACTCTGTCTAGACTGAGGGAATTTTTAGTTTTGCCTCAATCAAGAGTGCCCCTTTTTGGGGAGCTGTATTTTCCCTCACATTAAAAACCGACTTTGTGTCTAACTCTGCCCTCGTGGGGAGGCAAGTAAATAGGAACACTTAGATGATAGTGCTATTTGAGGGAAAAAGTTACTGGAATAAAACTCTAACATATCTTTGAAACCAGA
This sequence comes from Sepiola atlantica, assembly GCA_963556195.1. NCBI lineage: Eukaryota > Metazoa > Mollusca > Cephalopoda > Sepiida > Sepiolidae > Sepiola > Sepiola atlantica. Next base: position 111,642,561 of record OY744519.1, on the reverse strand, counting down.
CTTGACTAAAGAAAATTAATTGTATTTTTGTAAGAAAAAAAAAATGATATGATATTTGTCAAAGATAAAGAGACTGTAGAGAGAAAGAATGATAAAGTCTATTCATACGAAATAATTCATTTTTATTGACAACTTGTTAAGACAACGAAAGATAAAGAGTTTGTAGAATACGAAACTTCAGACAGTTTTAGAATGTTCCAAGTGAAGAGAAATGGTTTTGTCTATAAAGAGAATTTTAGTATATATGTTCATTTTGGTTGGCACCGTGTGCGTTTATATTCTGTGTAAAATCAGTAGGCATTGTAGATGCGTGTGTATATTAGTTTGCCTTTGTTTTGTTAGTGAAAGACTGTGTATGAACTGTGCACATGAGTTCGGTTAGTAGTGTGTATATGCTGTTGCTATTTTTAGTAGTTCTTGTGTGTCCTTCCTGGCGTCTATTGTGGACCTTCAACTGAAAGGTAAGATGTGTCGTATGCATATGTGTTGTCTCTGAAAGAAAACAAGAAAATGAGAGGAGAAAAGCTGTGTTTGGGTGTTTATAGTATGCACAACATTTCGGGGTGAATTTTTCTTGTGCTTTGATTGGTTGAAAGGAACTGCTGATTTGTATCTTCATCAAATCGATGGTCAATCTGTAAAAACAATATTCGCTGGTTACTGCTGCTTTCGACAAGACTAACAAGATCTTTTGTGCCGATAGATTCTATCAAATCTCAGGCACAAGGTAATCAAGTAAATTAAAACTGCTTACTACTATAATTGTCTTCAGCCCTCTGTTCTTCAACTACCACAAAACAGGAGCAAAAACGCAGTTTATACTGACAAACATCAGTCTTAGATATATGTGGCCTTAACTAAAAGGAATACGAGTGTTTGGTAATTAAACAATCCTAATCAATCTATGGTACCACAGCTATGTAAGATATTTTTCAGCTTTTTGTAACTGTATTGAGTTGATTGAAGAGCAGAAACAATTATAGAAAAATTGTGAGAGAAGGTTTATTTACTTAGGTACCCTGTCTGTGCCAGAGATTTAAAAAAAACATGAGCAGTGCTGATTCGTTTTATCGCAATCTATTATTATTATACTAAAGCTGAGTTAATCAATGTTTGTCTCATTGAGGCTTTTTTGCTTATGAATGTTAGTTACACAAAATACATACTAAAATATTCTGTGGTTTAAGGATTGAGTTATGTTTGAAAAAGAAATCCATTTTGTTCTATTTAGCTGTAATTTGCAATTTACTCACTAAGTCATCACTCTCTTACTAAGTTTCTGTCTAATACTATCATTCACTGAATCTTGTTTGACTTCTCTCCACACTCTTATTTTATACGTTGTCTATCACTCTCGCGTCTGCCTCCCTCTCTCCCCTCTCTCTATCGCTCTGTGCTTATTACCAGTCAAAGATAATAAACCTAACTATAAAACAGAAGATTAGAATAGTCCATTATAAACAATAGGGAATATCAGAACAAGTAGAAATACTATTTAACCCATAGCTGGAGAGAGAGAGAGAGAGGGGGGGGGAGATATAGTTAACAGAAAGACTGATTTGGGATTTTTTTAAAAATTCAACTGTCTTTGCAAACTCACTTTTTCTTCATTCAAACAATCCAATACATGCTAAATGGATGACCCAACGGATCGCATTTATTCTAGTACTATCTAATTTCTCTCCACGTTCTAAATTTTGTAAACAGCTTTGATAGCTTTCAGATGCAGCTTAAAAGAGCACCTTAAAATTGTCATAAAACCAATATTTATATCTGCTTTTATTAGACCTGAAAAACAAAGCGCTGTTCAACACAGGTACCTACAAATGTGCTTTAAAATCCCTGTTAGAATATGAAGTTAGGTAAAAAAAAAACGTTGCCAAGAGAAATTTAATAAAATGATGTGCATCGTAAATAACTAAAAGGTATATTTATAATACACTGACATTTTCTGCCTAGAGAAAAACACGAGTTACATTGAAAACTTATAAACAGAAAAAGATAAAACTGAACTTCTAAAATTAGTGATAAAATAGAAGTAAAATTGGGCGGTAAATTGAAAAAAAAATTAAACAGCATTTAGCTTAAAGTCATGAATTAAAAAATAAGAGAAAATTTAAAAAATAGATAATATTTTTAGGGAAATAAACATAAATTTGAAAATTAATTCACAAATAAAACTGACATTTTCAAAAGATGTTTCATGCATTTGCTGGAAATATATATATTAAGCAATGTGGTAAGTGAAATCACCAGCTGTCACTAGCGATAATGCAAAACTCTTTGTAAAAAACGAATAGAGCACTCTTCGATAGCTGATATTCTTTACATTAATAGTAAGATTTCCATTTACTCGCTTGTGCTGATAGCACAGCGGATTGAAGCTTGGACTGCATGCAAAATGAGTCTCAATCTCAAATTAAAGCACTTGTCTGTCTAGCCACATTGAAGAACTGTGATATAACAAAACAGTATGTATGTTGATGACTATAGTCATGGATGACCAGTAACTGTAGTTGGCATTGATGTAAAGGAGACAGACTGGAAAGAGAACAAAAATTGAGAGAGGTTTTGGAGGAAGAGATGCGTAGCATTTTAGTAAAGCTGATAGTTAGATTTCATATTCACTAGAAAAAGAAGAAAAAAAACCAAGTTTCGTCGTGAAACGAACTACAAGTGTTAACAGTAATCAGTGGTTGATTGGTTTTTTTTTTCACTTTTGACTGTTCAAATGGCTGAGTTCTTTCTCTTTTTTCCCCTTTCCTCTGGCAGATGATAAAATAAAGCCTAGTATATTTAAAAGTAATGCTGAAAGCATTAGCGTCCATATTGTAATCACATCAAAATAAAGATATTGATATTTAAAGAATTAATGTCATTTTAACTCCCACTTTGGAAAGTGTAGTGGATACCAACTTAGCATGTTGGGTTTGAGTCCTATTGGTTCCATAGCATCACATTCACTGTGGGTGTTGCCAACCTTCATGCGGTCAATCCTGTGAGTACCTGATTCTAACAAATGCCAACAACCGAATCGAGCAGCCCAAAAAGTCGTAAGATATAAGTTACTTTTTTTTTGTGTAACTTGTATCCCTTTTTCTTTTGCTCATCTCCAAAAAATGTGAAAGGTGTTGCCATAAAAATGAAGAATCGAAACAAGAAAGGATTTTGTTTTTAGCTTACAATTTATTTGTAGTACAATGTCAAGATTCCCTTCATACATGCCTTCTTTAAAGATGCAGTCAACTCCCCAGCCCCCAGCTGGAGGAAGCAAAAGGTGGAACGTCAGCTCACTACGATCGTCAGGTCTGCTCTGTCGTTTTTTTCTGATTCTCTGTCAATTATTTTTAATACATTCCTCTAATCGGCATTTCTCAAAATAAAAACAATAAAATGTTTCCAATTTCAATTTTTGTCTCAAACTTGTAATTATTATAATAATCACAGTCGCATTCCAAACACGACGTCTACCCACACCCTTGCCCTACATCATGTTACCATCTAGATTATAATTCTTATTTACTATCCTGCTTTTTTCAATCACCCCAGGGTAATGTTGTTACATTTGTAACTCACACTTCTATTTGATTCCATTATTTAATCTAGTCAAGATTCTCTTACCAATTCTTGAAGGATAAAATCTTGACGCTACACTTTGCATATCTTGTTGAAAATGTCTCATTATAAAGAAAAGCAACATGCACGCCTTTTTCTTTTTCAAGTGATGTGCTTTAATCTCATCAAAGAAAATAAGAAAATTGATGTTTGAAAGTCAAAATGAGTGATAACAAAATGTAATCAAAATGAGAAAAATACAATCCATTCAATGATTTGTCAAATTACTGTGCGATTAATCAAATTTAGCAATTGATTCGATAAACTGTTTATTTTCAGAACATATAAATGTATGTCACTGTGAAAAAATGGAGAGTAAGAAAGGGAGGTAATCGAATTGACAACATTCTACAAATATGTTTGTCATTATCAAATCTCAAATAAACAACCGATCGTTTTTACATTGACAGTTTTGCAAAAAGATTAAATGTTTGGAAAAAGTTTTTAAATTCCTTTGTTAATTGAAATATTATATATAGTTTGGTAATATATATATATATATATATATATATATATATATATATATATAATGAGGAATAAAATATACGATATATCAGAAAATGAAATGCTATGGAGACAAGATGTATGTAAGAAAAAGACAAAAGGAAAAACAAATTAAACAAAGGAAGAAATTATAAAAAACGAGAGATTAACCGGTTTCGTTCGGATCAACGCACGTTTCCAGAAAAAGTGAAGATTCAATACATTTAAAATCTTCACCTTTTCTGAAGACGTTCATAGATCCGAACAAAACTGTAAAATCTCTCGTTTTTGATGATTTCTTTCTGTGTTTAATTTATTTTTCCTTTTGCCTTTTATTACACACACACACACACACACACACACATATATTATATATATATATATATATTATATATATATATATATATATATATATTATATATATATATATATATATATATAAAATAATACTATACATTAGATTGATCGTCTATCGAGTCCTGCCGCTTTATGAAAACACTAGAAACTCAGTCTATAGGGAAAATCAAATTTATTACACCTATTTTATAAATAAGTTCTGACTGCAGTTCTACAGATCAGTAAACTTTATAGAGTAATATTTTAATTGTAATTACTCCTAACTAATGAAAGTTGTATTGAACGTGATGGATGGATTGGGGGGTTTGGATTAGGGTTAGAGAGCAGTTGTGTTTGGGGGCGGGGATGGATTGGAGTTATTATATACTGTTAAGAAAAAATAAAACTCCAAAGAGATTGTGCAGGCCAAGTGAATTTGTTCTGTTCTGTTTTTAATAACGTTTATAAGAGCTGTTAGTAAAAAGAAGATGTGACAACGAGAGAGACGAAAAGAGGAAATGATTTACTGATGCGTGTTGTCTACTAACGAGATTCAAGCTGTCTAAATGATGAGCTGCCGCCGTCCGGATAACCTATGAGGATCAAAGCATTGTTCACCACAGTGCAACATCTATATTCATACCATATCAATTGCCGAAATTAATACTATTGTCACTATCTATGTTACCTATTATCTTAACACCATGGAATTTCTATGGCTGCAGCTAATAAGATAAATTTATTAATTGGCACAATAATCTATTTCTATATATTTTTTCACATATATTTGTGTTTCTATGTGAGAGGTTGAGTGAGGATATAATTGAATAGACAACATTCTTCGAACATGTCTGAAATTATCAAAGTTGAAAGAAAGAGGCAATCATTTCTACATTCATAATTTCCCATAAATATTAATTGATTAACACTTCTTTGTTAATTCGAACATGCATTTATTTGATTGAGACATGAAAAACATTTATGTTTTCCTTTGCTTGAGGAGCACAAATGCACCATAGTAATTGACCCTTGCCTTTAAACTTTTATTCAAGGTAGAAATTACTTTTTAATCGACAGCTTTAAGGCTTAAAACTTACTTTCGAATTTCAAAGGTTCACATATGTTAACCATTTTGATCCATTATTTTAATGTGCAAATATAATGGTCACAGGCGCCTCTTTAGTATTAAAGAACCGAACATTCTATAGAGTTTTTAAAGAATATTATAAATAAAGACTGTCAACCACTCTGCTAAGTAAGATCCTTTTTTTAAACAAGATAAATAGATAGACATAGGATATTTTCTTAAAGATCTTCTTGCTATTGTAAGATCATTCGGCTTCTTCGCTGTAAATGCAAAAAACAGTTTTATCTCTATTTAGCGCGGACAAATATTAATGCGACGACTTCCGTGCAAATTCTCTTCTTTCGGTCTGTCTTAGAGCACATTGTCATGGGATAATCGTGTCTCCGCGCGAAGCATCAGTGCCTCTGTTTGCAGAGAAGCAAGACAAAAAGCAAACAGAATGTGTCTCTCGGTAAGTTTTCTTCGCAGTCTTCATTTCCGGCATTGTGTTAGAAGAACAAAGGGTCAGAGTGCCTGCTGCACGTTTCTATATCAACGAGACAGTCTTCATCAATTCACTTCATGATTACAATCAAACTTCTCAATAGTTTAATTCAAAGTAAACACAGGCCCAACAAGAACATTTTCTGATTTAGCCATTAAAGTTAGGCGGTGGTCAGGTGACTATGCAACCGCAAGAGGGGCGTTTTCCTTGCTCCGTATAATAAAGTACATTATAGAGGTTTTAAACCATTAACAATGAAGACAGCTAAACTAAAATATTCACACTCCTGTAGTCTCACTTTCACCGCATGGGAGTTTTGACCACAGAAGAGTATCAAATTTCCTTTCACATATTAAATCTAATAATACGCTAAGGCAATTTCATGTTTGTACATACATTATCACTCTCTACCTTTTTTTTTTTAAAATGGGATCATCCGATCACAGAAGGTGCAATGCAAACAAGCAATTTTTTAAATTTCATCTGATGTTGTTGTTGTATCGAACATGAAACTTGTACTAAATACACGTCTTAGCCTTCGGGCTATGATCAAAGTTTAATATCTGTACTGTCTAAAGAGGTCTATAGAATGGAAATATGTCACAAACTGCTACAAGAGTTTTGAAGATAGATGCCAATAACTATAATATATATATATATATATATATATTGGCCATACCACTACAACCCTCTCCTGATGCCTTACACATCACTTAAACGACACTAGTGCCATCCAGCGACACATTACCACACATAAAAAAGCATAAAATCAACCGAACTAAGACAAATATTAACAACTAACACTAAGATCATACATAAAAACAACTGCACCAACAAACTAAAAATCTTCGAAGCCCTACACATAAAAAATTACAACCCACAATTAATAAAATAGCATTCACCACCGGTACTAACGCATTATCAGTCTTCAACAATTAATACACAATAATAATAATAATAATAATAATGATAATAATAATAATAATGATAATAATAATGATAATAATAATAATAATAGATTAAAAACAAATAAATAAAATAAATAAAAACAAATTAATAAATAAATTAATAAGTAAGTAAATAAAAGAATAAAGATATATATATATATATATATATATATATATATATACACATATGCAAATTAATAGACATAACCAAAAATAAAACCATAAATACGGCTCTTTACTAACAATAACGCACATCCTCCTGAAGACGGTCGCGAAAACCGAAAGCGCTATAGAAATGGCCCAAGATACAACATTAGGCGCCATAATCCACCAATTGACACCAGTCGAGAAGTTAACCAGAAAGATCGCAAAGAAAGAAAACTCTGTGGTCTTCAATGACACATGTATAATATATATATATATATATATATATATATATTGAAACTACATTAACCAGAGTACTTAGATAAGTATGTTTTAGTTTGTACAAAGATGTTATAATAATAATATTGTGGGGTCTGCGTTCGCACCAGACATCCATAGAATGGAAATATGTCACAAACTCTGGTGTCATTTTTTTAAGCACGGCAGCGATATACAACAGATGAAGGATATAACTGTGGAATTTCCACAGGTCCCACTAGTATGAAACATATTTATGATAAAAAATGCATACAGATTTTTGATTGCTTTAACTCAGACGAGAAACTTAAGGGAAGCATATTTTGAATGTATTACATATTTATCTATTTATTTCTAAATTTCACTTATCTGAGCTGTAGCTATAGAAATTCCATCACGTTAAGATAACATAATAATTAACATAAATGTGTGGACGAAATTTTGTGAGCTGTTACCTCTGATAACATTGCGAGTTGTCTATCCTTGCATCTGGGGTAAATTATGTTAATTATGAAATCCCTAATAAAAAAGTATCTTCTAAAAATAATACATTTTTCAAGGTAAACTTCTTTGGTAACACATTAAAACCAGTGGCTGTTAATACAATTCAAGATCAGATATTCCATCAAAGTTTCACAATGTATTAAAACTGCTAAATACCATTCCTTTGTTTATCCACATCGCAGATATCATTTTTCCATATCTTTTTCCTGCAAATAAATTTTATAGTACCACCTATCGTTCACTCTCTCTCATCTGCAAACCTAACAAGGGAAATAACCCAACATTACTCTTGCAGTGCCACCTATCCTTCACTTTCTTCGAATTACCAATTTAACAAGGGGAATAACTCAACATTAACTTGATAAAAGGCAGCTGATGATCGATGTGTGCATCAGTAGACTTCAAGCATACAAATAACTAAAGGAAATTAAGAATCGATTACTTTCCAATTGAAAACATTTTACATTCCATTGAACTCAGTGCCTCTTTATAGATGACACAGATAAAATATTTAAAATACAATTTCAGCATATATAAATAAATTCATGCAACTATTTCTATAAAAATAGCGGCAATTCTTCCAAGACGTATATCCAGTCAGATTTTAAAGTTGCTGGAAAAATGGTGGAATCATTCTACTGTTCCAGAAATACCTGACTCCTGATGCAATCCTTTCCTATATAAGAACCAGATATGTCCTAAGATGAAGTACTGCCGCCACATCTGAGGAGGTGCCACCCAAAGCACTCTTTCCTGCTTTGACAGAATAGAAAATCAACTTCGAAATTTAGGGGGGGGGGATCTCTTCCGCTCCTTACAGCCTCTTTCTCACAGAAGAGACGTTATTAGTCTCTCTCTCTCTCTCTCTCTCTCTCTCTCTCTCCTCTATCGTTATTTCAATGGAAGGTGCTTGACTGAGATCATGTTTCTGATTCCTCCTTGTAATACATTCACAGCAAGAACTCGTCTTAGTACCACAACGGACAAAAACTTTCCTAACTTCCTCTATATGCCTAGCATTCAGAACAGAGCTTCTTTGCAAGGGTTCCTGTCTGTGGAACACGTTGTCGCAGGACTGCTTCTCTGCAGATAACAGCATGGTTGTCTTAACATCTAATAGCAATAAATACTTGCCATAAATCATCCTCATAAATAATCAAATTCACTTCATTCCATTAATCATTTCTATTACTCCAATTATATTCTTCATCCTTCAGTTATCAATCATTCCATCTCATTAACCCTATACTAGAGTGGCTTTTGGCCTTAATCAGTGGTGACCCATTAGTAAAAGTCTTGTGGCCTGCCTCACAATACAGGCATAGTTTCAGGACCCAAATATTACTACTATCTCTACAAGCATTTTATTCATGAAAATCCAACATTTATAGTTACAGATGCTCTAAATAACATATCATTGTTTTCCATCTCTCCTAAACACTAACCCAGTCTAAAAATAATCCCTACCAGAATTTATTTATTAGAATCAAACTTGCATAGTTACGGATTGCTCAAATAACCTAGTCCAATCTAATACTACTAGACAAGAAGTGACAATGGGAGTATAGGTTTAGAATATGTGGTGCTAAGACAAACATCTGTAAATGTGTTAGAAAAACAGAAAAAAACAGTTAGTGTTGAAAAGAAGCCAGCAACAGAAGGAACGAAGAGAAAATATGCCAAAATATTAAAAAACAACAAAACAATTTTTTCTAGAACATTGAGTCATATGTATATACTATTTCCACTGCTATTATACAATTATTGGACTGGGCTAGTTTTCAGGAGAGCTGATTTGAATTGGTTATCAATCCTTTATAGCTTATTTATCGCTGAAAAACATTATCTATTGTAAATAATTAATTGTATACGATTAATTGAACTCAAGTTGCTATTTTACCCATAGATGAGAGGATATCGCTGGTTTATACCTTTCACAACGGTGTTAGTGTGTAACCGACTCTGATAGATCCAATGGGATTTGTACTGATTTCATAGGCTATGAACATATCCATTAAGTCAACCATGCACCTCACTCAGGAGAGTGGGAGAAATGTACCAGATTATATCATTATTGCCTTCCGTAACAAAAAAAAAACATTTACCCAGCATAGCATTAATAGTCCTTCGGGATAAACTGTTGCAGAAACACGGATGTCTTGAATTGCAGGAAGGTTGGCCGGCCAAGGAAGACTTGGAAGCAAGTGATTGGACAAAACCCTACAGAGTGAAGTTTGGGGACAGTTGACCCACTGAACCATGAGGCTGTACAGTGAGCTTGTGAAATATCAAAAACCGTCTGACCCTGAACAAGGGAAAAGTAACGTTAAATGAAGAGAGAGAGGGGGAGAGAGAGAGGTACTTTTAAAACTGAATGTTCCTTAGTAGTACCTTATCATTTCGTGAGTATGTCACAGAGAAGTACTACCAAATCCAAGTCGAAGCAGATTTTGCCTAAGGATGTTTAGTCTTCTTCCATGATCATCTCAGTGTTATCATCTGGACCCGGTCTAAGTAGCTATCTGGTTGCCTTCTTTTTATACACGTTTCACCACATGATTGCGAACAAATGCACAAATCGAAATAAAGAATATTTATAATATTCAATTCTATAACATCATTACCGGCCGGTTTGATTGCATCATAAATCCCTTGGACTGTTTAGTCCCCTTCTCAAGGGTGTCCACGGACACCTGTCTAGTTAGTGTTTCTCATCACGATATTGTTCAACCAATCAAAGCCTTTCACATCTCTCAGCTTCTCACACATAAACACGCACATTACTCTCTATCATTATTGTAAATTTCTCTTTGTCTAACTTTTTAGAATATCTAAACATTTTTGAATCTGCATTTATTCAATAGTTCAAAATCTAAGAATGCATGAAATATTTTTTATATCAATAACTATCGCTCATATTCTAAAGAATATTCACATATCAAGATTTGGATATAATGAATTTCATACATAAGGATTCTTATAAAAAATGATATAAAGTGTCATAAACTCATTATTTGTTTTACTTTACAGTAATACTTTTTAAAAATTAGTGAGTTTCATTTAAATATTTCAATCTTACTTTGTTTTTGCAAGTATACTGTAATTTTTATTCATTTTTTTCTCTGTCACTCATGCACAAGCAAGTACATTGCTTTATGTATCTTGCAAACCAATTTAACTGCTGATTATTTTAAAATGTATCTCTCTGTTAACACATGATCTGGTTTAACCTATCAGAGCCTTGGGTCGAAAATGATTTAACTATTTGTGATAAAGTAACATTTATTATTCAAATGAAAACGTTAAAAAACTTGTTCATAGACCTGTTCTACAGAACATGTAAGTTTTGTGTGGTGCACGTTTTTTCTCTGTATACCACCATTTTGCAAGCACAGCTCAATAGTTTATAATGTGCTTGATCCAAGCTCCTTGATGCTAAATCACTATCGCTACTCACACATTGTCTTGGCCTTTTGGCTAAGATCAAAGTGTAGTATCTGTTCCGATGGATACTGCACCCCATACTGGTATTGTCTTGTCCTTCGGGGCTTGACTTACGCCGGTCTATGGGTCTGTCCTGTGCAGTTCTAGGAGGTCCACCCTCCCAGGCTTTGCCTCCCCTCTTTGGGGAGGAGTAAGTTTATTGCTTACTGACTGAGGCGCCCCTACCGGGGGAATGCCGACAGGGCTATCCAGGCAATTTATAAATGGCCAGAGTGCTCACCTTGAGCGCTGGCTTATCTAATCCCACTTTCCCGACCTTGTGTCACATCTTACCTTGTGGGAGGTAGATAAATAAGACATTGTCTTGGCCTTTTGGCTAAGATCAAAGTGTAGTATCTGTTCCGATGGATACTGCACCCCATAGACTGGTATTGTCTTGGCCTTCAGGTCTTGATTTACGCCGGTCATTGTGTCGGTCCTGTGCAGTTCTAGGAGGTCCACCCTCCCAGGCTTCGCCTCCCCTCTTTGGGGAGGAGTAAGTTTATTGCTTACTGTCTGAGCCGCCCCTACCGGGGAATGCCGACGGGGCTGCTCAGGCAATTTTTAAACCCCACTTTTCCGACCCGACCTTGGGTCACATCTTACTTGTGGGAGTAAGATAAAAACTGGCCTTGTGCCTAACTCCTGGAGAGCAGTAAATCAATACTCACACATTGAAGTATGTAATGACCCTCTTCCAAACGTTGTCTAACAGTCACAATGTTATTTTCTGTCCTTACTGACCGTGGCCAACAATTGCAGCCTTTAATGTTATCTTGTACATTTCCTGTCACACTAAATGTGTCCAGGAGACGCTTTATTGTGAGTCTGGTTGGAGTATTTCTCTCTGAAAAGTCCCTCGGAAACTGTCGTTCAGTTTGGACAAGCAATTTCGTCATGAAGTGTAGACCTGTACAATCTTGATCCTCTCCTGCACTAAATGTCTTTATGTTCAGAATTGGTAGATTCTTAAATGAAGTTTATATATTTGTTTTTGCATGTCATTTTCTGCATTTGTATGTTTTCTAAGGCAATTCATCCTGAAGGTCAAGGCAAAATAGCTGTCATGTTTTTTGCTCCAAAGATCAGCACCTTCGTATTGGTTTACAAGTGTATATTAACAATTATCAATTAATTTGGACTCAGTGAGAATTTGGTATTCTGTTAAGGCAGGAAAGAGTGTTTTGAGCAGCACCTCACCTAACGTGGATTTTGAAAATACTTTTCTAAAAAATACTTGTTTAGGAAACTTATAATATATTCAAGAACTACTGATTGACTAATGCGAGTTTTTCCAGAAAAATAATTATTTTCTCTTACTGGTTTTCTGTGTGTGCATTTTTTAAGTTAAAAGTTGTTAACTAAATATATAGAAACGTTCTCGAGTTAGAAGTGGACGGAGTAAGTTCAGAGATCTTCTGCCATTACTAACGAGCAGAGTGTTACTACTGTCGACCAAAAGAAGAGTCTATCAGGCATGTGTGCACAGTGTAATGAGATATGGAAGTGAAACTTGTTCAGTAAGGGTTGAGGATATGTGCTGCATGGAATGAAATGACATCAGAATGATACGATGGATGTTTAATGTGAGTCTTAAAGACGGGTATATGACCTTGAGAGAAGAAGAAATCTGGACAGGGACAGTATTAGGAGATGTGTGCAGAACAGAAGACTTTATTGGTTTGGTTACATACAAAGAATAGATTAGAGTTTTGGGACTTGTAAATGTAGAACAGTTGAGGGAGCAGGGTCGGTTGACAGGGGAAGGCTGAGAATGGAAGGAAGTGATAAGGGTGGAGTTGAGAGAATGAGGTATAAATAAAGACCTGGCCAGAAAGAGGTTAGTTTGAAAGTCAATTTTTAAAAGCCGTCCAACACATGCCAGCATGGAAAATGAATGTGAAACCGATGATGACGACGACGATGATGATGATGATGATGATGCAGATGCAGTAGCAGCAGCAGCAGCAAATGTATACATCTGATTAACAACAGTCGGAGCCCCTTTCACTTTTTTCTCTCCCAGTATATTATCATTTTTAATCTAAAAAAATCCGCTTTCATCTCGATTAATGTTCAAGTAATTTTTAACAGATTTAAAATAACATCAATTTTATCAGTTTTTTTACTTATATTACAAATGTATGTGTCCATTTTCTACATTTATCTTGTTATATATGCTATATCCAGAAAGTACTTAGCTCTTTTATAAGTCATAAGAAAAGTTTTTGTAGACATCATTTAACTTGGTAATCGATGAGTAGGAACCAACTTGAACATGTTTGAATATATACTTTTACATTCAGTTGCCAAGGAGTCATTGTTGAGTGAGCTTGTATACTGTGTGACCAGCACATTCACAGACATTAAGTTAATTCCTTATTTTGTTTGTAATTCGATTGGCTAAATATAACATCGGTTTCTTTAATATTTTCCAATCAAGTCAAGATTTATAAAGAGCCTCTACTTTTTGATTAAACATTGCAACTTAAACAAACAAACAAACAAATCATCATCATCATCATCATCATCATCATCATCATCATCATCATCATCATCATCATCATCATCATCATCGGTTTAACATCCGTTTTATACGCTGGTATGTGTTGGACGGCTTTTAAAAATTGACTTTCAAACTGACCGTTCTCTGGACAGATCTTGATTTATCCCTCATTCTCTCAAATTCATCCTTATCACTTCCTCCCATTCTTAGCCGTCCCCTGCCAACCGACCCTGCTCTCTCAACTGTTCTGCATCTACAAATCCAAAACTCTCATTCATTCTTTAAATGTGACGAAACCAACAAAGTCTCATGTTCTGTTTGATACTGTCTAAATTTAATTTTCCTCCAAGCTTATCAGTCTATGCCTGTCTTTAAGACTCACATTACACGGCCATCATATCATTCTCAAACAGTCATCATATCATTCGCAATCAAACATAAAGTAGATTCTTGATTTTGCTTGTAATTCCATTGCAATTCATAATGCAACTAAGCTAGGAGACAACCGACTCAATCCCCTTAAAAAACAAAACTATTATCCTATATTTCTTTCATAAAAAATTTCCTGCAATAAAAAACAAAATTTAAAAAAATCACACTGAGGATTTAACAAAACGTCTGAATATAGAATTTAGAAATTATAAGCAGAATTACAGGCTTAATTTAACTACAAGTTATATCTAATGATCACTTCTAAGAATGTAGGGCTCATTTCAGTCTAGTAAATCGTTAATTTCTTATTTAGTTCCTTCTTCATTTATAGTTAAAATGCAGAGGAATTGTGGTGTGAGGAATATGAGAATGACATTCTCTTATGTATTATTTATTTTGTTTCGAGAAATGACATTCCCTCACTATTTATATCAATAAAATTATGTTCTTTCTGTGTAGAGGAATTCAATATTATCTCTGAATTGGCAAGGTTTCAAAAAATATTCTTGGCATTTATTCTCTACCATAAAACTGTATATAAAAGATGTATAGGCCTGTTACATTTACCAACATCTTTCAAGACATTCGGTCACATTTTCCAATATCGTTTTTAGTTTCTTTATTGTTGACGAGAAAAGGAGGAAACTCGGTATTACCTGGAAACAATTATTTCTCAGCTTAAAATTGGGATTAATTATTTATCACGCATTTCTTTGCCATTTTTTTTTTTATCACAAACTAAATGTATTTCATAAATGAACGAACATTTTTCTTAAGCCCTATTTGAATTATGAGACAATACAAAAATCATTTTCTTTTCTCTTCATTCATTTTTAATTCTTTAATTACTTAGTTATCTCTCTTGATAAGTAAAACTTAATATATTGATCGCCAAAAGAAAAATGTGTTTGCATTATTATCTAGACTCTTGGTAAAGAAAATGTAGTTTCTTTGTAAAAATAATCTGTGATGACCAACTTTAAAGAAACCAACAGAATTGTGTTGTTTTTTTTTATCTGAACTATATGATTTTGTGGAGCATTTAGAAATTTAGATTCGTCATCAAATCTGTATTAACTGGCTATTTCCATCAATTCCACTGAAACTGTTCCTTTAATCTTGAATCAGTTAAGCTGCTGCTTGCTTTTTCTTCTCGAACGAGTACGATTAAATTTAGAAAAGGTAATTATTTTGTTATAGTTTTTAGAAGGAGATTTTTATTTTCATCAATAATACGTTATTTTTTTCACGATATGAAAAAGAAATTATTAACAATCACATGATTAAAAGTAAATATTTTATGACTAGTGTGCACCCTCTCTCAAAAAAGGACGGGAAAATAATTATGCTTTGCCAGTGTTCGCACTGATATTCATATAAAATCATAAAATTATGTCAATAATTTAATTCTTCATATATAAATAATTATCATTTCTGATGATCTAAAGAAACATAATCACCAACAATTGACTTTTATTTAGAGTGGAGGATTTCTTTCCAAATTCATTTCAGGCGGCTGGAGGTTTCTGATTTGCTATTTGCTTTCTCGTTTCCCCTCACCACTTGGAATGGGCTAGAAAAGGGCACGTTTTTTACTAGCTAACTTCTGAGTGATGGGACAAATTCATATTTATTTATATACAAATTAATACACATTGTATTATAGAGTGGAGGATTCTTGATAAATTAAAAAAATATATATTTTACAGGTAACATGTTCATAAAAAATTAGGGTAGTTCAAGCGCTTTAGTGAATAACATTAATTTTCTCAAAAAGATGAATACTATTACTATTCGCTTTAATTTAATATTTTTATTGCATGAGTGTACTATTTTGTATCGGTCTATGTGATCGGCAATGAGTTGTAATTCAGATTGGCGATTATGTAAACATCGCCTGTTCACTGCATGAATAAGCAACTCACCTAAGCTCAATGAGATTCATACGCGGTGAATCATCTTGGTGCGAAAACCAAACCACATGCTGAACAGAACAATTCCAGTTCCAATTTTACTTTCAAACAGACAAGACATATATTCCTGCGCTCTCTACCAGACGAGTCGTGGAACTCCAGGATAACGTTATTTCGTCTTGTTTACATTAACCAACCCATTGTACAAACTTCATTTTGTCCCTATGTTTCCGTAAATAAAATTGCATATCTCTTTAGTTGTGGAGCCGTTATTATTTCGTGGAAGAATGATGCTCCCTTTGTGCTTATGTAACATTTTTATTTCAATCAGATTCGTCTAGACGAATTACTCTTCCAAGTGTGTTCGACATTCTGATTTTCTCTCCGATTTAAACCCCAAACTAACATTGGCTTCCTCAGCTAAATCTTCATTATATATTTTTTAATCAGATTTATATGTTAGCCACCATATCTATTAGTAGTATACAATGGAGATATTCACATAGTTCACAAATATTTTCCTCTTGGTGGATCCACGGGTTACGACCTAGTATATATAAGATTATCTTAGCTGTTGTCTATATACACGTTGTTTTTTTGATTTACCGTTATGTTATTTTTTTTGTTTAACATTCATTTTCGCTTTTCTTCAATTTTAGTTAAACATAAAAAGAAAAAAAAGATTATAAAGTTAAAACAAAACTAGTGAATAAAGGAACTTTTTCTTCTTGCGTTTTTTTTTATCTAATGTTGTCGAAAATCTAAGCGATGTCCTGTGTCAAGATTTAAATTTGAGTCCACTTTTAGCCGATATTTTGATCCTGATTTTAGGCCTAGCGTTGGAGACAATATAAAGGAAACTCAAGTATGAATAATGTGAATTGTGCATGTTTTTTCCCTTGAAATCTCGATTTCAAGAGAAAACAAGTTTGTAGCTAAAGATTTTTCTCAAGTCACTTTCTTTTTCCCCCGCCTATTTGTAAATGGAGCCAAAGGCATACATCATTTACATCATGACACTCGCAACACAGCCTGTAACTGACACAATATTTGTATGAGAAAGATCATTTGTATTTCCTTCTCATAGGTGGCTATAATGTCTGGCAGCTTTCCACAGGAACTTTGTGCGTCTCAGTGTTTTTTACTGCATTCCTAGACACTCTTTAGTTTCTATTTGAGACACTTAATCGTAGACATCATCATCATCATCAACAACAGCAGCAGTAGCACTGTCGGTTTAACGTCCTTTTTACATGCTGGCATGCGTTGGACGGATTTTAGAAATGGACTTCCAAACAAACCTATCTCTGGCCAAGACTTTATTTATCGCTCTTTCTCTCAAGTCCATCCTGATCACTTTTTCTTATGTTCTGTGAACAGACACTGCTACTTCAGTTTTTATACATCTACTAACCCAAGGACTGTTTCAAGGTGGCCATACCATCGAAGTATCCTGTTTTGCACACATCTCCCTATACTGTCTAGATTTAATCTTCTGCTGTGGTCACCAGATCTAAGCCTGCCTTTAAGACCACCATTATACATCCATCATATCACTCTCATTAGGTTAGTCCATCCACTCCTAACCCTTGCAATCACACTAGCATCTGCTCCACCCTGTGCTCCAATGGTATCAATAAGGTAACAAAACTTCTGAACACATTCAATTAGCTTCGTCATATACATCCGAGTTCTCATCTCAATAGAGATTGATGAGATACAGACAGATATTAATGTGCACAGTTTTAAATTCAGATTGAACATTTTTTTCTGATCCTTTGACAATATAAAAGAAATTAATTGATGAATATATATTGGAAATTTCATTTTAAAATTTGGTGATTTTCTTAATTTTCCAAATTACCCGCCTTTGTGTAATGAAAAATGTCTTGAATACATACAAATTCAACATATTTCTTCTAAATTGATAAATGCGTATTTTTTTTTATTTATCACACCTAGAAAACCGCCAAAACGGCTCACTGTTATTTAAGTCAATGATACAACATTTTATTTACCTCCCCAGGAGGTTAGGCACAAGGCCAGGTTTATCTTACTCCCACAAGTAAGATGTGACCCAAGCTCGGGTCGGGAAAGTGGGGTTTTAAAAGCCAGCGCCCGAGAAGGTGAGCACTCTGGCCATTAAAAATTGCCTGGGCAGCCCCGTCGGCATTCCCTGGTAGGGGCGCCTCAGGCAGTAAGCAACAAACTTACTCCTCCCCAAAGAGGGGAGGCAAAGCCTGGGAGGGTGTACCTCCTAGAACTGCACAGGACAGACCCATAGACCGGCGTAAATCAAGCCCCGAAGGCCAAGACGATACCAGTTTATGGCGTGTATCAATCAATGATACAACATGATATTTTGAAATATTGTACATATAGTAGCGAACAAAGGCTCAAACACAGCTATTTGTATGCCTAATTTGCATAATTTTTTAAGAACTGTTTATAATAAATTAATGTTTGGTGTTATTCATTTGTTATATTATTGCAATAGTTCTGCAGATATTAATAGTAATTAATTAAAGTAATTTAATAAAAAAAAGGATAAATTCCCAAAACCTTTCTTAAAATATTATTACATTAATTTTCAAGGGAGGTAATTTAAATGAAATCAATTAGTTTTGATAACTACCAGAGATTTATATTAAAGATATGTAATGTAAGTTATACATTTAAAAAGAATACTTACAGCTAGATTAATAGACGCCAGTTAGCTAGGGTTTTTTTTTTGCTTGTATCAAATAAAAGCAAAACCAAAGTATCAATAACAAACGTACATTTCCAAAGACTAAACAACAATGATATCCAGCCTCTGCTAATTTTGGTATCACTTAATTTGGTAAGAAGAGGAGAATAGATAAATATAAGGTTGTTCTTCTGTCTGTCATGATAAATGTGACAGTTATTGGATCGTGCCATCAACCGATTCCCTCACTTAGCGATTCCTAAATAAAATATGGCGGCTGATATCCTTTATGTCAAGTTAACGACAGGAAATTGGGTGAAAACAAAAAACAGCAAAGTGTGAAGCACGTTTTAGTTTGGGTAACTGAAGTGAACATGTGTTACGTAAGATAATTCTGATGATGTTAGCATTCACAGCTGTCTCGAGCCAGATTTCATTTTCTCAATTTCTTGCTGCTGCTGGTGGTCTCTGCAAATGAGATGATAATGACTCAGGCGTTTTTCAATATTTTTCTTTCTATATTTTTCATTCGAAACATTAGCAGTTTTAATCATTTTTTTATTTTGGCCTTATATTGAAAATTTTTCTTTCCGTTTATGTGTGTGCGTGCCAAGAAAAAAAATTTAATTTATGGCATATTCATTTCAGGATTGGTTCATGTGGCAATGTGTGCATGCATAATTACGATGATACACCAGGTCTCATTAAATCATCGAAGTTAAGCGACATTGAGCCTGGTCAGTACCAGATGGGTGACCATTTGGGAATACCAGGTGCTGCTTGTGGAAGGACGGTGACATCTCCCTACAAAAAATAACGTTAAAATCATCTCATCTGACTGGAATACACATGCGACTGAGGATTGATTGTGCATTTAATATTCCTTAGAAACTTCCTTCCAGGAAGGTATTTGTGTGCAGTGGAATATGTTGGTGAGATTAATGAATGAGTTTGGATTTGAGAGAAATGGACAGTCACGTTGAGACAAGTCATTTCAAATCTTGGCTCATCATCCGCTGATAAATCTGGGCAAATTTCTCTGAGTTGAGTTGTGACGTCTGTCCATTGACTAATCGAAATTAGAAATGAAAAAAGATTTTCTGAGAAAATAAATTAAAAAAGAGTAAATATTCGGGGCACAAGAAAAAAAATGGGTTAAAAAATAACTTGGTTTCAACCTCAGCAATGCAGTTGCACGTCAACAGGGGAGAAATTCCATGTGAACTGTTGGCTTTTTATAGATATATACTGGTAGGTACGACACTAGTAGATACAACAATAGATACGACACTAGTATGGACGACGCTAATAGGTATGACCAGCATATTGCACATTTTTAACTTTCATAACAAAATATAAAGTTAAAAATCCGTAAAATAAAACACTTCAACAGAATTTTGCTACATTATCAAGAAGAATGAAAAATGTTAGTTAATTTTGCAAATATTTTCAAATTCTCACTTGTCTATAAAAATGTTTAATCTTTTTTTCAGATTTACCAGGGAAACTTTGCTCGTAAACAAGTTTATTCTTGTTATTTACATTTAATTGTTCATTATTATGCGTCGAAAATTAAATAAAATAGTTTGAAAAAAAAAATAGTCCATATTTGTTTCAGTGAGTAATATAATTTGACTCTCAATGGTTAAAATATTTTGTCTGTTTTATGAATCTGTAAGTAACTTATGATAAAAACCTTCATCTCGAATTGCAAAATCAATGGCAATATTGATTAATATTTCCCATAGGAATAAATTTTTTTCAAATTTGATCAAAATTCATCACATGATCTTAATTCTAGAAAATGTCTAAAATTTAAGGCTGGTATGGTCTTAAGAAGAAATTGAAATTCAGGGAATCTTGCTTAATCGGTGTCTAATGACTACGGATCAAATTCCATTCAAATCTGAGATATTTTAATTTTCAAATGGTAGGTTTTGCCCATATTATTCTCATTAAAACATTCAAAAATACTCCAAAGAAACTGAAATTTGGAGAATATTTTTTAATTGATGTCTAATACTTATTGTTATAATTTCACAAAAATCAGAGGTATCTGAATTTTCACAATTTTAACCCCTTTGCAAAAAAACTAAATTAAACTAAATATAGCCCACATTACCTACCCGTACGCCTATTAGCTGTGTTTCAAAATGCATTATGGTCGGTTAATATGCTAATACAAATATATAAACCTATACACATAGCTAACTTTATATATAGGTTGAAATGAATTTAATAAAAACCTGGTAGTATTATTTAGACCATTCTCAGATGAGATTTCTTACCAAGTTTAAACCATCAATTTTTTCTGATTGAATTTTCAATACATCAGATAGTTTTTCAGTTATTCCAGATAATTTATCTCAAAACTGCCTGTTTACTCTATATAGTCTTTCTTTACTCTATCGTTGTTTCCATGGAAGATGCTCGACTGAACTCCAATTTCTGCTTACTCCTTGTAAGATATTTACAGCAAGAACTCGTCTGTTAACCACAGTTGAAAAGAACTTTGCTTTTCCCCTCCATGTGGCTAGCATCAAACGGAATTTCCATGAGCAATTTTCTTTCCCCAAACTTCCCATCTGTGGAACACATTACCACAGGATTGTTTCCCTGCAGACGACAACATGGCCGTCTTCGAATAAATCATAAATCGTCTCCATAAGTAATCAAACTTTAATTCCATTAATCATTTTCAATCCTCTCATAATATTCTTCATCATTAAACTGAAAAACCATCCATCTCATTAACCCATTATCCACTAGTGGCTTTTGGTCTTGATGTGGTGACTCATTAGTAAAAAAAATATATACCAGGAGCACACTGTTTACGGTAGAAGTAGAGAATAGTTAACACTCGAGAACTCGCAAACCAAAAAAAAAAGCATAATTTATATCAAACGCATTAGAATTAAATTTTCTACCAAACCCGGCTAGAAATACAGAATAGTTAACACTTGAGAACTTGTAAAGCAAAAAAAGTGACGAAATCCAGCTAGTTTTAGCGTGTGGAAATTATTCTTCAGATATTTTAAACGGTAAAAAATTTTACCAATCGTTTCCGTGCATTGAAATTATCCGGGTTCAGTAGAGAATTTCATTCTAATGCGTTTCATATGAATTATGTGTTCTTGTTTTTTTATGGTTTACGAGTTTTTGAGTGTTAACTATTTTGTATTTTTACCCAAATTCTCCAATTACATTAAACAACTTACTTAAGCTCATGAGATAGTTTGCGGTTGTACATTGACAACAACGTGTTCTTTGATGTTATTTTTATGAAGAGTTTTTTTAGTTATTAACATTAGCCAGAAAACTTGTATTTGTAAAGTTTGTAAACATTAAACACATTTCTAGTAGGTGATAATCTCTTCTCTTCCTTACGGTCTCTCTCTACTCTACCGTTATTCCCATAGAATGTGCTTGACTGAGCTCAAATCTCTGGTTCCTCCTTGAAAGAAACTTGCAGCAAGAACTCGCTTTGTAGCACCCCAAAAAAAAACTTTCCTTTCTTCCTCTGCATGCTTAGCATCAGGCAGAACTTCCACAAAGAGCTTCTTCGTAATGACTTCCTGTCTCTGGAACACATTACAATGGGATTGCTTCCCTGCAGATTACAACATAGTCATGTTCAAATCCAATGTCAACAGATTCCTGGTATGAACGGTCCCCACTAGTAATTCGAGCTTGATCCATCCTATCAATCTTTTCCAATCCTTTCAAATATTATTCATCTATCAGTTGACAATCATTCCATCTCATTGCCCCATGTCCTCGAGTGATCTTTGGCCTTGATAAATGGTGATCCTTTAGTAAAAAAAATATTTTCCTTGCTTTGTAGTCTAGTCTCATGGACATTGTGTTTACTTTAATTGGTTGTTTATAGTTTCACAATTATTTTGTACTTCTAATTTCTCCTCAATTGAATGGTCTTGTTTAGATGTGGACATTCAAATTAGCCAAGAAGTTGGAATAATAACCTAGGAAAGATTGGAATAATTGCTCCACGATTTCTGGAAGCGTTCCCCTATTTAATGTACCCATCCTGTTTATTTCCAAAATGGCTACAGTTAATTTGCAATTCGTCCTGCAGAAACTTTTGTCTTCTTTATTCCAGTTGTCATTTCGTTTTATTTCTTCTTTAGTTTCAATGGTTGCAATAAAACAAAATGTCACATAAATCTTTATTCACGCATCTTTTTACTGTTACTCATGTCTCTGTCTTTGTTATCATACTTCTTTATTTTTATTCTCTCTCCCTCTCTTCTCTCCTTCCCTTCTTGACCCGATTTCTTTTTTTCTTTTCTCTTTTCTTGCTAAGATATTCCTCAATTTTAGGATTGAGTTATGTTTTTTTTTAAACTTCCAATTTAAATGTTCTGATTAGCTTCAATTTGCATTTAACTCATCAAGTGATCCATCTCCTATTAAGTGTATATCTATCACTTTCACCCTCTCCCACTGTATGTTGTTTGAGCCCCCCCCCCTCGCCACACTTATTTATACGAGATCTACACACTTCTTCACACATATTTTCCCTTTCACCACTTCTATCTGCCTTTGTTCTCATATTTCCTTATATCCCCCACCCTGTTTCTCTCTTTTCTTTCTTTTATTCCTCTTGTATGGAGATGACGGTGGTTAAGTGGATAACGATACGGACTAACGACTTGGTTATGCTAAGTTCGAATCTAGTCGGTTCCATAGAATCACTTTCACTTAGAGACTTTGGCAACCATTACATAGTCTCTCCTGCAGAAATGTCAACAACAGAATCAAGCCGGTCAATAAGGTTGTACGTGTTGATTCATACGAATTTACTTTTATTCCTCTTGTCCTGTTTTCTTTTTTTCCCTTTTCTTTCTGTTCTAACTTTCTCTTTTCCCTTTTTCTGTTTTTCCTCTTTCTCTTTCTTCTTCTTTCTCCCCTCCCTTCTTTCTCCCCCTCCCTTCTTTCTCCCCCCCCTTCTTTCTCCCCCCCCTTCTTTCTCCCCCATCAGTTTTCCCTTTTCTCTTTCTTTCACTCCACTTTTTCGCTGTAATTTATTTCCTTTCTTCACATCATCTACCATTTAGATACACCTTTACCCCCCCCCCTATCGATCATCTTAATTAACATCTATTTACACTTTCGCTCTGCCAATCCAATATATAATAAAGCCTCACTGCAAAGATTCGTTGAACATATAATACTTGTTCAAAAACATTGTCCTGTGTGTCTTTTGAACTTATTTACAAATATGTTAGAGGTTTTTGTTTTTAACTTTTGAGATCGGAATATTTCTCATAAAAGTTTGAAATTCGATAGTCGTCTCTGTTAGATATATTTTTTTAAGTTAGGAAAACAAATTTTCTCATATTCGTTTACCTCTACCATCTATTATTATACTCAAGCTGAGTTAATCAACGTTTGTTTCCCTAAGTTATTTTCCTATAAATTTTAATCACACAAAATATATGCTAAAGTATTCGTTAGTTCTGGGATTGAGTTATGTTTGAAAAAACTTCCATTTTAATCCATCTAATTAGCCGTAACTGAACAAGTTTCCATCAACCTCTCTTATCCTTTCTCACTGTATGTTGTTTGACCTCATCCTCACTCATCTTATACAATATCTATCGCCCTCGCTTCCATAACTCTCTCTTTCTCTCTCATTCTGTTTATTAAAAGCTTAAAGTAATAAAGAAAGGAAAAAACTTTTAAAAATTGGAACAGTCCGTTATAAACTAAAGAGAATATTACCAAAAGTAGTAATTTATCTGGAGAGTGAAGGAGAGAAAGGGGGGAGACAGTAGGCTGAAAGAGACTAACTTTGAACTCAGTTTGTTTTTAATTTTTATATTTAACTTGCTTTGCAAACTCATTTTTTTCTGATTCAAACAATCTCACCCGTGATAAATGCGTGACCCAATGGGTCATATATATAGTATTTTTCTAAATCTTTAAATCAACAAAAAAGAATAAAATAGTGTTTCAATGTGCTTTATGACTAAATATATAAATGCAGAAAGTTTTGTTCAATGTTTCTTCATTATCGCTTTGTGGTGCTTTTATTCTGAATTCTCACATGCAAACTGTCATCTGGGTCACCATTTTGGATATCATCTTCTTCATAATTAACAGGAATCGTCCAATGGAGTAATGGATAAATTGATAACCACGAATGATCTAAAATATTTTAAATAGTAATTTATTAAACTCATTCGACAACTATTCCAGACCCGGTTAGTTCCTTCATTATTTTCTAGGATTTTACATTTTTCATACCCTTTTCCATGGTGCTATGAAGAGTGCATCCTGATGAGTCATTTGCCGTCAGCTCTGCATCTCACAAACTAGATTTACTTATCCGACTATTTGAAAAGTACCTTCTCTCCAATAGCACATAATCTTACTTAACCATTCAGAGCTTATGGTACCTGTCAACCGTCTTTACTATCTAACAGTGTTAGTACCTTAAGCTTTAAAGAATTCAAACAGTTCTTCATAGTATTTATACGAACTTGGAAATATTGAAAGTAGGTCTCTTAAACTTGAATAAGACAGCTGCAAGAATTTCGATTTTGTAATACGTTTGATCTTCAGACCCTCACATACAAATACAACCTTATTAATAAATTGTTTTATATTTCGAAGAAAAAAATCTAATTAAACAATTTAACAAATGCTGACAGTATTATTAAAAATATATATTTATTCTTTGTCGGTTTTATTTTTCGGTTAACGAATTTTCATTATTATTTAAAACAAGCAAAAATATACGAACGGATGTAGTATATTTTTGTTAACCTAGGAGGATGGTATCATGACGAAGGAACATATATTGCACTGTCTCCCCCCCCCCAATGGATGAGGTAATGTCTGGGGGGATGGTATCATGATGAACGAACATATACTACACTACACCCCGAAAGAGGACATAATGCCTTGGAGGATTGTCTTATGACCACAGAACAGATACTACACTACCCCTCCCCACAAAAAATGAAAAAAAAAGGAGAAGGTAATCCCTGAGATGATGGTATCATGACAAACGAACATATACTACACTACCCCCTCCTCCGAATTAAGTATTGAAAAATAGTAAATTAGTTTGACGAAATAGTCTATCTTTGTCATCAAACGACAGTTACCCACTTTTTTATGCAGTATTTTGCATCTTTTTTGTACTCTACAAGATTTTTCAAGCTGCACCGGTTAGGCAGTAGAGGCCAGACAAGGCAGTGTTTCATTTTATGGTCCTCCTTTCCACATGCGCAGATGGTTTCCTTCAGTTTCCTTTTGTTGCCGCATCTTGTCATCACAACTTTTTGATCGACCCATTCCCATTCTCAAGCGTTTGAGTGTTTTCTAAGGGACTCATAATGCTTTTGAGACAGAAATGAGGACTCCAGAAAAGGGATTCCTATCTTAGTAGGAGAGGTGCATCTAACTGTTTCTTCATGATTGTCCTTTTCTCTTTCTTCCAACGCACGTGATAACACAAATTGGCTACCACCTGTGTGGAAAAGATGCATCCGGACACATGGTGGCTAACAACGTGGCTAAAATGGTGGCTAAAAGCTAAGATATAAAATATCCGTTCGTTTTACAGTGCAAGATCATGGGAAAAGAGTAACTCGGGGGCAGACGGAGAAGTCGAGTATAACCTATCATGTATGAAAAGAAAAGCGTGGCCATCACTCCCTGTGTGATGAAGTTGAGATAATAGACAGTAAGCATCACTGGAAAGTGAGGAAGCTGAAGGAAACAGCTCACATGTTGGGACATACTAATCAACTAGTGTGCAGGTTATATTGCGGTTTTGAGTTCAATCCTGAATAAAGGCAACAAAATGATTGAAGAAGTTAACTGAAAGAATGCCACAAGACCTGGGAAATGAAATGAGAACAGGGATCCAATAAAGGGTTGGGTTTAAGATCCAATGACAGTTCTCGAATTTGACACAAGGCAAGTGAAGAAGGTCGGATTGCAAAACAGCCGACACCCTGTGATAAAAACAACCAAGAGGGTAATATGATACTTAAACAGATATTTTTCCTTGTAGCTTTAAAAATTTGTCAATCGTTACTTGTAAAAGAAAAGAGCATTGTCAACATTGTTTTTACCATGTGAAATGCCATGTAGAGGGCGAGAAAATGACCTAAAAAGCGTTGAGATTTATTCACAGAGTAACATTATTCTACCATTTTTTCGTTTTCTCTTTATGTAGGAATCAACTCTTAAGGCGTCAGGCGCGAAATTCTGTAATCTTAAGATCTGCCTTAAGTGCAAATGTGCACACTTTATCCTTTTGGCTTAAGAGGGTTAGGGATTAACAATATGAAAACTTTTTCAACTGCATACTCTCTACTCTATCGTTATTTCCATGGAAGGTATTCGACTGAGATCTACTTCTTGGTTTCTTCCTTGTAAGACATTCACAGCAAAAACTCATCTTCTACCACAACGAAAAGATTTTCCTTTCTTTCCTCCATGTGCTTAGCGTCAAGCAGAATTTCCATGGATAGAGCTTCTTTGCAAGGGTTTTTCCATCTGTCGGACACATTACTGCAGGACTGCTTCCCTGCTGATTACAACTGGGTTGTCTTCAAATCCAATGTCAACGAGTTCGTATCATGGACCGCCTCCAAAGTAATCAAACACAGTTCATACCATTGATCAATGTTAGCACTCCCACAATTTTCCTCATCTTTCAGCTGACAATCATTCTAGTTTCATTTAACCCTTATCCTTGAGTGGGTTTTGGCCTTAATAAATTGTGACTGCAATAGTAAAAAATTAAAAAAATACTTCATTAACATTGCAAAATTTGTTTTGTTCATTAGTTAAATAAAAGCTAAATAAACGAAACAAGTGATTACCTTGATAAAAAGTTAATGCGTGTTTGACATTATAATATTAAAAAATAATAAATAAGTTTTCTCCATTTTTTTCTCTGCCTGTCTGTCTGTTTGGTAATCACTTTTAGACAACTACAAAACTAATGAACTAGAACTTTGGTAGGAATGATCCCCTACATATACAGATTGTCATATTTATTTATTTTCATATGATCACAAGGGTCAAGGCATTATGCGCGAAATTACATGAACTGTTGCCTCTGATGACATTGTGTGTTCTCCCCCTTTACATCCTGTGTGTAAGTTGTACAACTATAGCTGTGTTAGTAGGATCATGTTATATGGCAGCGAATTTTAGGTCCTCAGAGAGCCCTCTTTCACATGACTGCAGCACAATTACAGATCCATGATTAGGTGGATTTGCAATGTGAAATCTGACCAAACCTAACACATTAGGTTGGAGGATTTGCTGAAAGCAATACATTTTCCCAACATAAAGGTTAAGGACGAATCGGTTATGCTGGTACGGTCATGTGGAGTGCTCATCCTTCAGGACAAACTGTTGCAGAAGCATGGATGTTTTGAATTGCCGGAAGGCCGGCTGGCCAAGGAAAACTCAGAAACAAGTGATTGAACAAGACCGTACAGAGTGGAATTTGGAGACAGTTGACTCGCTGAATCATGAGGACTGGAGAGTGGGCTTGTGAAATATCAAAAAATGTCTGATCCTTGGACAAGGGAAAAGTGAGATAGAAGAGGAGGGTCCGTGATGGAGTAGGAACGCCCCACTGATTGTTTTCCTCTGATTTTAATGATATTTCAACCAAAGTTAAATTAGACAAAAGTAATAAGCAAAGTTTTATAATTTAAAACCTTTATAAAGTCCACAAAATAAACACTTTTCTGAGCCCATAACTTTAATCATGTAATTTGGTATAGTTATCACTATAGCAGTATGTTTTTTGATTAATTGGAATTATTTTATGATCTGATTTCTTACACTTTTTGAAGGGATCCTTGAATGAGCATGTTCATCTCTCTCTAAAATCTATTTATCTCGATGACCACAGAGGAAGATTAAATCTGGATAATAAAGGGAGATATGTGCAGAATAGGAGACTTCGATAGTATGGCCACGTTGAAAGAATGGATGAGAATTCTTGAGTTAGTAGATGTAGAACAGTTGGGGTAGCAGGCTCAGTTCGCAGGGGAAGGCCAAGGAAAACATGAGCTATAGTTATAAGGATGGACTTAAGATAAAAAGGAATAAGTAAAGATCTGGCCAGAGGTAGGTTAGTTTGGAAGTTAATTTCTAAAAGCCGTCCAACACATGCCAGCATGTAAAGCGGACGTTAAACAAAATATGATGATGATGATGATGATGATCTATGAGATTTAAAGCAGTAGAAAACATAGATTTAAAAACTGAACAAATTTTGGTTCTTGTAAAAGATCACTAATGGACGGAGCTTAACTCTACAACGTTAAAACTTTTCTACGATGAAAATTCAATTGTGTAATCACTATTTTCACCTTTTTACCTTAACAATATATTTTTATGGATTTGAAACATTTTAGGGTCTGCTATCTTGTATTTATTAAAGGTTCCAAGTGTGTTTATTTATTATAAAGCTCTTCTTGGGACGGTTATACAGATAGTTATTAAATAAAATAAATATGGTCAAATAAGAATATAAACTTATTCTGATATAAGTTCTTAACTGATAAACATTTCAATTTGATCAGTTCTTCTGAGATTCGAATCTGTACACTTAACTTATGCCAAAACCTATATAAGAGTCAAATACGTCCTAAGAAGGAATGCCACTGCCACATCTGGGGAGATGCCACTCAGAGCATCCTTTCCTGCCTTGACAGAGTACAAAATCGATTTCAAAATCTAGTGGCGGGGGGGTGGGGGGGTGATCTCTTCCCTTCCTTAAAGCCCGTTTCTCATTG
The DNA here is from genome assembly GCA_963556195.1 of Sepiola atlantica. Lineage (NCBI taxonomy): Eukaryota > Metazoa > Mollusca > Cephalopoda > Sepiida > Sepiolidae > Sepiola > Sepiola atlantica. The sequence continues at coordinate 111,612,875 of OY744519.1, read as the reverse complement.
AAGAGACATTGCTAGTTTCCCTCTCTACTCTATTGTTATTTACATTAAATGTGTTCGACTGACCTTGAATCTCCTGTTCCTCCTTGTAAAACATTCACAGCAAGAACTCACTTGCTACCACAACAGAAAGAAACTTTTTTTTTTCTTCCTCCATGTGCGTAGTGTCTGGTGGAATTTCCATAAACAGAGCTTCTTTGCGAGGGATGCTTGTCTGTGGAACACATGACTGCGGGACTGCTTCCCTGCAGATTACAACATAGTCATCTTCAAATCCAATGTCAGCAAATAATTGTCATAAACTGCCTCTTACTTCATGCCACTGATTGTTCCTTATCTATTGACTAACAATCTCTCCATCTTATTAAGTCTTATCCTCATGTGGTCCTTGCCTTGATAAGTGGTGAACCTACCGTAAAAAGGGGCAAAATCAAGTAAATACAGAGTGAAGAATAAAGATCTTCCACATTTTGAATGAATATTAAAAAAGAACACAACTTTCAAGCAAAACCATAAAAGTGTATCAAAACAGTTTGCTTTTAATGGGTTTTAAAAATTATATCAGACAAATTGCGGCTGATATTGGCAAGACATTGATATATAAATCTAGTAAATACAACCAGAATTTTCAGCCAGGATATTCAAATGGAATTCAGAATGCATTACTGGAAAAAAAGAAGGGAAAACTCGAAACAGTTGATGGCACAGAACTGCCCAACTAAAGGTGCTGAGGGTGCTTGACGAACATAATAGCTATAAATATCTGTGAGTTTTGGAAATGGAAACCATCAAATCAACAAGAATGAAAGATTAAAAGAGAATACATGAGAAGAACAGTAAACTTCTTGAAACCAAGTTATACAGTAGAAACATAATAAAAATAAACAAATACCTAAGCAGTATAGCAAGTAAGGTATTCTGGACTGTTCATCGATTGGACAAAAGAACTAGGAAACTAATGCCGATACACAATGCACTGCACCTGAAGAATGATACTTATCGACTCTATATAATAAGGAAAGAAGTTGAAAGAGGACTGGTATGCATAGAAGACTGCGTGAATTATGTGACAAAAAGACTAGAAAAATACATATCCCAAAATACAGAAAGGCTGATTACACTGTAAAAAAGTACTGCCAAAATGAACAAATCAAAGGGCAGTGAACCTGGAAACAAAAAGGGAGTAAAGAAAAATAGGGAGAGAAGAAGATACATGGACGATTTATAAAACTTACCAAAGAAGTGACACAAGAACACACATTAATATAGCTGCAAAAAGGACACCTGAACAGAGAAACGAAATCGTTGCTGACATCAACACAAAACATTGTGATCATTGTGTACCTTGCTAGAGAACAGAAGAGAATATGGAATATGAAGAAGACCATTGTAATATGAATAATAGTAAAAGCACTAGGAACAGTTTTGAAAAACCTTGAAAAAAAACTATGAGAAATTGGAATCAAAGGGATGATTGACACCATACAAACAGCTGAAATATTAAGAAAAACTGCTGAGTATGGAAATTAACTTGCATAACCAGATGATACTTACCAATCATTAGGTAAATTGAAATAGAACAACATTGCATGAACACAATTAGAAACTAGAAGAGATATTACACGAAACCAAGGTAATTGAAACTATCATCATAGTAGATAGGAGAAATCACATGATCTACCTCCCCCCCCCCCTAAAAATGGTGGCATCAACATCGGTTGGTACCACACAAAATAGTCATGAAGAGTCAAGAAGGATGAAAAAACTAAAGGGGGAGAGCACTCGATAGACCCCCACTGGAAGTGTATTGAGAGCACTGAAATCCTGAAAAGGCTTATTGTCACTCAAATTCCAGAGGAAGCCAACTGCTACTTTCATTGATTACTAACATCAATGTTAAACAGCTGTGGCGAGAATACAAAGTTATTTGCAATGTTTATTGCAAAAAGTGGAGAGTATTGGAAATCTGGGAAGACTTGTCTCTCAGACTCCAGGGAAAACCATCTCTTTTTACCAGCAACAGATCACTGGTAACAACTGGTTTGGGGAACTCTAAGTTAATAAGAAATAATACTTGATTTCATAAAGCTGTATAAAGAAATTTAAGGGATGTAATTTTAAAGATTATGATTATAATCTCTCTTTCTGCTAACAGAGAGATGATGTTCTTTAGCTGGTAGCATAGTAAAAGAATATAAATTTAAAGTGGAAGATGGTAATATAATCAAAATATCTAATCTCGTAAAGTTCCATAAATATATTAATAACTACACAGTTAGATGCAACGCAGATGTTATGCAAGAATACTTTGCAGATTAATTTGGTAAATAAGTATGAAATCATAAAACTGAGAAATAGGTAAGATTTTTTTAGTTTTTTGGAGGAGAAAGAAATTACCAATCTGCAAATATGGATCATAGGTTCATGAAAGTGGCAAGCACCAATATGAGAAATGGTAAAAAAAAAACAATTTTTGGAAGTGCTTTTCCAAAATGAAATTATTTGCTCTTATAATTATTGTCTCTTTTACTTTGTTTACTTTTTTTTATTTTTCTCTTTTTACTTTTTATTTTTATTTTATTTTATTTTTTCTCTTTCTTTTGTCTTCATTTTTTTATTTTCTTTTATGAATCTTTTTCTTTCTTTCTTTCTTTCTTCCTTTTCTTCTTCATTAGTTATTTCTTCTCTCTCTCTCTCTCTCTCTTTGCTTCCTTCGCTGCTTACCTCTCCTTCAAGACGTACATACGTAATTCTGTATGTGAAGAATGTGACGAGTGGGCAGGGAAAATCGATAACCGATACTAGTTAGAAGGAACCGGATCGTAGGACGTGGCGGTGTTGTTAGACGCTTGTATTCTTATAGCTTTTCAAAACCTCTTCTCACTCTCTCTTCCTCGGTCTATAGCAGCAGCAGCAGCACATCTTTTTATGTTTTTATTTCATAAGAGACATTAAAAATGTATCTTGTATTATGAATGCTGAGATAATGACCGAACTAAAATATTATATGCTAGCTGAAGTACCCATCGACTATAATCATTCAAATAACATCTCCTTCGTTTCTTATTTGGATTCACTAAAACAGATATTAACTATTTTCTTTTCTGTCGACCTTGTTTTGTTTCTTTTTGTTTATCTTGTTTGTTTCTTTGTTCATCGTGCACACTAGATGACGTTTTAGAGAGATGACATCACAAAGGAATGACGTCATCCACTTAAACAGAGTTGCGCGAAACCGGGTAAATCATTTATGACGTCAAAAAGAGATAATATAACAAAAGGATGACGTCTTCCACTTAAATAGACATGTAAGACACTGGTAAAATCTTATATGACATCGCAAAGGGATGATGTCACATAAGGATGACGTTATTCATTAAAACAGCGAACATAGTTTTAGTAGTGACACACACATATATATATATATATGTATATGTATATCCCTATAGACGGATGTCGTCTTGTCCTTCGGGGCTTGATTCCACCTGTCTGTGGGTTTGTCCTGTGCAGTTCTAGGAGGTCCACCCTCCCAGGCTTCGCCTCCCCTCTTTGGGGAGGAGTAAGTTTATTGCTTACTGCTTGAGGCGCCCCTACCGGGGTATGCCGACGGGGCTGCCCAGGCAATTTTTAATGGCCAGAGTGCTCACTTTCTCGGGCGCTGGCTTTTCAAACCCCACTTACTCGACCCAAGCTGTGGTCACATCTTACTTGTGGGAGTAAGATAAAACTGGCCTTGTGCCTAACTCCTGCAGAGGAGTAAATAAATATATATACTAGACAAACCGTCTAGAAATAGAGTCTAGTATTTTATTTACCTCCTTTCAAGGTCAGGTGTGATTTTGAAGAGCCAGCACACTAGGATAAGCGCACTCTGGCCTACAAAAAATGCCTGGGCAGCCCCGTCGGCATTCCCCGGTAGGGGCGCCTAAGACGATTAGCAATAAACTAAACCTTTCTCATAGAGAAGGTACGGCCTGAGAAGGTGGACCTCCTAGGACTGAACAGTACCATACTCAGACTGACAGCAACAAAGTCGCTGTCGGACTGATTGTTGAAGACCTATCCCCAACTGGTACGAACAGCACCTACTCAAGCTGTGCCAGACTTTGTGGATCTTTTGTGTGCTTGTTTGTCTACGTGCATTCTTGATGACGTCATCATTTTGCAATGTCATCCATTAAAACTGAGGTGAAGAGAACGATCCTTTATGACATCATAGATCGCTTTCTTATTTGTTTGTCTGTCCTTTATGACGTCATCTATTCAAACAGAGGGAGTGAGGAAGATATATGGTATGCCGTCATGGGAGATTACTGTGCACAGTGAATAATGTCACAAATGGATGACATCATCTATCAAACCAAAGAGAGAGAGAAAGGGTGGAAGTTTTTTTTATGACATTTTATTTAGAAAACCTGTACACTTGACGAACCATATAAATGCTGTCTAGTATACTACTAAAACTGTGAACGTTGCTTCCTTGTTTGCTTGCTTCTCCCCATGCACACTGAATGACGTCATCGTTTTGTGATATCATTCATTAAAACAGAGACTAGCTAATATATGCTCCCTATCAGTCGCATTTTTTGGCAAGGCTATCATGTCACCTGGTGCCCACATGTTACAAAAGAATCAAAGGTTTACGTACACGCCTCTGGTGTACAAAAGAATCGAAATTTTACAACCGAACCTCTGTTGTACAAAAGAATCGTAGTTTATCGAAAGTTTATGTATGCGCCTCTGGTGTACAAAAGAATCAAAAGTTTACCTACACAATTAAATAAGTGTAAACCAAAATAAAAATAAACAATGACGATGCCACCCCCTGTTTTCTTCTCACAATGACGTCAGTTCCGGAAGAATGAGTCTGCAGTTTTCCAAATTAATTTCAAATCTTAAAAAAATAAATTAGAATTTTATTTCGGAATAAAAAATACAATTTAAGACTAATTAATAAATTTCATCCAAAATGTGTGCGGAAATCAAACGAAATAAGCGAACGAACACTGCCCCCACCTTAAAAAAGTAGGAGTTAATACCTGGGAGCATGATATCATGACAACAGAATATTTAGTACACTCACCCTCTATAAAAAGGAGAAGGTAATCCTGGGAGAATGGTATCGTGAGGAACGAACGTATATTATAATGTCCCCTCGCCCGAAAAGTGGAGGTAATTCCTGGTAGGAATGTATCATGACGAATGAAAAGATACTACACAGAATTAATAAACCGGATTAAATCGAGTTATTTTCTGATGAAAGTGTAGCACTTAATGCCTGGGAGCATAATATCATGACAACGAAAGTTTATGTACGCGCCTCTGGTGTACAAAATAATCAAAAGTGTACCTTCACAATTAAATAAGCATAAACCGAAATAAAAATAAACAATGACGATGCCCTTCCTCCCCGCTTCCCTCTCACAATGACGTCAGTTTCGGGAGAATGAGTATGCATTTTTCCAAACTACTTTCAAGTCTTTAAAAAATAAATTAGAATTTTATTTCAGAATAAAAAAGTACAATTTAAGACTAATTAATAAATTTCATCCAAAATGTGTGCGAAAAAAAGCCCTCAGATATAAATTTAAATCATAAAGAAATCAAGTGTCAGCTCCAGAAAGAAGCCCCTTGATCTCTTCGAACTAATTGAAACAAAATAAAAAATAAATATCAAGTAAAATGTTTTACAAGTAGATAAAATAACTTTCATTTTTTTAAAATTTTTATTTCTCTATAACATCAGCACAATCTCCAGTAAGTTCATATTCTTTTTAAAATCTCATCTGAAAGCTTCCAGTGTAGAGAGGAATTATTCACACCGGTCACCAGACTCGAACCCCGGAACACGAGTTATATTTCAAACTCAAATTCCAACGTCTTTGCTGGCGCGGCTGTTGTCAACAACTTGTTAAATCAGTGAGAGATTAATCCTATATTAAAGGCAGCTGTCGAGAGAGTTCGACCTTTGAAAGAAACATTGCATTTATATATATATATATATATATATATATATATATATATTCTTCTATAATATAAAAGTCAATGTCTCTATGTGTGTTCCCTATAGACAAAAGGATAGAGATCTTCATAAGACTAAAAGTATATTTATATGTAATATTTTCTGAGGAAGACAATGAAAGTGGTCCCTGAAAATCTTAGTGCTCGCCAAAGAGAGCTATGGAACCAGAACCTCTCTTAAATCTTTAATATATTTTATTTTTATGAAATTTAAATCATATGTATAAAATTCTCCGGGGAAGACAATGGAAGTGGGTTCGAATCTCTACATGCCTCTTAATGTGCCGAATCTCTATGTGCCTTCCCTAATGGAGCTATGGGGCAGAATCCCCTTAAAACTTCAAATGAAACTTAAACCATATGTATAAGACACTAATTCAAAGTAATTTATATATATATATATATATATATATATATATATATATAATGAGATGAGTTTTACTACAGTTAGAAACGCTGTTGAAATGATAAACTTTGAAATATTTAATTTATTTGACAAAATCTCGCGTCAAGTTGTCTGGTTTCTCAATGTGCAAAGTTCATAATTTCAACGGCGTTTCCAACTGTAGTAACACTGATCTCATTATTGTACAAACGCGTGCCAGCCCTTTTCACTACAGATATCGGACATTAAAAAAAAATCTCTTTAACAAAACCCAAAACAATCGCCGATCTTCGGCTATGCCGTAAGACCTTGACGATGAGGATAAAAAGAAAAGGAAAAGAAGAAAATATTGTATGTATTACCATGATTAGGGTTTATAAAACCGAAAATTTGGATTTAAAAAAAAAAATGTTTTTATAAATATTTCATTGATTTGACAAAATCTTGCATCAAGTTATCAATTTCTCTTATCAATTTTCAAAGTGTATATATGTATATATATATATATATATTTTATTTTTACAAACATTATTAGCTACATATGTGCATACATGTTTCAACTGCAGATGTATTCAAATTTCAATATAATCAGGCCATTATACATTTACTAAAAGCAATGAGACTGGACTTTGAATAAAGTCGCAGTTGAAACATGTATGCACATATGTAGCCAATAATGTTTGTATAAATAAAATAAATTTATATCATAATACTGTTCTACCTGTTATTAAGCACTATCTTATAAACACTGGAATTTCATTGGATTAACATCTAGGAAACAACACCCATACAAGTCCTATATATATATATATATATATATATATATATATATATATATATACACACATATATATATATATATATATATATATATATATATATATATATATATATATATATATATACACACATATAGAGAAAGAGAGAGAGAGAGAGAGAGAAACATACATAAATAAAACACTAACATTTAAATATTTGAGTGAAAGAAGAAGAGGAAGATTTCCAAACCTCTTCAAAACACTGGAAATGCCTGTAGGCAAAGATGAAGTCGAACATGATGTAAGAGTCTGCAAATACACTGAACCCATTCACTTATACTAAGATACAGAATAGTAAGATAACTTTGTTGATAATATTTTAATGCTGATATATACATCTTCCTATTTACTTGCTTCCCCACAGAGTCGGTTTTTAATGTGGAGAGAATCCAGTTTCCCCAAAGAGGGCACTCTGAATATAGCAAAAAATTAAAATTGCATCAGTCTAGAAGGATTTCACCTGTACTGACCGGAGACAGAAAAATAAAGTGTAATATCAGAACAGATACTCCTAGCCTAAAAGCCAAGGAGTTAGCCTATATTTGAGCAGTCATTCTCTGTAGGTACAAACTTAAACTAAATCCGGATTGAGGCCTCAATTCTATAACTTTGGGGACTGTCGATGTCATCTTTTAGTTGCCATAGCTACCATATCCACTCTTACTCGAAGTACATATCAAGGTACCATCTATAGATTAAATAGAATCTATCGTTTACAAAATATTTATTTACAAAAAATAAATCAATAAAACAAATTAATTCTCAAACCATTGGTATGCAAAACATATGTGAGGTTTTGGCATCATATGATACAACAATGAGCACACCCAACATCCTGTAAAAGCCAACCACCAATCAACACACTCCATTCTATAACACTCATGCAATACTTAACCAGTTTTCATGTGTAGGTTAACAAAGCATGGTCGCACTCGACCTCGAATGGCAGCAGTTACCTTATTGGGATTTAAATACATGCAGACAGAGAGAAAAACGAGATGAGGCAGTGGGTGAAACACATGGTGAGAGGGATGTGTACATACAGGAAAAGCAAGAAAGAGTAATGCACATAGGTTGATAGATACGGGAGTGGGAAAGTTTTTATTTTGTTATAATAATAATACGCTAAGGCAATTTCATGTTCGTACCTTATCATCTTCCATCCCTTGATCGCCCGAAGGCTGAAGATGTTATGAAAAAAAAGTAATTTTAAAAATTTCGTTAAATGTCAGTTGTGTCGAACATGAAACTCGAACTAAAATGCACTTAATTGACCTTTGGGCTATGATCAAAGTTTAGTATCTGTTCTGTTCGAAGATAATGCAATAATATCGTGGGGGTGTGTGTTTCTATTCACATCAGACAGCCAAAGAATGGAAATATGTCACAAACTCCTTCATATGTTTTCGGAGATAACAGGATATATTCTGAAACATGATTAACCAGAGTACTTAGATAAGTATGTTTCATTTTGAACAAAGGTGCTACAATAATATTGTGGCGTCTGCGTTAGCATCAGATATCAAGAGAATGAAAATATGTCACAAACTCTTACAAGGGTTTTGGAAATAAACCCTCATAACCAGATATATTCTGAAACTTCATTACAGAATTATACGACTGTGGAATCTCCACAGGCCCCGCTAGTTTTGTCATATTTATTAAACGTAATGCAAATATATTTTAAGTAGATGAAATGATAAACTTAAAATGTATTTGGGTACTGCTCGTCAAACTAGAAACATGTTTGTTGGCAAATGTCCGCATGCATTTATAGAGAAGGAAGTTAAATATGTAAAAACTTATTTTAATATTTTATAAATGATTGTAATTTTAATTACCTTTCATATATTTGCCTTGTTTATGTTTTGAGTGAAAATTAAAAGGAGAAAGTTGCTTTTCTCTTCCTGTTTTTGATTTGATTACTTCCTTGGAAAATAGACAAACGGAAATTAATAATATGCACAACTTAAAGAATAGATTTGATTTTCATCAAAATGAAACAGCAGAGAAAATTAAGAGGCATTTATTTTTCCCTTTGGTTTTTTAAAGGATGTTATTTGTTTCTTTGTGTGATTATGCAGAACTGGATGTTCAAAGTGTTCGTATTATTTCCTTTCTATTTCTTATTTCATTATCTTTTTTTTTTACTTTTCTCCTCCTCCCTCTCCTCCTCATCATCATCATTTCTTTGCCTTTCAAGTATCATAGAAGACTTTGCTAGATTAAAATATCAAATTAAAATGTGAAACTAGTATTCAATATACTGATATGTCTAATATATAAATTGCAGCCTATTTTTAGCTTTTGGAAAAAAAAAAATCTAATGGCAGGTTATGAAAGGGTCACCTAACTCGACTGAATCGAACAATTTCCAATCCCATAACTTCAATAAATGCAAATTATGCTATTTATAGCAATTTATTCTATTTTGACTCATTTGATTATGTTTTGCTGACATTGTTCCCCCTCCCCCTAAAGCATGTCTCCTGTTCTGCACACATACTGTCCAGATTTAATCTTTCTCCGTGGTCACCAGATTTAAGCCTGTCTTTAAGACTCACATTACACATCCATCATATCATAATCATATTATTTCTCTCCATGCAACGGATGTCCTCAGCCCTCATTGGCCAGATTTCACTTTCATACATCATAACACTGCGTACACATGTCTGATAGACTGTTTCCTTGATCGACAGTGGTAACGCTCTGCTGATTAGTAATGGCAGAAGTTCCCTGAACTTACTCCACCCACTCCTAACTCTTGCAATCACTCTAGCGCCTGTTCCTCCTTGTGCTCCAATATGCTCACCAAAATAACAACACTTCTGAACAATCTTAATAGCTTTGCCATCCAGATATACTTTCTCTATGTCTGTGTTCGCATCCATTGTCTTACACTTCTTGCATAGAAACTAGTTATCATCTCACAACTTACCAGTAATTATACTGCACTTCTTATGTAGCCTATGCTTACAAGTACCACAAAAAATTAACTTGCACTCGACTCCCTTTCCACATCAGTGTTGTTAAATTCTTACTGGTACAGAATTGATATTTCGTCCTAAAATGTCTATTTTAATATTCATGTTTTTAAGCCATGGCAAGCCGTAAAATTAGGATATTCTTCCCCATGATCCACATCGATTTTAGTAATTCGCTAATAACAGGCATTCAAGGGGAAAAGAAGATGGAATTAAAGATAATAAAGTTGTTTGTTCTGAAGATCCTTTAAGGCAAGGCAGCAAGAACAGTTCGTCTTCTTCTCTCTCTTTTTGTATCTTCTTAGAATTTTATGGTTTTATATTTATTGTTACCACGTAATTATTCATTATGGAATTCAATAATTAATGGCATGAATTCTTCGGAAATGATGAGAAAAAGCCGCACATTTCGAGAATCTAGGACTGATAGAAATGCCATTATCATCGTTGTAATCATAACTCTCTTCTGGCAACATCTCATCTAATGTAAGGCTTTTGTTTGATCTCGATTTAATTGCTTTCTCGTATTCATGGATAAGTAGCTGTACCTGTGTAAACGCCACAAAGTTTACTTTGTTTAGGTTTTTTTACGGCATATCAACCCTTTTTGGGTTATTTTATACTGAAGCACAATATCTATTGTAAACGTTCCAGTGATTAATTGACGTATTGGGCAAATACATTTCCCAAAGTTAATACTGCATTAATTAACACAATAGATCCGATAACATTTGAACTCAGTATAGCTGATACTATAGGCTTTAATATTGTGGTATACTCAACCTTGCTTTATACACGCAGCAACCAAGTTGCCATACCATCATTACAGAAACATCAAAGTTCAAAGTTATTCATACCTTGGTTGCCAGTCGTTCTTCTTCTACGTGCTTTTTGCTGCGATCATCCCAGACTGAGGAAATGCCTGTCCTGTAATTAAAGTTTTTTATTTATATCTTTAAATAGACTAACTCGACACAATTCTAGTGGAAGAAAGTGAGTTATTATTCGATGTGATCTTCATTCTAAATTACTGACAAGTCAGAGTTGGGGAAGACAGAGAGATAGAGAATTCGAAATCACTAATTGGTTACATCTTGTCAGCTCATATCATTATACGTCTGACAGACTTTCTTTGCTATCACCCTTTCTCTTTAAGCTATGTGACGTCATATCCGTTTTGAATACATCCTCAGAGACTAAGTAATTGTCAATCTTGTTCAGCGAGTTGACTTCAGCTGACCCCTCGGCTGTCTCGTCTCTTGTTACTCTCAATCAACTAAATTATATACTAGATGACCTACTCATTCAATATCTACCAATATCACAGATTTAAGAAGCAAAGCTCCATTGCGACAATGTTTGTAAATATATAGATGGTCATTTTATAGCATAGTGTGTAGTGTTCTCCGATCCCCATTAGGGACAACTGACCAGTGTTGTGTTGTGGACAGAAACAGCTGTTCGTCTCTCTGAAGTAGTTCGTGATATGGCAATTGAAGTTTCTGTGTCTTCCCCTCTTCTTGGAGTTGCAACAATATAACAAATAAGATAACTCCAGCAACATATTTTCACAATGGCAAGATGATCTTTTGTGTTTTATTCTTTGACAGCGAACACTGTAGTATTACACGTAAGCACCCCATCGCCCCCTGCCAGGAGAGGGTAAATGAAGACAAAGCTTCAAAAACGATGACAAAACCACATCAGCTCACCTGGCAAAAAGAAAGACTTATGTTTTTTCATCTCTACGTGTCACTTGGGACTTCCTGTTCATGAAGCACGTTAGCTCTAGGTCTACTCTTTTAACTTCTAATGGAATTTTTCATTCTCTTACTTAATTTTAAGCTTAGGTTTCCGATGCTTATTTTTACACACCTGCATCTAAGTATTGCTACAATTTTAAATATTAACTTTTTACGTATATAAATCCCATGAGTGAAACGAATTACATTTTGTTAGTGATATTACTAGGCCGACCCAGTTAGGATAAATAACACAAAGATCAATTTGAATATTTTATTTACTTTTAAGTGACATACTCTCCATTATTATTTAACAATTTTTTCCGCATTTCAGTTGGGTTTCCAAATACGAATTACTACTGAATCTGACTTGATGGAAAAGAGAAAGAGTTATGTACCTTTAATTAGGAAATAATGCAGTCGTAATTAATAGTAAATAAGAAACGGATAAAAATAAAACAGAAATAACAGATATGTAATGAATAAACAAATAAGCCAACAAATAAAATAAAATTAAGATATTTAGAAGAATGAGAGAAAAAATAAATGGATAAAACAAGATCACAGGACCACAGAAGAAATAGGCATACTGCAGAATTAATACCCGGAAGTCAAACAACCGAGGAATGATAAATAGTGAATTCAACCCCAATCTTGGGATTAGACTGTCCCAAGCAGACCACATGAAACCATGGAAATGGTATGAAAAATAACTAATCTTCTTATGTAATACATATATATATATATACATATATATATATATATATATATATATATATATAATATATATATATATATATATATATATAAGCAGGGCTATCCGGCGTTGCCCGGGGTAATATCAAACAAAATAGAAGAGGTCAAAATTGTGTGTAACATCATTATATTAAAAGCCCTATCTCTCTACCTATCCCAATCCGTCTTTCTATCTTTCCCACATCTCTCTTCCCCACCGAGACTATTTCTCTGTCTTGTTTTAATGTATTCAAAATAATAATAATGTAAGTTATTCACCTGAGCTTTCAGTTTGAAAGTTATTGCACTGAGTTTCTTCCTGCCCACTTCCTAAAAATATAATGACATCTATATTGTTTTAATTTATTCCCGGGCAACGCAGAGTTTCTTATCCCCTGTTAAAAATATAATGAAACCTATATGTATTTTAGTGGATTCCCGAGCAACACCAAATTTTTTGTTTTCTGCTTCTCCATCAAGCATATATCACATTGAAAATGCACTACTGTATTATTATACACACCTGCTCTGTCTAAGATACTGAACACTGATTCCCAAGCAACACATAGCACGTTTTCTGGTATGCAATAGTATAACAAAATACAGTGAAAATCTTTCTTCTGAGCAACACGGCGTTTAAAAACACCTGCTCTATGTGGGATTACTCTTTCTAGGATATTGATGACTGCCGGGCAACGCTGACTAAACACACCTGCTCTATCTATGATATTGAACACTTCAGATTAACTTATACCACTTACCAAATAGAAAACTGAATTATTACTATTATGGCTCCCGGATAACATTGAGTTAACAAAAGACAGAGAAGTTGTTTCTCCCGGGCAACGCTGTGTTTAAACACACCTGCTCTATCTAGGATGTTGAGCATTTTTGGATTACTATATGACATTTTAATTTATTGCTCCCGATTTTAAGATGTCTTCAAAGCTCTAATGAAACTACCCAAATAAAATTATGGATGCCTCCAGAGTACACTACTAAACTCAGTGGAGGGTAATGGTGGGCAATAGCGGACAGAGTGGCGGATAGTGGCAGACAGAGTGGCAGGTAGTGACGGACCTGGGTGTACAAAGTGGCGGGCAGTAGCAGACCCGGGCGTAGTGGCATACAGAGACGGATAGTGGTGGGCAGTGGTTGATCTAGGCATAGTGGCGGGTAGAAGCGGGAAGTGGCGGACCTGGGTGTACAGTGATGGGTAGTGGCAAGCAGTGGCAAAGCTGGTCATAGTGGCGAGTTTCTTACCTCCTTTATTTGAAGAGAAATGACATTAAGAAACGTTATATAAAAAAAAAGTTATTTTCAGAAGTAATGACTCAGCATTTTAAAATTATTACATAATTCCATTGAAACTCGACCCCACCCCTGACGAAATCTGCCCAATAGCGTTCTTAAGGATTCATGTAGAGATAGAGATTTCTACTATCTTCCGCGATTAATTTTACATAAGAATACACTTTTAGATAAAATGGGACCTGGGCATACAGAGTGACGCATAGTGACAGGAAATGGCAGGCAGTGGCGGACCTTGGCATAGTGACGGGCAGTGGCGAGTGTCTTGCCCCCTCCATTTGATGAGAAATGACGTTAAAAAAACGTTAAATAAAATGAAAAGTTATTTCCGGAAATAATGAATCAAAAGTTCAGAGCAAGGAGCTTACTATCCTTAATCCATGGATTTTTACACGCTCATCTCAACATAAGACTCTTTACCTTTTTGGCCTTTATTTTATTTTTATTTTATGTAAAATTTTCAAAGTTAAATGTTGCCGATAATATTTACAATTACATTGTCGGCTTTTCCCTATCCTCTGATGAGAAGAGTTTATCTTTGAAAATCCATGGAGTAAGGATATGAAGCTCCTTGCTCTGAACTTTTGATGTTCTAATAAATATTGTATCTTTACAATTTTTTATTCTCATCTTTCATATATATATATATATATATATATATATATATATATAATGGATTTACATATCTGATGAGAGCAGACCACCGCTTGAAACGTGTTATATAAAATTATAAAATAATAAATAAATGTTGAAAAAAAATGTTTACAAATGTTGGTAGCCTTACTCCTTTACATATATACTTTTCTCTCGTGGGAACTGCACTAATACTGCACTACCCTCTTTTATATATATATATATATATATATATATATATATATAAAAGTATAAAGGTATACTCAAAAAAGAATAAATGGGAAATACCAGCACAGTGCTCAATTAAATTAAATTAAGAGCGTAATATTTTTTATTTATAAATACAGATATTCTGTATTTTAAAATATGTCTGATTAAAATCTGTATTTATAAATAATATATATATATATATATATATATATAGATTGTTTCGCTGTATCACAGCTCTCTAGTGCGGTTAGACAAGCAACTACCTCAAACCGGGATCAAAACTTTACTGTCTAGACAACAGTTCACTCTTCTACCAACTTGGCTATTATCTGGCTGCTACTAAGATTAAGTGAAATCACAATGATAGACATTGTCAAATGCGGAAAGCTCCATTTCTTCATACAAAGAGCATTGCACAACATGCTAGTGACAGTTGGTGATTTCCTTTATCAAAAAGCTCAGCACAAAAAGGGGAAAATATTTAGTCATCCATATACAGACTCATATTCAGTAATCCATATACAGACTCATATTTAGTCATCTACTGACATACTATATATATGTTCATATTCATAATATTTGAAATTTATTTCCGACTGTATGTTATGTTATGTACTGAGCTGCTTTTTTGTTGATGCTATTGTTTTCATGGGTAGTATTATTAAACAAATGATTTATTTAGCTCGTGGGGCTGGATATAAACAGAATACCACAAAGTGTAAGTCTCATTTTTCGTTTGGTGGTATTCTTTGTTTATATCCAGAACCACAGGCTAAATAAATCATTTGTTTAGTAATATTACCCATGCAAATGATAGCATCCACAGCTTGATACATAACACACGCACACACACATATATATATATATATATATGCACACATACATATGCTCACATCACACACACATCATTTTACATACATACCCTAAAGATTATATGTTTATAAACACACACACACACACACACATGTTCAACATATGTGTAAATATATAACTCCCATAAATCTAAAACAGATATCTTTAATTTCATTTCTTCTAAGCCCGAACAAGTGTGCATATGCAAGATGCATATGCAGGCCCATACGCATACAAGTAGATTTGTATAAAATTGGTGGAATAATGGATTCAATCAGAGAGAGAGAATTTCTGAGCCTGCAAGACAATTGAATTGCGATAATCCAACACGATTGCTTTATCAGAAAATAATTCTGTTATCTCCTTAACAATGGTACATGCATCAAAGTCAACAACTTCCCCAAACTTTCCCTCGTTTTGTCGCCAGCCTCTCTGACGGCACTCTCCATCACTGTGCAGACGGGCGAATAGAAATGCGGCCCTAACATTAAACCATGTTATGTTTAGAGAAAACACTTACGAAGACATCGATGTTGCCTATAGATAAAAGTAGGTATTAATATGCACGTTCATTTCTCATTTCTATTCAAATGAAAGATATTCATCAATACTTACAAATACACATGGATCCATGGAACCATCTTATATAAATACACATGAATGCAAACTTATCTCTATATCATACGAATTACAACACCATTTTATATATATATTATATATAAGAAAAGAACATTCCGAGTTTTTGGTTAAAAAATGTTATTCCGCATCTCCAGGCAGCTGTTTCGCCCGTAGAAAATCATAAGTTCGTTTTGGTAATTACATAACAAAATAAACGTGATCTTGTGAAAGTCCACAAATAACGGAAAAACAACTTTCATTGGAGTAAACTGAATGATAAAAAAATTTTAAAAACGGAATTATTTCTTTTTTTGTGTTAAAAGAGGAAAGTTGTTCGGATGTTGGTAATTGAATATATATATATATATATATATATATATATATATATATATATATATATATATATATATATATATATATATATAATTATAAATACGTATACGTTTCATTCTTTTAAGAATCGTCAGTGTAGAGATAATTATTCATACCGGTTGCAGGATTTGAAACCCCGAAATACGAGTTATGTTTTAACTCAAATTCCGACGTATTAACCGACTCGGCCACTATGAACAACTTGATAAATCAGGAAGAGTTTAAACCTATTATAGGCAGCTGTCGTCAACAGTGTTCAACTAATGAAGGAACATGCATTAAAGCTACGACGACGACTATGTTAATACTACTCACTACAGTGTTGGGGGCGACAAATAATTATAAATATCTGTTTATCTACATACGTATACGTTTCATATATATATATATATGTATATAAATAAATAATAATAAGAATGATTAAACAAGGTGGCAATCAAAATAAAATATTTAGACAATTAAATAAGGCAATTACTCGCCATACTGATGTATTTAAGTCCTATCAAATTAATCAAACTAAATTTATAGAGCAAATCCAAAGTTATATAAATAAAAATAACGTATAATCGTATATATAACACATATACTAATTATATAAAAAAATAGTTACGTGTAATAAACAGTAGAAGGGGATAAAGAAAGAAATCTTTAAAAAGTTAAAAAAGAAGAAGAAGAAAGAGAAAAAATCGACAGTTAGCTTATGAACGCCGCTTGGAAACGCTGTGAGTTAAAAAAGAAGAAGAAGAAAGAGAGAAAATCGGCAGTTAAGCTTATGAACGCTGTGAGTTGGCAAGGAAGATTAGTATTTATTTAAAATTGATGGCAAGGAATTAAACAACTAAGGAGGAGGAGGCGGAGAAGGAGGAGGGGGAGAAAAAAGGACTAAAAGTATATATATGTATATATATATAATTTAAATTTTTTTTCTATATTTGGATATGTTGATATTTTTTATATATTTAATATAAAACTAAAACTAAAAATACATTAATCACTTAAAAAGTAGTGTAATGGATTCGTCTAAACACTTTAAAATGCAGCAAAATTTTTGTAAGTAACAGATGAATTTTATTAGACAGACGAACAAATCAGGTAAGGAGGACTTTTTTTTTGGGGGGTGGGGGGTCTGATCAACTCTGCTGGGAAGCCATGAAATTAAATACTGTCTTGTTTTTAAATTCCCGAAACAGTTTTTCATGGTAAACAACTGATGATCCCTTAAATAATGTTAGAAGCAAACGAATATAATAACTGTAAAAATTAAATTGACTTACATGAGTGATTTTCCACTGAACGACTTGGGACGTAAGGTTTTGTTTTGTTTTTTTATATAGTTTTAATGGTTGAGAAACTTCCGAGACTATATATATATATATATATATATTTATATATATATATTTATATATATATATATTTATATATATATATATATATATTTATATATATATATATATATATTTATATATATATATATTTATATATATATATATTTATATATATATATATATATATATTTATATATATATATATATATATATATATTTATATATATATATATATATTTATATATATATATTTATATATATATATCTATATATATATATATTTATATATATATATTTATATATATATATTTATATATATTTATATATATATATATATTTATATATATATATATATTTATATATATATATATTTATATATATTTATATATATATATATATATATTTATATATATATTTATATATATATATATATATATATTTATATATATATATATATATATATATATATTTATATATATATATATATATATTTATATATATATATATATATATATAAAGAGAGAGAGAGAATAAAGAAGAGCCAGTCTAATTCTTATATACTGTAATCGATAGCTTCCATCTTACAAACTCAATATTTTATTCTGATTGTTCAGTTTTTTTGTGGAAACTTAGCCTATGTTCTTAACAACAAAATAATGTATTCTATTAGATTTCTTTAAAAATTACTATCTCACTTGGAATTATTTTAAAATGCTGATCAGAAAAGGGATTTTAAGAATAAACCTACCAGTGGTTGAGTTACTCCTACCAATCCGAAAATAAGAAGGATTAGCAAAACAATTCTGTTTAGAATTCACAAGCAGATATAATTTTTTTAAATCACAGCAATCGTTTTACACTGTTGAGGTAATTGCTTTATTTAATAGTATCAAAAATAAAAATAAATGTACCTCCACACAATTTGACATTGTAGATTTTTATCCATCAATATCTGAAGAACTTTTTAACATTGTCCGAGAGTTTGCAAAGATGTATGCCAACATATCCAAGGATGAAATCCACATTATTAAAGAGTGTAGAAGATTGTTTTTCATCAATAATCATGATTAATAGATAAAGATTAGAATGACAATTCCTTTGATTTTGGCGATGGGGGTTCTTGACTCTGCAGTATACCCTCAGAAATATATTTGCTAATATTGATATCGACTATATAGAGATTATAGATTGGCTATAATAAGAGAATCTAAAAAAGTCAAGGGTGTAAACTTAGAAAAATGACATCTATATATGTAAATAAAAAAATTAGGCCTAAGTGTTGAAACATTAGCTAACATAAAAATAACTAAGTTTTTAGATGCCACTTTCAACTTAGATAAAAATACATAAAAGCCTGATTTAAAAGATAATGCTAACCCAATATACGTTAATCCAAGGTTCAATCACCTCCTATCAATCATAAAACATATGTCTAATTCTATCGAACGTAGACTTAGTAATAACGTTAGTAACGAAAAGATATTTAATAATTCAAGTAACATTTATGACACAGCTTTAAAATGTGTGGTATAGTAATATTGAAATTAAATATAAGCCACACAATATCAATAAGAAGAAAAAGAAAAATAATAGAAATAAAAATAGAAGAAATAGAAAATGTTATATTGTGGTGTGAACCAAATGATATTTCTATTTCTTTTATTTTCATTTCTATTATTTTCACATAAAATATTCAATAAAAATTATTTAAAACTGTCCTACAGTTGCTGTGAAAATTTAGAAATGATCACCAAAGCACACTGTTCTGATATTATACAACATCTTGTCTGTCTTTTGTCAGTCGAGGGGATCCTTCTGGAGTGAGGTAATTTTAAATTTTGTCTCAATCCACATTCCGCTTATTGTGGAACTGGATTTTCTCCACATTATAAGCCGACTTTGTGTACAGTGGGGACGCATGTAAAGAGAATAATAAAAAAATAAAACAATAATAATAATAATAATTACAAGAAATTGTAATAACACAGACAGACCCAAGTAGGAATAAGAAAATTAATAATGGAGAGAAAACTATAAGTGTAAACTTCTCATACATTGCCCTTTACAAAATTATTGCTTAACTAAAGACACCATTCACCAAGCTACAATATTTACACATGAACACTCGAATAGCAAAACATACTATATAAGAGAAACTGTCCAAGAATTTAAAACTAAATATTATAATCACAAAACCACTTTAAATAACAAAAGACACAGATTTAGTACATCATTATTGAATCATTACTGGGATCTTAAAGAAAACGGACAATCGGCTATAGTCGAATGGAAAATATTAAGATAGACCAGGACATGTAGATATTTAGACGAATCTGATTCGTAAGAAGCTAATGTAAGTCTTAGTTAGATATAAAAGCAAGTGTAAACCATACACGCAAGCAATTAGCCTAATGATTTCCCCTGTGAATAAAGCATAAACGTTACTGTGAAGCTTACTTGCCATACATATATTTTAATACTAGAATATTAGAATACCCGTCCCAATATGGGTAAAATTAATTCCCTGAACAGAACACTTTTTCCCCTTCCATGTCCCTTTACGAAGATTAAAATCAAGATATAATGATACTAAACTTCATGTTTAGAATCCTTTTTCCAATTTTGATCAAAATCTATTACATGCTTTGGATTCTAGAAAATGTCTAAAATTTAAGGCTTTAGTTTAAAATATCTTAAGAAAAAATTGAAATTCAGGGAATCTTGCTTAATTGGTGCCCAATGACTATTGATCAAATCCAATGCAAATCTGATATATTTGAATTTTCAAATGGGATGTTGTGTCCATATTATGTCCCCTAAATAACTTTAAGATACTCCAAAGAAACTGAAAGTTAAAGAATATTTATTAATTGATGTATTACTTCCTTTTCCCAAAAATAGTCCACACTACGAGCCCTTACGTCTAGCAGCTGTGTTCCAAAATTCATAATGATAGGTTAATTAGTTGAGGAGTGAATCTTGTGCATACAAATACATAAACATATACACATACCTAACTTTATATAAATATTTAAGATACTGTTAAAAGGCAAGTATAGAGACACACATAAATTCAAACTCTGTAGAACATGTATTCTTGTGGTAGAGAAAAGACATTAATGAAATAAATGAAAATGATGGTTTTATTAGAAGGCAGCAAGAGTACAGGGAAGATAATGGTGAAAAGAGAGAAAGTTATACTTTTAGCCAATTTAAAAAATTGTGGCCTCAGTAAAAACTGATCGATAAATAATGTTTGATAGACTCACTTCTTAAATATGTATAATATATTCAAAATGAGTTATTTAAAGTTTTTATTATAGATTTTATGGTTCAATAAACAAATGGTGGATTAAAACAATAAAATATATTCAACATTATTTTTATGGTTTGTTGGTCTTCCCAGGTTATCTTGTAATGTCTAGTAATGTCAAAGGTGGTTGGAACGTCTCGTTTCTCTTACCAAAAGATATCAACAATACAGGGAAAATCACCAAAGAAGCACAGCTTCTTAAAATATCACATGGATCATCGAGCCGCATCGCTTTGTACTGTGAAAATGATGGTTTGGAAATTTTTAAGATGAGAATTAATAATTTAGATTATTTGGATTATTCGGACTACTGTTATGATCTTGAATGGTATTCTCACAACGTTTCGGCCGATGTAATCTCCAACCTTCTTCAGGAATGAGAACGAGTTACCTCCATGGATTAAATAAAGGGTTTCAACAAGACGCACCTGGAAAATTTCAGACGTTACATCGATCGAAACGTTGTGAGAATAACATCCACAATGAGAACAGTATAATCCAAATAATACAGAAACTAATGATGTTCATAGAGACCCTCTCGACTTGTAACTGTGTCAATGAAAGTGAATAAACTGAACTAGTTACATGTTCTTTTCTATTACTCTATTACTTATATTGTTCAAGTGTTCTTATTTTGTTTTACTCTTCTTAAAGTGCCTAAACTGAATCCAAGACATGTGTTTTGTATTGCTGCATTACTTGTTCCTCTATGATTGTTACATTTTGGCATGCTCACCAAAACTTCTGAACCACCCTGTACATTACTCATCCAAAATATATAAAACAAAATTCTGTGCATTAGAAACGCTACAAATAGATACCTTATGCATTTGATTTCCAGGGTTAAGAAGTATGTTAAATCAGAAATGTTATACTTGTGTGAGTTTGGCTTTTCTAGTCAAATATGTGAAATTTTGTGTACAAAATGGTTAACTTTGATAACAGAAATATTTCCTTAACCATTTTGTACACAAAAGTTCACATATTTGACTAGAAAAGTCAAACTCACACAAGTATAACATTTTTGATTTAACATACTTCTTAACCCTAGAAATATTTCTATTTGTTTTTGTCTTTTTTATTCGTATTTTTATGTTGTGGTTTCTTTTATATTGGCTGAATAGAAAAATATAAGACTTTTAAATAAAAATGAATAACTGATGACTTATGCAAATATTAACAAGGCCTGAGAAACTCAATGATTTAAAGACGATTGTGTGTGTGTAGCCATTCAACATCTATCTATATCTCTCTCTATATATATAAGGCAAAGTTGTCTGTATGTGTGTATGTATTTATGTGTGTCGTAGCATCACAGATAAATGCTTGATCTAAGAGTCAAACTAACTGCAGATTTGGAATCAATACCTTTAGTCTGATGTCCTTGTCGATATCAGAAGTTCTTGAATCTTTTTTAAAGGTCATTATTCAAAATTAAATGTACGTAAAAATAACATTAAAAACAAATATTCCGACATTTTTAACGTTCCCTTTTTAGTATCAAGTTATTGGGATAAGGATTTTTTCTGTTGTTTTTTTTTCTGTTGTTTCTGTTGTTTCAATAAGAATTCTGCATTCTAAACAATGTAATAATTCAAATTTCAACAAAGTCTTTAGTAAACCGTAACATTCTATTATCTATATGCTTAGCCAAAGCTGATTTATGGTTTAGTCTTCAAAGAATTGTTCTTGAATCAGAAAAACAAAACTTTCAAAACGCGGAATTCCTACTGAATATAAGGAAACAATTGATACGAAAAACGAAGAAAAGTTTTAAAAAAAAAAATCCTCTCCTCAATAACTTGATAATGTATCCACTCACATGCATACTTATATTGTTACTCAGGCTAAGACTTAAGTGTGATTATGAGTTTCTTGAAATGGAAAGTGAAAAGACAAGTATCTTATTGGCCTAACATAAGCAATTATCTTTGTTAAAGGATCATCTGCAATCGGCAGCCATTAGGATACGAGAGGGGGGGGGGGTATGAGATTCCAGAATCCCTCACAGATTCAAATTATCTTTCACTATAGACATTGTCATTAAAATGAGCTTGAATTATTTTGTATACGCCATGCATGGCACACACACAAAATAGATTTGATAAAGCCTGTATCATCATATCCCAACTGCATCCTCCTCCTAAAAGTGAATCTGCCTGTACTCAATGCGAAATACAGGGAGTGGAGCTGATCTGCCCACTGCCTTTGACGACGGTACCAGCCCCATCGATCAAAAAGGCAGCACTTAGTATGTTGTATTGTGTTGAAAACCTGGAACGCCTGGATGTGAACAAATAGTTGGGGGAAATCCCACTCCACTCAAACTGATTCTCAAAACACAATTTCTTTTTAAAAATTATCTGACAAGTCAGAGTGAACACTTAAACATTTGTTATCTATGTATTGTTTACAGTAACATTCAAAGTAACAGTAAATAAAAAATATTAATAATGAAGAAAAAGTATATATAGGAGTTACAAAAAATCTATTCAAGGGTAGATATAGTTATTATAATTATGATGACATTCGAAAAGGAAAAATATTTAGAAGTTATTAAAAAAAATTGGTACTATATTATCTAAATATATATGAGAACAAAAATACAAAAAAACGTCAATACTAATATTAATTAGGAATCTAAAAATTAGTTCCTTCTTTTAATATAAATATTAAAACGTGTAAATTATGTTTGGAGAAAAGAAGCATTTCTAAAAATCTGTTTGACGTTTTACAATTCGCTGTTCTGCTCAGTTTTAATTTGTATTCAAATGTATAAAGACATTATGCATTTATTAATACAATTCTGGCTATTGGATGTTCTGTGAAACTGCAATAAAGTGTTATAATAAGCCACATTTACTATTTTTTTAGTTATAAATTTCTATCTGAAAGGATATTGGTATTTTTTGTGTGTCCTCATCTGATAGAGCTTCGTTCCGATTTTGAGAAGTTGACTTTACCGACAAGTTAATATGAAGTACGAATTTGAGAAACATAAAAAAGGCATATATAAGTGATATGAATAACTTTGGAATAATGACAGGTGTATTTTGTTATTATTATATAATTTTATACTCATATTAGAGTAAATTATTGGAGTATGTTATTGCTATGTTTTCACACCTTATCCAGTTGGCGAACCTCAATTTTCTTTTTACATTTTGTTCCAGGATTCGGATGATATAAGAATCTGCTTTTTATAGTAAACTATCTCGATTTTCTGTTTACTATACATATTTTAAAAAACATTTTTTGAAATATTTATTAATTGATATCTAATATTAGGGATGGGACGTAATGGGTGAAAATTTCAGATTCATGCGAGTAGTATTTTTTTGTGTTCATTTATTACATAAATAACACTAAACAATCAAACATTTTGAAAATTTTGCAAAATTCAGAAGGTGCAGGCTACTAGTTTTTGGCTATTTTACATTCATGAAAACCCTTTCACAGCCTGAAAATGGTCCTAAATTAAAGTACTATATCAGATTTAACAATCTATATCCATTCATAGCTTTTGAGGATGTTTTAGGACCTGCAATGTCGAAAAATGATGGATTTTGAGTCCCGTGGAGCCCTAACGCCTATTTTTGGCCTGCACCTTCTGAATTTTGCAAAATTTTCAAAATGTTTGATTATTTAGTGTTATTTATGTATAAATGAACACAAAAAAATACTACTCGCATGAATCTGAAATTTTCACCCATTACGTCCCACCCCTACTAATATATATCTTATATAAATAGAGATTTTGTCCGTCTGTCAGTCACAATTTTTTTAAACGTAATAAATATATTGAAGAATTTGTCTCATTTCGGAAGATCAGAGATCTTAACTACTTGTAAAAATGGTGAATATTGCATTAATATAAAATAATAACTTCCAAATAAATAAAGCAAATACCATGACCGGAAACCGAAACCCTGTAGATCTTCTGTCTGAAATTCTACAAACTAAACTATTTTAACTTTTTTATAAAATAGAGCTTAAAACATTACCATAACAAAATAATTATAGCTTTGGCATGACATCATATTTAATTTACTATAATTAATGGGGCCATTTCACGAAAAATCTTGAAGGATCTGAATTTCCAGAAAGGTCTTCTACCCCGTATTTACCCCCTTTGCATAAAACTTAATTAAACTAAATATAGTCCACATTACGACCCTTTTACGCCTAACAGCTCTGTTCCTAAATTAATAATGATCGCTTAATTAGTTTAGGAGTGACTCCTTCACATATAAATACATACCGAACTTTATAAAGATACTACAATATTTCTATTTATATAATGTTAGGTATGTGTATATGTTTATATATTTGTATGTACAGGATTCACTCCTAAACTAATTAAGCTATCATTATGAATTTTGTAACACAGCTGCTAGGCGTAAGGGTGGGTAATTTGGGTTCTATTTAGTTTAATTTACTTTTATACAAAGTGGGCAACGAAGGGATGGAAGGCATTTGTGAAAATTCAGATTCGTAAGATATTTTTGAAATTTTAACAATAGGTATTAGACATCAATTAATAAATATTCCCGAAATTTCAGTTTCTTTGGAGTATTTTAAAAGCTTTTAAAAAAGTCAAACCTTCCATTTGAAAATTCAAAAATTTAAAATTTGCATTGAATTTGATCTATAGTCATTCGACACCGATTAAGCAAGATTCAGTGAATTTCAATTTTTTTTAAGACCCCTTAAGTTAGACATTGTCTCGAATCAAAATAATGTAATGGGTTTTCATCAAAATTAGAATAAAATTCTACGCATTATATTTGAATCTTCATAAGGGGACATAAAATTGGTGCAACACTGTCTAAGGAATTAATTTTACTCCTTCTGGGACGGGTATTCTTCTAGTATATATATATAAATAAAAAAATGGGTGGCTGCTTCCAACTGTGATTCGAAAGCCGAATGCATTTTCATCAGTCAAGTGTTGTAGTTATTGAGCCATCAGCCGCTGTCACATGTAAGGGAAATGTATGTGCTTATATATATTACAAGGCTACTTCTCTGCTCTATTCTTTTATGAAGAGCTATGCATTTAAACTAAACAGGAACTAGATATGCCCCTTATATAACAGCTCAACCCAATAGGGGTGAGGAGCAAATTCATTCATGTCATCCATAAACAGCTGTTTCACTATCACGGCTCTTCAGTGCGGCTAGAAATGGGCGATTGCTTCAAACTGTGATACGATACTCTAGTATATTTTTAACAATCAGGTGTCATAATGATTGAGCCATCAACCACCACCATATATATACGATTTCAGATAAAGAATTTTTATATATATATATATATATATATATATATATATATATATATATATATATATAAATTCTTTATCTGAAATCGTTGGCTTCCACCTATAAATAATGAAATTGTTCATATATGGAATATTCAATAGTGAGCCGTGTAACCCTGAAGACAGTCTCAGCCAGAACTGTTCTGCTTTCCACAGCGTACACAACTCACCCGCCCCATACATGACTAAATAAGGTTTCCTGACTTTAGTAACATTTTTGCAAAACCAAAATCTGTGCACAAATATAGGGCTTCTCAGGTGTGTTCTGAAGTCAGTTTCTTAGTGGACAGATCGTTGTCGAAACCTTTTTATTTTTTATTCCTCCAAGTATCAGTTTCAATGTTTTATCCACTGAAATCAAGTTGATTCTATTTCAATACAGTTCTTCATGATAAAGCATATTTTCACTATATCTCTCTATATATATACACACATACACACACACACACATATATATATATATATATATATATATATATATATATATATATATATTTATATAAATTTTTGTAAGTTCATGTAGTAGCTCCATAGTGTATAATACGACTAGAGCTCATAATGTAATATTACATTTTATATATATATATATATATATATATATATATATATATATATATATATATATAGGGTGTTTGAGAAAAATTTGACACATTTTGGAAAGGAAAGAAAAGAATAAACATAATATCTCAGCCAATAATTGATGTATTCTTAATATTCAAAGTGCATCTCTTAGAGCAGGGGCGGGTAACCTCCGGCCCGCGGGCCACATCTGGCCCGCAAAGGCTTAGCGTCCGGCCCACCACCCTGCTATGCTTTATTATTTCAATCCGGCCTGCGGACCTCCCAGTAAAACTCATATCATTTTGTGACATAGACGTAAAAGTAGGTTTCAATTGAGATTTACAGTGGGATAAAAATGTATGAATAGCAGCGAGCGATGATGCATGTATATTTCCTTTTTCTCGGCCTGAGATAAAAATAGAAAAAGAGAAAGAGAGAGGCAAAAAGGAAACGAGAGAGGAAGAAAGGGCACAAAACAGAGAACTTATGTGAGGTGTGTCAAAACGAATGCTGGATCAACTTGCTACTTCCCCCGTCATTATTTTTTATGATTCCAAAATGGCTCTTCGTCGGCGCCTTTTATAACATCACATGCAGAAGTCTCTTGAGCAAAAATATCAGATTTGTAGAGTGTTCAATGCATTTTTTGTACAATTTATTCATGTAAACAAGATATAGTAATTCTGAGTTTTCGTTTTTCACAAGGCCCGCAATCTCCTTCCAAAAGTCTCATCTGGCCCTCACTCTGAAAAGGTTGTCCGCCCCTGTCTTAGAGGATCTCTTGCCGAATACAACTCCCTTGCAGGATCTGCCCTGAGCACGCACAATGACCATGAGGTGAGACCTGAACCGTGAGCAGCTTCGGCTGGTATCACATGAGGCGGTCGTTAAGAGTCAAGAAGGATGGAAACACTAAAGATGGGGAGCACCAGCCAGACTTCCACTGGAAATGTGCTGAGAATACTGGAACCTGGGGAAGGCTTATTGCCACCCAAATTCCAGAGAAGACCAATGATCGTTGTCAGCGAGAAATCAAGAGTAAACAGTTGTTGCCATGATGCAAAATTATTTGTAATGGTTATCGAAAGAGGTGGAGAGTGCTGGAAATCTGGGGAGACTTGTTGTCACTCAGACT
Organism: Sepiola atlantica; assembly: GCA_963556195.1. Taxonomy (NCBI): domain Eukaryota; kingdom Metazoa; phylum Mollusca; class Cephalopoda; order Sepiida; family Sepiolidae; genus Sepiola; species Sepiola atlantica. Next base: position 111,584,536 of record OY744519.1, on the reverse strand, counting down.
CCAGGGAAACGCTACTGGTCATTGTCTGTGGCAATCACTAATAATGGAGTGTGTGAGAACTCTTAGATAGTGAAATAATAATAATAATGATAATAATAGAAACTGCAAGAAATCTCATAAACTGTCCCCCCCCCCCCCATCCAAACAAAAGTTATGGCACCAGCCTCGGCTGATACCACACAAAATAGTCATAAAGGGTCAAGGAATAAGAGAGGACCGAGGAGGGAGAGCACTAACCAGACCTTCACTGGAAGAGTGGGGAAAGTACTGGGACGTTGGGGAGGCTTATTGCCACCCAAATACCAGATGAGACCAATGGTCGTTGCCAGCGAGAAATCAATGGTATGCGACTGTTGCGATACCGCAAGATTATTTACGGTGGGTATAAAAAAGAGGTGGAGAGTACTGGAAATCTAGGGAGGTTTGTTGTCACTCAGAATCCAGGACACACCACCGGTTGTTGCCAGTGAGCAATCACTGATGATGACTAGTGTGATAACTCCTAGTGAGTACAAATAATAATAATAATAATAATAATAATTGAACAAAATTTTTAAAATGACAAATATTTGAAATCAAGACCTCAATTTTTGGTATTTTCTATCAGAAAATAAAAATGCAACATTATTTTTGTTGCTTTAGGCTTCCATACTTTATCCTCCACTCTATAATAAAGATCAATGTGTATTTATTTGTATATTCATATATATATAGATATATGTATTTCTTTGGCGTCACATAAATGTTAGCGAGTAAAAGAATGTGCCTTTTTTTCAAGCAGAACAAAACCAATTTCAGGTTGTGAGGGGAAACGAGAAAGCAAATAGCAAATAAAACTTACCTTGCCTGAAATTAATTCAGAAAGAAATCCTCCACTCTATAAGAAAAAGTCAACAGTAGGTGTTCTTTTCTTTATGTCATCAGAAATGATAATACTAATTTATATATGAAAAATTAAGTAACTGATGTAATTCTATGATTTTATGTTAATATTTGTGTAATATAAATAGCGAATGTGAACGCTGGCGAAGCATAATCTTTTTTTCTTTTGACAGGTGTACACTAGTAATAAAAATAAACACAACTAAAATATAGTGATAACATAGATTTTACTGAAATGCTAGTAGAATTCATATACAATGTCAGAAATGAAGTAAACCACAATATGCCTATTGAAACATTTTTTTTTAAACATATACATAGATTATTGTACATAAGTAAAGTGTGGCTTTATTCAACCTTAACATTTATTGATACGCAATTGTCTGCACAAAATAGGTTTGACCAATAAACATAAAATATCATAAAATTTCTGAACAGTAGAATAAAAAAAACAAAAAGCTTAGTTACATGAGACTTGACTGCAAAAAGCAATTAACATCCTTGAAATTGGAATGTGAAATTGAGGTAAAAAAAAAAACCTTATTGACTGCCTTTTTTTTTATTAGTAAGATACTTCCATTATGCCCGGGAGGAGTTAATAGGGACATTAATGTTTAGAAAATGCTAGTTTCACATGAAAAATACTAATTTTGAGAGCATTCTCCTATTTTTGCACATATGCCAGAGTCTTATGAGAATTTCAATATTCATACGATAAAGAACGAAGGTCTCTTTGATTTTGTTCCAACAACTTCATTTCTCTTGGGTGAGAAACAGTTTTAGACATGAGTATTTCGAAAGGAAATGAGAAAATGTCTATTTTCAACAAATGGGCAAAACCTTGAGTTGCTGCTTAACCAGAAAGACCACCATGAAAAAGAAGCTTATTATTTTTTAAATAGGCCATTTTGTTAAATGTGCTCTGCGATGATGGTCATAAAATATCATAATTCTGCTACATTTCCAAGAAAGATAACTAAAAGTGTAACACATGTTCGTTTGCTATAGAAAAAATACAAGCAATTCGACAGAAGGAGTGGCTGTGTAGTTGTAATTGTAGGTGTGGTTGTGTAGTTGTAATTGTAGGCGTGGCTGTGTAGTTGTAATTATAGGCGTGGCTAAAGTAAACTTTTTGGAGTATTTATTTACTCCTCTCCAGGAATTAGGCACAAGGCCAGTTTTATATTACTCCCACAAGTAAGATGTGACCCAAGGTCGGGTCGGGAAAGTGGGGCTTGAAAAGCCAGCGCCCGAGAGGTGAGCACTCTGGCCATTAAAAATTGCCTGGGCAGCCCCATCGGCATTCCCCGGTAGGGGCGCCTCAGGCAGGAAGCAATAAACTTACTCCTCCCCAAAGAGAGGAGGCGAAGCCTGGGAGGGTGGTCCTCCTAGAACTGCACAGGACAGACCCATAGACCAAGACAATACCAGTCTATGGGGTGCAGTATCCATAGGAACAGATACTACACTTTGATCTTAGCCAAACGGTTTGAGTAGCAGAAGGGGTGAGTTGTAAAAACAAAGAGGATATGACATATTTAATGATATGATTTTTTTATATTTAAAATTTGAATTGTTACATGATACTACTACGAGTGTTAACCTCTTGCCTGCCTCTATACGAGATTACGGAAGCACAAAATGTTCACAATTCTGTTGCTTTGATGCATGAAACATCAAAAACAAGGTTCATGAAGCACCCAAACGTAAAAATAATGGTTGTGTTGTGTTGCCATAGTTTCATACAAAGGTATGCAAAATGCTGATATCTATAATAGTATCATATAATAAGTAAAATTTTAAATGAAAAAAACCCCGAAAATAACAGAAAACTACTTATTTATTATCTAAGGTGCTAAGAGTATATGCTTACTAGAGTATCTAGGCCCCCTCCCCCCCCCCAAAAAAAAACAACAACAAATAATTGGATATTTAAAAACTATTAATCATCATTATCTAGTCAGAATTGTTTCATGGGTCTTCTTGACTCTCATGCCATCTTGCTGTATTCTGCATCACACCTGGTAGGTCTTCATTGGTGCATTGTGAGTCCTCTGCGAGTTGCTTAATGTAGGCTTTGTGCGGTCTCCCCACTGAACCACATCCCTGTTTTGGCATCCACAAAAGAACATCGCTGACGACTCCATCCTTAGCCCTCCAACAGTGACCAGCAACTATGGTTCTTCTCTCTCTTACCAGAGTTGACATGCGAGAAAGGTGTCCGTAGAGTTGCGCTCTCATGAGGTGCTTCCTCTAGATGTTAAGAGCAGCTCTTAGCATTCTGGTGTACACACCATCAATTTTCTTCTCCAATCTTTCGGTAAATGTTCAGGTGCTACTTCCATATACAGAAACTGATGTAACAATGGCTTCAAAGAAGTCATGTTTCATTTTGGTAGAGAGATTTGACTTCCAGATTGCTTTGATCAGATGAAAGCAAAAGAATTATTACAGTGCCTTTTTCCACGATGGTGTGTGATTGTAACGAAAGAACAAACATTATTGTATGATATTCAGATTCTAAAATGTCTCTCATATGAGAATATATATAAAATAAATGTATGTTTTTCCGAGGATACAATTTAAACTAAAGTCCTATACCAAGATCAAACACAACTTTCTCAAGTAAAACTTTGAGAGATCCAATAGTGGTATTAATTTTGTATTAAGAAGTTTTACAATAATACCATGGAGGCAGCGTTGCACCCAGAAACAGACAGACTTTCGCTGTATCACAGCTCTTCAGTGTGGCTAGACAAGTAGGCACTTAAAACCGGGATCGAAACTTTATCATTTTTTGAAGGTCTGAGATTCTAACCGTTAAGCCGTGAACACAAGCCATGAGGAAGTGAAATCTTAATGTTTATATAAATAATATTTGCCATCGAAAAGTGCTTCATTCGTTTTTATAATATATATATATATATATATATATATATATATATATATACATATATATATATATAGGGCTTACACGCTCCACTATTTTTGGAGTTGCTCCTGCTCCAATGCCCAAAATTGGAGCTGGCTCCTCTCACGCTCCCCATTTTCAAAAAGGAGCCGCTCCTGCTCCAACTCCTATAAAAAAGGAGCGGATCTTTTTCAGCGCTCCATAATGAAAATGTACCTTCTTTCATAAACGTTCTATTTTGCCAATGAATGGTCGAAGGATAGGGGTGGGCGTCAAAGGATCTCATCGATATGGGTTGGGATGTCACTTTAAGTGTAAGACCATAAGATAATATTTGACAAAATCTCGCTAATATTTTGAGAGTTATAGGAGAACATGTTGGACGAAGTATAGGATTATACGTAAATTTTCGTTTCCTGAGGTATAAAATAGAAATAGAAAAATCCCTGAAGTATTTTAAAACTATTTTAATTTTCATTACATTAACAATTTATTTTTTCATGAAAGGAAAATTTGACCCGATATTTTTTCTATTTATTTTGGAAGGGAATTTAGATTTGTTTTAAGTAAATAAAGTTTTACTTTTAAACATTATTAGTGATTATTTTCTTTTTAAAGTAAACATTTCTTTGGAAGAAGAGAGACAGCCAGGGCAACATTACTCGTCGTGTTATTGTTTAATATTTGTTTGTTTTACGAACGTAACTATATTGTATAATGCATATTATTATTTATAACAGAGAAACGTGCAAGTACTTTCAAACAAATCGATTTATCCATTTTTTTCTATAGTACAATTTGGGGCGAAAAAAAAACCAATGAAATTTATTTTTTAACGATTGAATAAAAATAATATTTTTCATAAGTTGCCCCAAAAATATCAATAAATTGTCAATAAACAATTCAGAGATCCATTTAATGTCTTAAAATTTCATACAAAATAATACCTGACGATAGTCTTTTAGCGACATGAAACCCATTGTAATGTTGAGATCTGTGTGGTAAGTTGTATTTTTTAAGAATTGTATCAGCTCTCTTATTTTTGTTTTAAAGTTATAACATGGAGCACACTATAAAATGATGATTACATAAACACCATCCTCATTGGTTTTAAATCGGTTTCAAAACGTAATTTTCCTCATAATGAACCATTTGACATTATACGTTATGTGCATATTATGGAATTCAGCGAGTTAAGTGCAATTATTATGTTTCCTATTAATGAAAGCAGCTAAGAAAATCTGGAAAACTTTATTACAAACTAGCATGGTTACTCGGCGTTGCCCGGGGTCATGGACAACACAATAGAAGTTAAAAAAGTGTGTGTAACATCTTTCTTTCAAAACTTCTCTCTTTCTCTTCCCTCTCTCCATTCCCTCTCCCCTCCATATTTCTTCCCCTATCCCTCTCCCTCTCTCTATCACATCCTCTCTATCTCAGAAGTACTATTTCACATGAAAGGTTGATAGAAAAAAATCGTTCTAAATGTCGACGTGCCCCCTGACAATTTTTTTTTCATTTTGACCCCCAAAAAATGAATATTACAAAAAAAAATGTGTACATATTCTAGGTAATACTGAAAAAGAATATATCAGTTTTGTGCTTGTCTTGTGTAGACTCTGACTTTTAGGTGAACACAAAGACACAAACAGATAACCGCCCTTTATATAATAGACTACCAAAATCACTTGATAGCAAATCCAATGAATTCCACCATTTTGAAATCTCAATATGCCAGATCTCCACAAAAATTCAAAAGGCATTTCAGCTTTGATTATTGATTTATAATTCCACATTTATGTATTTCTACTATCTTTTTTTTTGCATGATCCTTTTTCAGAATTATTTCTCCCTATTCATACTTTGATATAAGGCCTCATTTCATTGGTTCAATATTCTTCCAATAATCCCGTGATTCTTTTCCCCTGTCGTTCGCAATTGTTCTTCCTTTATCTACAACTTTTTTTTATATCTTCTTTCCTTTTAATAATTCCTCGATTTCTATCCATTACAAATATCTGTTGTTGGATAATAGTTTAGTAAATAAATATATATATATATATATATATATATATATATATATATATATATATATATATATATATATATATATATATATAGTGTTACAGAAGTTTAGAACAACATGGTACCGTCGATTTCTCATCAACAACCAAAAAAGAATCAACAAGCGATCAACACATGATCGCGTATCATTGACATTCATTAGCTATTGTTGTGAGTTCTCACAACAATAGCTTATGAATATCAACGAGACGAGATCATGTGTTGATCACTTGTTGATTCAGAACCGATGGTACCATGTTGTTCTAAACTTCTATAACATAGTATATAAGTAAATATTACACTCTTATTTTCAATAATCGAGCACTCTGCTGGATTTCTTCCCACTGATCTTACCAAGATATATATATATATATATATATATATATATATATATATATATATATATATATAGAAAATTCAAAAGGAAAGCCAAAACCTATATTATTTATCTATTCATCAACGTTTCATCTTTATTGTGAGACTTTCTCAGGATGAAGAAAAATGCAGAAAAAATAATCATACAATCGCAATTTTGATCTGCCCAAGAGCGGCGAGCCTCAGACGGACTATGAGTGAAAGAATCAAATCAAAATTGACGATTGTATGAAAATTTTTTCTGCATTTTTCTTCATCCTGAGGAAGTCTCACAATAAAGACGAAACGTTGATGAATACATAAATAATATAGTTTTTGGCTTTCCTTCTTCATTTTCCATTACGTCAGATCATTGCATCCATATCTTTATTCACACACACACACACATATATATATATATATATATATATATATATATTAATCCATTAATCCAGGTAAAGTAGACATCCACAGGATAGGAATGCAAAGAATTTATACAGACATGTGCAAATAAAATATGATACGATATAACGAGAAAAGAAATTTAGAATAGGTGAGTATAAAGTATAATCGCCATATATATATATATATATATATATATATATATGGCGATTATACTTTCTACCCAACTACACACAATATAACAGACCCTACAACCATCCCACACACCAATCGATATAATCAAAATACCCCAAACACTTCACACATCATCTAACAAAACCATCATACAATAGTAGCTACCTACACAACCCCACACAGTATTACAAACCCCGTCACCACTTTCAACTTCAAACTTCACCAAGATCCCCCAACCCGAAACAACCAATCCACAATTACCACACATACAAATATATCACCAATCCTTCCCAAAAACATCATATAGAAACATCGTATAGAAAACAATCACCCTTCAGGAACCCCAAATGAAACGAACAGTACCCATCATCATCATTTTTTAGGAATTCCTCCCAAAACAACAATCCCAGACTAGACAACACAAAACCGAAAATAGTCAATTTATCCACACACTCATTAACAAAGGAAGAAATAAAAATACTTAAATTAGGCCTCAAATTCTGCCCGACTCCCAAAAGCAATATCACTGAATTAAAGAAGGACCTTACAGAATTTGAACGTAAACTTAGACTAATAGAAACACTAAATAATAACGAAAACAAAACAGATGATTCATTAGTAAAAAACAAATCAACATATTTCCCTAACAAACACAACAATACAAAAGAACTAAACACCTTCTTCGAAAACCTCTGGAACATCAACACCCAGAGAAAAACTAAACCTACCATTAACCTAACATCTAAACAAAACCAGACACTAGATAACCTCTTTAATAACAATAACATAATCATAAAAGAAGCAGACAAAGGCAGCGCTGTAGTCATCATGGACAAAAACTACTATAAATCGAAAATTATAGAAGCACTAGGGAACAAAGATTACTATAAACAAATTAGCACCAACATTGACAACACCATTTCAAAAATCACAAAACTTTGCACAACATACAATAACATTCTTACAAAGAAAGAAAGAGATTTCCTAACCAACTTCATGACAAAAACAAACTACTTCTACGGACTACCCAAAATACATAAATTAAATGAGATTAAAAATGCCATCAACACACAAAAATCAGAATACATTAGTATCCTAAATCCAAGTGACCTTACATTCAGACCCATAGTAACAGGACCAACATGCCCAACAAGCAGACTTAGCAACCTAATCGACATTTTACTACAACCTTTCACCGGACAAGTAAGAAGCTACATAAGAGACAACATACACTTTCTAAGCTCCTTACCACAAACAGTAAACCCAGGAACTGAACTAGTGACATTTGACGTTAGCAGCCGGTATAGCAACATACCCCATGACCTAGGTAAAGAAGCAATCTCATACTGGATTAACAAACATCCACAAATTTTACACCCAAGGTTTACTAAACAATTCATTATCGACAGTATAAACATTATTCTCAACAATAACTCCTTCGAATTCAACAACGAGAACTTCATCCAGACCCTAGGCACGGCAATGGGAACCAAAATGGCACCGACATATGTCACCCTGACACTAACCTACCTAGAAGAAATATTATACACAAAGATAGAATCAATTTATGGAACTAATACAAAACCCCTATTTATAAAATCTTGGAAAAGATATCTGGATGACTGTTTCATCCTTTGGGATCCCACATCGGGACACATCAACGAATTACACAACACACTACAAAATCTACACCCCAAAATCAAATTCACACTAGAACACAATCACACAGAACTATCCTTCCTAGATATACTAGTTAAAATTAAGAACAATCATATTATCACAGACATCTACCACAAACCCATGGACACCCAACAATACCTCCACTTTAAAAGCCATCACCCCAAAAGCTGCCTAAAATCTATACCCTATTCTCTAGCACGCAGAATATGCACTATAGTCAGTGACAAAGACCTCCGGATTGTTCGACTGGAGGAACTACGTAATACATTAGCAAAAGGAGGATACCCCGCACAAATAATACACAAAGGTATAGAATTAGCAGAGCAAATACCATTAGAACAACTACGAATTCCCAAAAAACGGAACAAAGAACACATATTAGCATACGTATCTACACATAACAAAAACAACCCAGAATTATTCACAGAGATAACAAGAAACCTAACCTTACTCAATCAAAATAGCAAACTAAGCAACATACTTAAAACAATGAAGATAATCAAAAGCAAACGCCAACCGAAAAACCTCAAACAAATTCTAACCTCATCAAAATTCAACCAACACGTATCACAAGGGGTCACAAAATGCAACAAAGAAAGATGTGGAGTTTGCGACATAATAATAGAGGGTAACACATACACATTAAAAAATCTAACACAAACCTTCAAAATAAAGAAGGATCTAAACTGCACCTCTAAAAATGTCATATATGTACTTGAATGCATAACATGTAAAAAATACTATATAGGTGCCACAAAAACATTCAATAATAGAGTGGCCCTCCATAAGAGCAATATTAAAATTCAAGAAAATAGAAAATTGCCCGTCTCCAAACATGTACACTCATGCAGCAGTGGAAAATTCCAGATAATGCCCATTTTCAAAACTCAAGACTATACATACCTCCTAACACAAGAAAAAAATCTTCATATCCAAATTCAACCCACCATTAAATAAATCATAAGACAAATCCCACCACAGACATATACAAACAATTACGAACACATGTATAAACAGGAACCCATCTGCACTCGGACACATGTGCATTTGCACGCCCTCACACATGGAACGAATACATACCCCATGTGAGTGTATTCATGCATACATGCAGAAAATAATATGAATACATGTGTACATACACCCCCTCCCTACCAATCTTTCCACCCACCTATCTCTCCACCCACCCGCACATTTCACCTATCTGTGCATGTATTTACATCCCTCTTTCTACCCTTATATGCACAAAACACCTATTCCCATCTTCCGATCGATCGTTCCACATACCAAACTTTTTATTTTACCTATTTCCATCTTTCGATCGATCCACATTCTAAACCTTTATTTTATTTTATTTTATTTTTCTTATTTTATTCTACCTTTCTTTCTATCTATCTTTCTATCAGTCTACCTTTCCATATTTCTACC
>OY744519.1:111502144-111569644 GCA_963556195.1 Sepiola atlantica | reverse complement strand
ATATATATATATATATATATATATATATAGTCTGACTACCAAACTCCCGTAACCACTGGACCCGGGTGAATGACAGATGGATAAGCTAAAATTGCTTTTATGAAGTTACTGCTCTTATTAAGTCAATGATCTCTAAAAAGCAATAAATTAGTTTATATGCGTATACATGTGTGTATGTATATGTATATATAAATATATGAATATATGTGTATTTGTGTGTATGTTGTCTTACTTTAGTTATGCATATGTATATATGTATGTGTGTTACTATGAAGTCCTGTAACAGTATGGAAAAAGACAAGTTGAAATTGCAATATATTTGGGCCCGAGATGTGAGCAGGTAGGTGGGTTTGTTCTCGTTTATTTTTGTATTTTTTCTATTATTCCTTTTTTTATTTGTTTTTTTTAAATTTATTATTATTCATCTCCTTATTCCTTTTTGCTGCTTTTTTATTTCATTTTATCGTTCAGTTGTTGAACTTTTGTTCACCGAATCCTTTTCTGTGTGTATATATGCATATGTATAAGAGGATGTATATTATATGTGGGTATATATGCGTATGTATAAGTGTAAGCTGAAATTGGGTTTCTTTTAGTATCCTTTTCCCTCCTTATATACTATCTCAACCCCCTCCTACCAAGTTAATGGGAGAGAATCCCAGCAGAGTGCTCGCTTATCAAGAAAGTTAAAAAAATAAGTAATATTTATTTATATATGTATTACAGAAGATCAGAAGAATATCGATACCGTCGGTTTCAAATCCAAACAAAGGTGACCTATGATTCGTTTCTTTTACTGGACTCTCTTCAGCCTCTGTTTATGTCTATCCCCCTGTTTATGTCTGCCTCTCTATTTTTCAGGGAGGCAGACATAAACAGAGGCTAAAAAGAATCCATTAACGGTGACCAATTATAGTTCCCCTTTGTTTGGATTTGAAACCGACGGTACCGATGTTTGTCTGATTTTCTGTAATATATATATAAATAATTTTTTTTAATGATATTTCACCCCAAACAAGACAAGACACCACTGTAGACGTAAGGGGCTACTGATAATTAGGTAATAGGTTTTGGGTGTCATCCTAAGTTGGGAGCTATGCAGCGAGATGTCTGTTTACATTAGTTTTAAACCTCTGCATGTCGGTACAGTCGGGGAAACAGGGAGCAGGGGGAGTTCCAGAAGCCGGCAGCACAAGGAACGAAGCTGCTGAAATAGAAAGCTCTCCGGCATCTGGGGACCTCCACAGTGAATGGATGGGACCTAGCTGATTGTTGGGTTGCTCTAGTGTATTTGTGTCGAGGGGGCACTAGAGCAGCTAGTTCATCAGAGCAGAATCGATTGAAGTATTTGTAAAACAAGCACAAGGATGCAACATTGTGGCGATGGGACAGAGGCTGGAGCTTGGTAGATAGTGTGGGACCTATTAAGTTGGCAACTCTTTTTTGGACCTTGTCTAAGAGGGAGAGACTAGTGGATGATGCACTAGCCTAGATGTGACAACAATACTCCATACTTGAGCGGATGGTAGCTTTGTAGAGATACAGGATAATGTCAGGTGTGAGGAATTTACTAACACGGTAGAGGGAGCCCACCTTCTTTGCAGCAGCCTTGGCAATGTCTTCAATGTATTTGTTCCAATTCATGCTACTTCTGAATGTCAGGCCGAGTAGTTTGAAAGTTAAACGCTTAGGTGGGGTGCTATTTGCCATGGCAATCGGTGGTTGAAGAGGTTTCTTGTAGTTATTGAAAGAAAGGATATATATATATATATATATATATATATATATATATATATATATATATATATATATATATTTCTTTCTCTCCTGAAACGTTTCTCATGTTTTGTAGTTACCTCTTGGGCATGTTTATATGTTGTATATGTTTACATACAGTGTGTTTGAGTCATAATGACTCTTCATAAGAAAATTCTACACATCCATCCTCGAGTTTAAGATAGAATCTACTACAAAGCTAAATGCTAATGACAAAGTGCTTGTCTGTGATATATATCCAAGAATCATAAGGGATACATAAGAAAAATATACATACTATCCTCACGGGTCTGTGCAGCTGGAAAACAAATGTACACAAGTCAGTAGAGTTTTAACTGAAATTGTTAATGATAAAAACTACAAGACATTCGGGTTATATCATTGTGAATGATCACGTAACGGCCTCCTGTGTATAAATGTGTCTATGCATATTTTTGAATAAGGATATATGTTGTCTTACCACAGATGTTTTCTTTCAGTTTAATTTGATGTGTCTGTGTTATGGCATAGCAACCCATTTTAAAGGCCATCCAATTCTGAAACACAATAGTAGAACAATTGAATACAAACTTTTATTTTATACATATTATAAATAGCAAAATAGTATGGATGTATAGAAGATAGTTGTATGAAGTGGCTATATTATATATATATATATATATATATATATATAATATTTTTTATGATATGATAGAGGCATGAAGTTGCTATATTATTTATATGATATGATAGTGGCATGAAGTTGCTATATTATTTATATGATATGATAGTGACATGAAGTTGCTATATTATTTATATGATATGATAGTGGCATGAAGTTGCTATATTATTTATATGATATGATAGTGACATGAAGTTGCTATATTATTTATATGATATGATAGTGGCATGAAGTTGCTATATTATTTATATGATATGATAGTGGCATGAAGTTGCTATATTATTTATATGATATGATAGTGACATGAAGTTGCTATATTATTTATATGATATGATAGTGACATGAAGTTGCTATATTATTTATATGATATGATAGTGGCATGAAGTTGCTATATTATTTATATGATATGATAGTGACATGAAGTTGCTATATTATTTATATGATATGATAGTGGCATGAAGTTGCTATATTATTTATATGATATGATAGTGACATGAAGTTGCTATATTATTTATATGATATGATAGTGACATGAAGTTGCTATATTATTTATATGATATGATAGTGGCATGAAGTTGCTATATTATTTATATGATATGATAGTGACATGAAGTTGCTATATTATTTATATGATATGATAGTGACATGAAGTTGCTATATTATTTATATGATATGATAGTGGCATGAAGTTGCTATATTATTTATATGATATGATAGTGACATGAAGTTGCTATATTATTTATATGATATGATAGTGGCATGAAGTTGCTATATTATTTATATATGATAGTGGCATGAAGTGGCTATATTATTTATAAGATATGATAGTCGCATGAAGTGGCTATATTATTTATATGATATGATAGTCGCATGAAGTGGCTATATTATTCATATGATATGATAGTGACATGAAGTTGCTATATTATTTATATGATATGATAGTGGCATGAAGTTGCTATATTATTTATATGATATGATAGTGACATGAAGTTGCTATATTATTTATATGATATGATAGTGACATGAAGTTGCTATATTATTTATATGATATGATAGTCGCATGAAGTTGCTATATTATTTATATGATATGATAGTCGCATGAAGTGGCTATATTATTTATATGATATGATAGTGACATGAAGTTGCTATATTATTTATATGATATGATAGTGACATGAAGTGGCTATATTATTTATATGATATGATAGTCGCATGAAGTGGCTATATTATTTATATGATATGATAGTGGCATGAAGTTGCTATATTATTTATATGATATGATAGTGACATGAAGTTGCTATATTATTTATATGATATGATAGTGGCATGAAGTTGCTATATTATTTATATGATATGATAGTCGCATGAAGTTGCTATATTATTTATATGATATGATAGTCGCATGAAGTTGCTATATTATTTATATGATATGATAGTGACATGAAGTTGCTATATTATTTATATGATATGATAGTGACATGAAGTTGCTATATTATTTATATGATATGATAGTCGCATGAAGTTGCTATATTATTTATATGATATGATAGTCGCATGAAGTGGCTATATTATTTATATGATATGATAGTGACATGAAGTTGCTATATTATTTATATGATATGATAGTGACATGAAGTGGCTATATTATTTATATGATATGATAGTCGCATGAAGTGGCTATATTATTTATATGATATGATAGTGGCATGAAGTTGCTATATTATTTATATGATATGATAGTGACATGAAGTTGCTATATTATTTATATGATATGATAGTGGCATGAAGTTGCTATATTATTTATATATGATAGTGGCATGAAGTGGCTATATTATTTATAAGATATGATAGTCGCATGAAGTGGCTATATTATTTATATGATATGATAGTCGCATGAAGTTGCTATATTATTTATATGATATGATAGTGACATGAAGTTGCTATATTATTTATATGATATGATAGTCGCATGAAGTGGCTATATTATTTATATGATATGATAGTGACATGAAGTTGCTATATTATTTATATGATATGATAGTGACATGAAGTTGCTATATTATTTATATGATATGATAGTGACATGAAGTTGCTATATTATTTATATATGATAGTGGCATGAAGTGGCTATATTATTTATAAGATATGATAGTCGCATGAAGTGGCTATATTATTTATATGATATGATAGTCGCATGAAGTTGCTATATTATTTATATGATATGATAGTGACATGAAGTTGCTATATTATTTATATGATATGATAGTCGCATGAAGTGGCTATATTATTTATATGATATGATAGTGACATGAAGTTGCTATATTATTTATATGATATGATAGTGACATGAAGTTGCTATATTATTTATATGATATGATAGTGGCATGAAGTTGCTATATTATTTATATATGATAGTGGCATGAAGTGGCTATATTATTTATAAGATATGATAGTCGCATGAAGTGGCTATATTATTTATATGATATGATAGTCGCATGAAGTTGCTATATTATTTATATGATATGATAGTGACATGAAGTTGCTATATTATTTATATGATATGATAGTCGCATGAAGTGGCTATATTATTTATATGATATGATAGTCGCATGAAGTTGCTATATTATTTATATGATATGATAGTCGCATGAAGTTGCTATATTATTTATATGATATGATAGTCGCATGAAGTGGCTATATTATTTATATGATATGATAGTCGCATGAAGTGGCTATATTATTTATATGATATGATAGTCGCATGAAGTTGCTATATTATTTATATGATATGATAGTCGCATGAAGTGGCTATATTATTTATATGATATGATAGTGGCATGAAGTGGCTATATTATTTATATGATATGATAGTCGCATGAAGTGGCTATATTATTTATATGATATGATAGTCGCATGAAGTGGCTATATTATTTATATGATATGATAGTGACATGAAGTTGCTATATTATTTATATGATATGATAGTGGCATGAAGTTGCTATATTATTTATATGATATGATAGTGGCATGAAGTGGCTATATTATTTATATGATATGATAGTCGCATGAAGTGGCTATATTATTTATATGATATGATAGTCGCATGAAGTGGCTATATTATTTATATGATATGATAGTGGCATGAAGCGACTCTATTAAAACAACTATATACATTACATTTAAAACTAAGTCAAAGGTAACTACAGAGAAAGTGCTTAGAAAACAAAATCTTTAAATTCACTTTGATAAATAGAAGAAAGTTGTTAACTGGAAGTTATTTTATTGTTTCAGAAGATGGCGTAACAAAATTTATATTTGGCGAACCTATTGATGACCCACCCACCAGTTTAAAATCTTGAATTTAATTGGACAAAAATAAATTTAAATAAATAATTAGATATTAAATCTGATCAACTATAATTTTTTATTTTATTTTCGCTAAAAAAAATAATATCCATGATGGAACCATTTATCTTTCTGGAATTTAAGTCATGTAAGTTTGCACTTAAGGATAATTCTGCGAGCCTATTGTTTACATTAGTTAGCATTTTAAACTAAACGCATTTTCGTATTAAACTTTTATATAAATTTTTCTAATCCATTATTTTTTAAATTATACAATTTGATTCAATAGATTTGTGCTTTAAAACATAATTTTTAATAAGATTTAAAAATAAACAAACCCAAAACGTTTTAATAAAAATCCAAAGTAAATATATCATTTTTAAGCGACTCGTACGATAAATCTCAGAGAATATGTTGTTTACATGTTATTAATCAAATAATGCGCCCCTGTTTTGTATCCATCTCTCTCTCTCTCTCTCTCCCTCTCTCTCCCTCTCTCTCTCTCTCTAATAAGCTGACGTCATGTTAACACCTGTGGATTTCTTAAAATAGATAGATATAAAAAGAGAGCAATCAAAACTAATAATATAGTTTCGGCTTCAGATAGACAGACAGATACATAATCTCCATCATTAATAGATAATATTTATATAATATGATAGTGGCACATAGTGGCTATATCATATATATATATATATATATATATATATATATATATATATATATATATATATTATTTTGACCTATGTGCCAACTTTGATAATTTTATGTTGAAGTATTGATGCATATACTGTAATCTGTTTATCAGTTCTAGGGTATCACGTTAGCAACAAACACTGAGTTCCTCCTTACGAAGGCAGAGTTAGACACAAGGTTGGTTTTTAATGTGGGGAAAATCCAGCTTCCCAAAAATAGGCACTCTGGATTTGGAAAAATACAAACGCTGAGTTTCTTTATTTGTGCATTATTCTGAGGTATATCTAAAATCTGACAAATTTGATCAAGATCTCATAAGAACTGATGAAGTGAAAGAACACCCATAAAAACGTGCCTATTATAATAAAGCACTTTGCTTCATTTGAATAAACGAGTGGAATTTCAATGCTATAAAACTGATCTTGTTGTAAGTAAGGCTCTTTACACTGACCATATAATCCTTTCTTTTACTGTTGGGTAACCACTTTACACTGACCATATAATCCTTTTCTTTACTGTTAGGTAACCACTTTACACTGACCATATAATCCTTTTCTTTACTGTTGGGTCACCACTTTACATTGACCATATAATCCTTTTCTTTACTGTTGGGTCACCACTTTACACTGACCATATAATCCTTTTCTTTACTGTTGGGTCACCACTTTACACTGACCATATAATCCTTTTTTTACTGTTGGGTCACTTCTTTACACTGACTATATAATCCTTTTTTTACTGTTGGGTCACTTCTTTACACTGACCATATAATCCTATTTTTACTGTTGGGTCACCACTTTGACCATATAATCCTTTTCTTTACTGTTGGGTCACCACTTTACACTAACCATATAATCCTTTTCTTTACTGTTGGGTCACCACTTTACACTGACCATATAATCCTTTTCTTTACTGTTGGGTCACCACTTTACACTGACCATCTAATCTTTTTCTTTACTGTTGGGTCACTTCTTTACACTGACCATATAATCTTTTTTTTACTGTTGGGTCAGCACTTATCAAGACCAAGAGCCATAAGTGTTAATAGGATGGAACGATTATCAGCCGAAAGATGAAAAACAATTCATGATATGAACTGTTTGATTACTTATGGGGGCGGTTTATAACAAGTATTTGTTGACGACTATGTTGTAATCTGCAGAGGAGCAGTCCCAAAGTAATGTGTTCCACATGCAGGAAGCCCTTGCAAAGAAACTCCGTTCATGAAAATTTCGCCTCATGCTAGGCACATGAAGAAAGACAGAAAAGTTTTTTTCCATTGTGGTAGGAAGACGAGTTCTTATTGTGAATGTCTTACAAAGAGGAATTAGAGATTGGGGCTCAGTCGAGCATCTTCATTTATTGGTTTTGTTGAGCTCTACTTCAAAGACAATAGATATCTCCCGAAAGGATGCCTGAACATTAAGCAGTTTGTAGTGAGGCAAGTGTTGCGCAATTCCAACCTTGCTATTCTTGATCTGACATTGCTTGAGTTCAATGTCATAGAGAACTCTAAGTCAGAGTTTTCCGTCTCCTAGATTAGTTACCCTACCAAGGTTTGAGAGTATAGTCGATACTACTTGTTAGGTATATGATAGATACAATTGTATCTTTCCCATGGGTATGAAATAAAGTTCTTTACAGCCACTTCCACTTCAAGGGTTACCCATTTTATATTGATTATTTATGCTGTTGCTTCACTTTATAGATGAAACTTAAACTACTAAATCAATACCTACTTTTATTGTCACAAAGTGTAGCTTTTCCCTAATGGCCATTGTTGACAGCAGTCCACTTTGGTTCCTTGTAAATTTTGGTTTATTATCCCAGGTCAGGCTATATCAAGTCACCAACTTCTAATTTTTCCTTTCATTTTCTATTTTCTTTAGCATTCTTCCCAATTCTTTACCCACCGAATACACCTATCTAAAAGCAACAAAAAAAAGAGAAGTCTTTTGCCGCAGCAGGTGTTACACCCCGGTCTTCTGCTCCCATCCTTCCGAGATCTGCAATGCCCATTCATCTTGTCAGACATCCTAAGCTGTTGACCATCCATGTACCTCACTATTGCTTAATATCACGCAAACAGAACCACCTAACCACATTTAGCCAACACTAAAAGAAAAATAAATTTTCTTCCATTATTTGCAGGAGAAGACACTTCCCAAAAACTATCACATGATAACAGGATATTTTCGATGAATGTGTTATTTCTTATAATAAACAGCTCTCTTTTTCCCCTGTGCTATTATTTATCTTCGGAGATCCGGCCTTAAGATATTCCTTCTTAACAGAGACAGTAATAAACACGATTCAAAGATTGCCACAACTTGACACGAGATTCAAAAATATTTTTTGTAAATTCCCTGCAGTTAATTATGAAGTTCTTACTTGTTACCGAAAGTTTCTAATAATGCCCGTTCAATCTATTCTTTATGCCATAATCATGAAATTGGTAAATATTATTTCAAACACTATGAGAATATATCTTTTGAACTTCTTTTAAATTGAAATGTTTAAATTATTAAAGCAAAACTCATTATTAAGCACGCTTCAGAAGTGCCCAAAGCTGAATAATAATAAAGAAAGAATTTTGCAACAACAATAAAAAGTTTTGTTTTACTAAACATATTTTCACGAAATTGAATGACAGAAATAAATAACAAAAATGTCAGAAATGATGGGGGAAGGCTCTAATATGTTTGTTACGCAATTTTGGGGAAAAAGAATCTTAGGATTTAATACCACATTTTCAAATTATAAAAAAAAGTACTTGTAAGGAATGGGGACCCAGAGGATTTCAATTCTTATGGGGTCAGTGCTGAGAATTGATGGAGAATCCCGATTCAGTCTCGGAAATGACTAAAGAAGTTTACGATTTGAAAGCTGTGAATAGAAAGTAAAAAGGTAGATTACACTAAGCATGCAAAAGGTTAGGTAAGGGTTAAAAAAAAATTAGCCTCTCAAAAAAAAAAAAATTAAAGTTGAAAAAACTTCCCCAAAAAGAAAAAAAGAAAAGAAAAAAATCTGGCTTTCAAATCGTAAATTACTTCGGAAATTTTCGGGAATGACTAAGGATTCTCCGCTAATATTCGGAATTGACTCAGTAATAACTGAAATTCTGTGTGTGCCCATTCCTTACAAGTACGAAAAACTGTTTCAAAAGTTACCTCTTTAATTTTTAACAAGGTGATTTAGTTTCCTATGTAAGTTTAACATCAACTGGTCTCCTCTTCTTCGTTTTTGTACCAGTGTTTAGTCAAAACAATCTCGTTTACTAACACGTTTTCAGAATTTTGAGATGGGGATCATTTTACATTTAACTTACATAGAAAACTGAATATCCCTCTAAAAATGGTTTTGATAACCACATCTTCATTGTAGTTTTAGTTTGCTTATAACATTTGATGGTATTACTTGTTGAGAGATTACCATTAATAACTTAACTATTTGTCTATAAGTAAACCACTTGTTAAGTTTTACTGTGAAACAACGAATGGTGTGAACAGATTTATTTAAATCAAAATTAACATGTTTTGGAATTACATCTTTTGCTTTGTATGTATGATACAATGGATTCTCGCTATGATCCATCACATATTTCCTTTTGAATCATTGACGGGTTCGGCCTTTTGGTCGAGATCAAAGTGTAGTATCTGTTCCGATGGATACTGCACCCTATAGACTGGTATTGTCTTGGCCTTCGGGGCTTGATTTACGCCGGTCTATGGGATTGTCCTGTGCAGTTCTAGGAGGTCCACCCTCCCAGGCTTTGCCACCCCTCTTTGGGGAGGAGTAAGTTAATTGCTTACTGCTTGAGGCGCCCCTACCAGGGAATGCCGACGGGGCTGCCCAGGCAATTTTTGATGGTCAGAGTGCGCACCTCTCGGGCGCTGGCTTTTCAACCCCCACTTTCCGACCCGAGCTTGGGTCACATCTTACTTGTGGGAGTAGGATAAAAACTGGCCTTGTGCCTAACTCCTGGAGAGGAGTAAATTACTCATTGACCATTCTTGTTGAGGATTTCACAATAAACTTCTGTTAAAATATAATAAAAAGAACTCAAATTTTTAAATAAATAATGCAGACTTTATTTTATTAACATTTCATATCTAGAAACTGAAATGTCATAATAACGGTTTGTAATGTTTTTTTCTCACATCTTATTTCCTTTAGCAAGGAAAATACAAAAAAAAACAACTGCATCCTATTGACATTTCTGTTTAATCTACATAATAATACGCTAAGGCACTTCATGTTAATGCGTAGGTTATCACCTTTCACACACATGGGGAAAAAATGAGATCGTCCGATCAGTAAAGATGGTGATTGGTGATTAATTTGATGTTGTTATGGTAAACAATTCCGACTTTACCCATTTTAAAATAAATTGTTTCAAAATCGAATTCTATCATCCTGTTGCCTAAAACAGCGCAATTTTTAATAAATATATTTAAAAAAAGTGACAATCGTTTGATTGATTTGAAGAATATTTAACTGACAATTATTTTTACTTCTTAGAAGAAAGACAATGTTTATTGTCTTAAAAAAAATTAAACTGCTACGATCTTAAATAGATAAATACAAAAGAGACATATTAACTTCATAAATTATACAGATTAATTTAGAAACCCCCATGGAATTTCCATGGGGTCACGCTAGTTAAATATTATTAACATAAAGTTTTTAAATTGCAAGAAGTCAAGGGAGATAACTAATTTTTACTAATTTAAGGAATTTTGTGAATTTTATTATGATTTACACACTGTTTAATAAAGAAAGTGACTGTAAATAGACAATTAAAGTATTGATAATGAAATAACTTTTAAAAAAAAGATCTCAGATCTTTAATGCACTAATAATAATAATAATAATAATAATAATAATAATAATAATAATAATAATACGAACACTTTTGATAAATGTTACTTTCGATGTAAATTATTTTAATGAAAATGAAATTATGGCGATTGTTACCAATGTTATTTATCTACCTCCCACAGCGGTAAAATGTGACACAAGGTCGGGAAAGTGGGATTTGATAAACCAGCACTCGAGAAGTTGAACACTCTGGTCATTTAAAAATTGCCTGGGCAGCCCCGTCGGCATTCCCAGGTAGGGGCGCCTCAGACAGTAAGCAATAAACTTATTCCTCCCCAAAGAGGGGAAACAAAGCCAACTGCACAGGACATACCCATAGACCGGCGTAAATCAAGCCCCGAAGGCCAAGACAATACCAGTCTATGGGGTGCAGTATTCATCGGAACAGATACTAAACTTTGATCCCGGACAAAAGGCCGAGATTGTTACCAATTTATTTATCTACCTCCCACAAGGTAAGATGTGACACAAGGTCGGGAAAGTGGGATTAGATAAGCCAGCGCTCGAGAGGTGAGCACTGTGGCCCTTTAAAAATTGCCTGGGCAGCCCCGTCGGCATTCCCCGGTAGAGGTGCCTCAGACAGTAAGCAATAAACTTACTCCTCCCCAAAGAGAGGAGACAAAGCTTGGGAGGGTGCACCTCCTAGAACTGCACAGGACCGGCAACCCCCAATAGACCGGCGTAAATCCAGACCCAAAGGCCCGGACGATACCGGTTTATTAGGCGGGGTAAAAAAACCCTGGTTGTTACCAATTTCCAACAGAGAAAAAAAAAAGGGGTGATAAAAAAAAAACGGTGCTTGTACAGAGAAGCGTGCGGATTAAATTATCAATACCACAAAAAAAAGTATCATATACTTACGCAGCAGATTTAAATCAGTATCCTCACCAAAAAGTAGGAAAGATTATCGAGTAGAAATTTAATTAAAAATAAAAATCAGTTTCATCGTATTTTGATGGCTGCAATTGATGTATTACGTGTTAATATGCCAGACTGGGTTACCTCCCCCTGAATTTCGTGTTTTGCGCTCGAATCAATGGCGAACCCGATTAAATGATATAACGGACTTTTATTTTTTATTACAATTCTACTCGATAGTTTTTTGCTAATTTTTGGTGTACAAACCTATTTTTGTTTGATACATAAGTATATCAAAGAGTTTTCCGGTTAATTTAATTGGAACTGCGATTTTCAGCGTTTTTCATATGCACGCTAATCTGTACAAGCACCAAAAAAACAACTAGTCAACAAATCACTGTTACCAAAGCCAAGAAAAGTTACATTTCTACTTACCTGCTTAATTTGTTTGTGTTTTAAAGTATTTTAAAGCGCTTTTATTTACATATTTCTCTTTGCCTTCTGGGTCTTGTAAACCCGACATATTCAAAATGGCGCCGGACTTTAATCGAAGTTAAACGGCGATATCGTAGAACAACTAACAAACCGAAAAGTAAACAAAAATACATCTAATAAAACTATACTGATCGGTTGAAAATTGAAGTTTCGACCCATTGGTGACAGTTATCAGCTGTATTTTGTGTAATTTTAGATTTTTGAGTTGGTAAATCTACGACATGCCGGTTTCACTAAACTATGACTAACCCTTATGTCTAAAATACTTATTCCAATTTTGGATTAAAATTCATTACATGATTTTTTTATTCTAGAAAATCTCTAAAATTTTATGCTTAAGTAATTAAAATCCAAAGAAACTTGTTTGATTGTAGTTGCGCCCATATTATGGCCCCTAAAACCCTGTTTAAATACTCAAAAGAAACTGAAATTTGGAGAATATTTATTAATTGATGTCTTATACCTATTGTTAAAATTTCATAAAAATCAGAGGTGTCTGAATTATTACAAAGGGCTTCGACCCCCTATTGTATCAACCCCTTTGTATCAAAACTAAATACATCCCACAGTACCCACCCATACTCTTAGCAGCTGTGTTGCAAAATTCATAATGATAGGTTAATTAGTTAGGAGTGAATCCTATTAATAGAAATATATAAACATATACACATATCTAACTTTATATACACAGAGAGATTTAATGTAAAATAATAAATAAAAACTATATCAATAAATTCAAAGAAAATTAAACTAACTAAACTGACGAAACGTGTGTGCATGTGTGTGTGGATGTTTACGTGCATGTCCGTGTGGTGGAAGTACATAATACACAAGAAATAAAAGAATACGAAAAGCAGATACAAAGGTTTTATATATATATATATATATATATATATATATATATATATATATAAGGTTCATATTATATTCTAATAACCATGTTTTTATTTTTATTTTTTCACATTTTCAAAAAACATAGCATTTCTGTGAGATATATTTTTTACGGCCCGTTTCATTTGTCTTGTGCCAAACAACATTTTTATGTTAATATCATCTCTGCAACATTACAAAATCATCAGAAAAATTCACAAAGAGTTCTTGGATTAAAGTGTCTTGAAAAAACCTACACTATACAGTGGTTTATTTTTGGGTGAACTCAAACAAAGAAAAGAGAAAACTACCATGTGGGGGAACCCACTAATACGCCATTTTATATATATATATATATATATATATATATATATATATATATATATACACACACATACATACACATAGTTTTTGTTATTGTTTTTTACTGGCGATAGAAACAGAGGTGTTCGTATTTTCCACTTCCTAAACGGTAAAGAATACAATTAATTTGAAACGCTGGTGTATCTAGGTAAAAATAATTTAATATTATTTACCTTAAATTAATATTGTTATAAGCCCATTTAATAAGATTGAAGTTGAGCCCTGTTCGGGATGTTAAAAATAGACTGACACGTAGCTATAAGACAACGTTTGTTGAATACTCTAGTCAGTCTTTTTATGTGTGCCTCCCTTCGCATAAATAGAATTTAAATTCCCTTCGTGGTCATATCTCGTGGTCGTATGGTTATGACGCTTGCTTGCGGAGTCTAGGTTGATTTTGTAGCAGGGGTTCAAGCCTTGCGACCGTCTGAAATTATCATTCCCTACATTGATGGGGGTGAAAGCTTGAAACGCTGGCATATGTTAGTAAAAATAATTTAATATTATTTACTTAATATTAATATATATATATATATATATATGAATAAATACGAAAGTTTTTTCCACCTATCCACTCTTCTCGGCATCAAAGTGTAGTATCTGTTCCGATGGATACTGGTATTGTATTGGCCTTCGGGGCTTGACTTACGCCGGTCTATGGGACGGTCCTGTGCAGTTCTAGGAGGTCCACCCTCCCAGGCTTTGCCTCCCCTCTTTGGGGAGGAGTAAGTTTATTGCTTACTGCCTGAGGCGCCCCTACCGGGGAATGCCGACGGGGCTGCCCAGGCAATTTTTAATGGCCAGAGTGCTCACCTTCTCGGGTGCTGGCTTTTCAAGCCCCACTTTCCCGACCCGACCTTGGGTCACATCTTACCTTGTGGGAGTAAGATAAAACTGGCCTTGTGCCTAACTTCCTGACGAGGAGGTAAATAAATTATTTCATTCTAATCATATAAGAATATATTGAAATACCCTATGTATAAACATCCCCTACTCACTCAAAACAAGCTCCATTTTGCTTACTTGCATATTTATTTATTTTTAATTTTTAATAAATTAATATTCTGTAATATACCTTTCTACTTTGTATTGTCAATTTTATTTCATACGCAATGAATGCTACTATTATTAAAATTATAAATAATGTGAGATAAAGAGATTTTATTTTAAAAAATGATATCGTTTAAAAAGTTATTTAGAATTTCATTTTCAAGGGAGATAATTTACTTTCGGCTTTAGTAAAGTGCCAAATATCGCTAAGATGTCGAGAACAGATACTTCACTTTGATCTAAGCCAAAAAGCCACGGAACCATAAAAAATATTTTTTTGTGACTAAGCATCGTTTAGATTGATAAAACTTTGTTGTGAAGTTTGAATGTGATCTATATGATATGTAGATGTGGCTGTCTATAGCAGGGCATAAGTGTATCTGTTTATAGTAAGACGTGTGAGCATAGTAGCATGGATGTGTGGAAGGCTTAGTATTAGTCACTGTGATTAGAGTTCAACATAGGTGTGAGCGAAAAAGAAAAAGACGGAAGGGATACTTGAGTGTTCTTTGACACCTGGGGTTTGTAAGGTGAAGTGGGGCGCCGTGAAATACATGAACAGACTCTGACATCGAAATCCTACTGGTTTCATTTGAGGATTTTCTCATTTTTTTATAAACTTGGCGAAATATCAGGTGATCACCGAACAGAACTTTGATTGTGTTAAAAATAAATATTTATATATTTATTGATTTTACAGAAAATGTTCTTTGCATACGGACCATTTTTAAGCACTTTTTATTTAGATGTCGCAGGATCAACATCCAGTTCTCTGTAGGTCATTATGTGTTTTACCAGGTGAAAGTAATAGAAAAAGGGAAAATGGTATAGAAAGTAGTTTATGGGGATCAAATACGCACTATGTCATAAAATAACATGTAGTGAAAGACAAAACAGAAAAAAAATTAAACACAAGAAAAATATAAACAAACAAGAAATTGACCGGTTTCGTTTGGGTCAATGAACGTCTTCAGAAAAAGTGATGATTTGAAACTTATTGTAAAAACAACAAAACAATTCGAAAAAAGGACCGCAAAACGGAATTTTGTCTCATGTGTAACGGTTTAAAAATATGTGGAGCTTGGGAAAATAGGTTAATTTGAAAGCGTAAAAAAAGGAAACACATAGTTTATTTACATAATATTTTCCATCGATAAATTAAATTTAATCATTCATTTTTGTTTCTTTTCAGTTTATTATTTTCTAATATATCGATTTAATTTATTGAAGTGTTTTTTTTATTTTTTTGATCCCCCTCCTACAGCGGTAAGATGTGACACAAGATCGGAAAGTGGGATTGAAAAGCCAGCGCCCTAAAGGTAGAGCACTCTGGCCTACAAAAATGCCTGGTCAGCTCTGTCGGCATTCCCTGGTAGGGGCGCCTCAGGCGATTAGCAATAAACTAACCCCTTCGCAAAGGGTGAGAAGGCAAAGCCTGGGAGGGTGGACCTCCTAGGACTGCACAGAACAATACCTCAGACCCGCGGAATCAAGGCCCGAAAACCAAGATGGTACCGGTCTAAAGGGTGTAGCATCCATCGGAACAGATACTACACTTTGATCTCAGCCAAAAGGCTGAGGAAAAAAGTGTTTAAATAGACACTTTTATTAAATTAATCTTAAAATTTATTCAGAATTAAATTCTGAGAAATCACTTTCTTCTTTTGCTTACTACTGGTTATTGAGAAAATAAAATAAATAATGAGAGACCTTCATTATAATATTAAGTTTTTGCTTTTGGGATTAGGATTAATCAAGTTTTCACTGGCGATTATCTCAACAGTAATTTTCCTATCTGCAGTTTTCACACTGACAGTTTCTTGCTATCGTTACAAACATAATTGGTTTATCTTAATTAATTTCATAAGTCATTCAGTAGAACGCATGAGTACTTTGTTACATTTCTGACTGCAAAGGTCACTGTGTTGTAGTTTTGGTGTTATAACTCATCTTATGTTGCAATAAACCGAGAATACAATATTGTCATAATAGAAGAGTTCATAAAAACAAAGCCATCTAATATATAAAGTAAAGTCAGTCTCCTTATCGTTTCTTTGTTATCAATAGTTTTCTTCCTACAAAAGCAATATTTGATTCTTATTCATCAGTTTTTCTTGCAGATCGTTGAAGCATGTTGTTAAGAAGAATAAAATATAATTCGATTTAGTTTCTTCCAGAAAATACTTTGTCCGGGTAGGAATTATCTTTAAATGGTTGCCATCCTTAAAAATTATTATTAATTACTTCCCTTTGATTGGAACAAAAAAAATTGAAAAGAAAAAGACATAGTTAAAAAAACGAAGCAAAACAAATTACAAGTAAATACACAAGCAGGCAATGCTGGCTACATACAGCTAGTAACATTATGAATCCAAACTTTTGAAAAGTAAATTTTCTCTACCTGAAACAATTAACAAGTAAACAAGAATGCATTCTTAAGATACACTCACTCAATCTGTGTTTTCTGTTGTTGTCACCTCAAATAAGGCATATTGCCACTGAAGCATAAGGGGCTACTGTGATAAGGGCCAGATTTATTGGGAGCAACCTGAGTGGAGAGTTGGACAGCAAGCTATTCGTTCACATTACATTTAAGTTTCTACATGTTGGTACGGTTTGGGAAACAGTAAGCAGAAAGATAATTCCAAAAGGCAAGCGGTCCAAGAAAAGAAGCTATCAGAGTAGAAAATCTTCTGGCATCTAGGAACCTCTACAGTGAAGAGGTGCGATTTTGCTGCTAGTCGGGTAGATCATGGGTATTTATGTTGAGGGTGTATTAGTGCAGCAAGTTAACACATTTCATGTAAGTACTTGTAAAGAAAGCAAAGGGATGCAACAAAGTGTGACAGCTTAACAGAGCAACTGATGGACGAACAGAGGTTCGTGTGGAGAGATGGAAAAATTCTATTTCAAACGTAAGCTTGACAGTAAGGCAAAAATATTATTTGAAACAGTCCACAGATTCTTGCTCACATCTAAAATGTTTTTATTCAATCTTTGCATTTAACGATGAAAATGCTATTTCTAAGTGTGACAGACCGATCGGCAGATCCTTCGAGCTGGGATCAAAGTGTAGTATCTGTTCTGTCCTCAGGCGGTTAGGGAGAGATTCTTCTAGACTGAGACAATTTTTATTTGTCTCCTAATCCAGAGTGCCTTTTTTTTTAGCAACTGGGTTTTCCCCACATTAAAAGATCGACCTTGTGTCTATCCCTGCCTTCGTTGGGAGGCAAGTAAATAAGGAACAATTAGCTGGATTTAAATTAGAAATTAGAATTGGCTAGAAGCAAAGTGTAGTATCTGTTCTGATACGATACTTCATCTTTTCTATCCTTGCTCAGTGAAAGAGAAATCTTTCTAGGTTGTCAATTTTCATTTTTGTCACAATCCAAACTGCCTCTTTTTGGGGAGCTGGATTTTCCCCAGATTAAAAACCAACCTTGTGTCTTACTCTGCTCTCATGAGGAGACAAGTAAATAGGGACAGCTCTTCTTATAATGTTGGGACGTACGTAAAAATACATGTGTCCATCTTATCTTCTCGGTTAGCGATGAAAATCCTATTTTTAAACTGAAGCCTGACAGACTAACTAACCAACCAACTCATCAAAAAAAAAAAATGTTGTAATAATAATATGGAAATTCAGAAAAAAAAATCCTCATTTTTCATAAAACAAGTTTTCTAATTAGACTTTTCCATATTTGCTCAACGAGTTTCCATTTTAACAACTGTCAATTTTTACAAAAACGAGTCTGCATTGAAAATATGCTGCAGAATCAAAATTGTCAGAACTTGACACGATATTTAAAAATATGTTGTTGCAAATTCTTTGCAATTAATTTTGAAGTTGTCTTCAAGATGCTTTCTTTACTTTGACAAGAAAGAAATAATTTGAAAGGATTCTTTAAAATAATATTCCTTATTAAAAAAATGTAAAATTTTGCTATAATAAGCGCTTACGGGCCGATGTTTTACAACATTATAAATGGTAAGGATACACTTTTTATATATGTATTTATATAAGTATTTTTGTTGATGTGTAAGTTTTTGTTTAACCAGAAATTTGAACGATTCTTGATTTAAAGAAAAAAATGTAAATATGTATTCACCAGCTACTGTGTTAAATAGATCTAATAAATAAAATCTATATTTTGAAAAAAAAATGTTTTAAATCCATTTAATCCTCTTTGGATATCTCTTATTTTAATCCATGATACAATTTCGATTTTTAATGAATTTATTTTTAATAAAAATATATATTCTAATATCTAAAATTATGTCGACCCGATTTTACAAGTTGGACCTAGATAACATTTATACTGATAAATCAAACTTTAATTTGAATTTATTATGTTTGTACCATGTTATTGACAATAAATTAACATACTTCACTACAATTTATTTTTTTTAAAATACTCAATCTGGTTTGGTAGTTTTCTAATATGAAAATATTTTAAAATAAATACCTAAAAAGAAAAATCAGCTCAGAGTAATAACTCTTATGTTTTAGTTAGTGTTCCTTATTTGCTCTTTTAGCTAAGATAGAGAACCTAGCAAAGAAGGACTGGTTATAGAAAATAGAAATATTTACAAAACAAATTTGGGGCATCTTTTACGAGACTCAGCAGAGTAAAAACGCTAAAAAAACAAATATACAACAAATAAAAGTAACTGTAAGCTGTAAAAGTTAGTTTCAAACTTGCATGTGATATTTGTTTGTATTTTTAGACCGTTACAACCGCTATTTATTAGAACTCAATAGTTTTGTCACTGAACATGTAAAAAAAAATGCCCGATTTGGGGGGGGGGGGTTACTAACGAATGCACGTGTAGACGCCATTTTGAATTTAGTGGAAAAATAAACAAGAAATTTTTTTTTACATCTAATGAAAACCAATTTATAATACGTAAAAATAAAAACAAATTACATAGGTAAGTAGAAAATATCTATTCTCGTCGTAGGTCAACTTCACTTGTTGCAAATTTATGTTTTTAAACCCTTTCTCGTTCTTTTTTTGGACCCCGTTCGCGCCTCAGCTGAGCGTCGTAACATATACCCCAAATTTGAAAGTAATGGAACGTGGGCAACGCCGAGTCCGCACAGCTGATATATATATATATATATATATATATATATATATATATATATATATATATAAATAATATGAAAAATATTTAAATGCTTATATCTTTTCTCTATTTATGTCTTATTTGTTGACTTATAGGAATACAAAATTTCTTTTAAATAAAAACTTTTTTCTAAAAGAACAAAATTTTCGCCCGTTCCTTCGGTCTTCCTCCGTGTATACTGAATACATTCAGAAATAAAGTTAAAAGAATAAATTTACAAATGCAATTATTTTTAGTCTATCTATATATCTATCTATCCACAATCTTATAGAATATATAATACACATCAAATTTGCTTAAATATTTCATCTGATAGACTACAAAAATTGCATTTGTAAATTTATTCTTTTAACTTTATTCTGAAATTATCCATTTCATTCTTTTAAATAATTAACAATAATACTATGTTTTACTAGATTAGATAATTAGTGTGAAAATGTATACCAGGTTTTTGAAATCTTTATTGCCCTGGAAGTTTTTAAACTTCAGTGCAAGTAAATATTTAAAAAAAAAACTTTATTACCCTGGAAGTTTATAAACATCAATGCAAGTAAATATTTAAAAAAAACAAACTGTGTTCCATATTTCAGAATGCCATTATTTTGAACGTCTTAATTAGGTCATGTTGCATTGTTTTCTCGAGTAAAGTAGTTAAACCTCAGAATTCTAACCGTGTTTATAAAACACCTATTTCTCGCCAAAATTAATATCACTTTTCTCCTTCTCTTTCTTTTCCTTCACTTTATTGTCATGTTCACAGCACATTTCAACACATTCCTTCTAACTCACTTATATTCTCACATTCCTTACATAGCCAGCTGGTCAATACCCCTACCCTCCAAAAATTTCACACTTAAGCACAACAAAATCTCCCCTCACCATCTCACCCTTTCGACTACTTCTTTACCCACCCACCCCGCCTACTTTCAAATTATCTTGATTTTTTAAAATCTTTTTTCTAAAACTATGTTACTAACTACATACCAAAGACACAGAGTTCCCCCTTTCCCTCCTCTTTTCCCCAGCCCCTCAAAATCCATGCTACACCTCACCACTACAAAAACCTCAGCACCCCCTCCCCTCTCTCCCACCTTAAGACAAATTCACTAACACTCCCACCCCTCCTGTGTGACTGTGAGATCTTTTATTCCCTTTATTAGTTTCGTAATTTTTCTTTAGATGTCTCCTAATCTTAATTCTCATGTCTAGTTCATGCTCCTCGTGGCCAGCATTGAATACAATATTTCATATATGATATTATTATAGTCTTATAAACTCTTAAAATAAAATTTCAAGTAAATACACTATCGGACAACGCCGGGTAGGAACATCTAGTTTATAATAAAATTAATTTTGCCACTGAGGGCAAATATGAAGGGAACAAATGATGTGAGAAAAACAGCTGACTGGTTCTCACTCCTAACACGTCAGAACTAAAATCGAATAATTGAGAATGACTAAAATGAATAAATTGGAGAGAAAAAATTAATATATACAAAATGTTCAAATATATATTATGTAAAAGAAAAGTGACATGGAAAATTTCTAAAAATAATTGTAGCTATTTATTAAAATAGAGATTATATTGAAATTACAGGAAGTCTCAGCAACCACACTTTCTATTTACAGAGAGCGTGTTGCCAAAACGTAGTATAAATAATCTCAAGGATCATAATATGGTACAAAGTGACCCTCCCTCTAAAAAAATCACTGTTCAATGGTATGCTCTAATTGTGCACCTCTACGTTGATCAATATTAAGTGCTATCTAGCACATTAAAAAGACTTGGGAGATCAAAGTGTAGTGTCTGTTCTGTCCTCGGGAGGAGAAATCCTTCTAAACTGGGGCAATTCATATTTTTGTTCCAATCCTTTGGCAGACGAAGATATTTCGTCGTGAGAGATGAAGAGTGGTTTCAACAGGTGATGGGGTAATTCGTCACATTTCAAATAACTCGTTGGAATGGCTGCAAGGATGCATCAGTAGAAGGTATGATTCTGAATGGGTTTCACACTCACCGGATCTTAATCCCCCATATGTTCATCAAAATAATCCCCAGATAATTCCTGAACTAAAGAGGGCCATCAAAACCAGGGCAGTGCCAAGAAGAGGATTGCGTCAGAGTGATTGATAAGTTTTCACCTCATATCCAGGTGTATTTTCAACACAGACGTGCACGTTTAGAGTATACAATGTAAGCGCAATAAAACAAATACTGTTGGACATTCATGACTGAAACTTAGTGGACAAGTCAGACATAAATTCGTATCAAATATGGTTGGATTGCAGAAAAGATTTTGAATTTTATTAATGATTCCATGGGTGGCATTTTTTAGAGGAGTCATCCTGTATAAGGAGTGTGAACGATTTATGTTATTTAAAAAATATATGAGTAAAACTGCAAGTATCTTGTACAAATTCAAGATGGCTCGAGATGTGCATAATCGGATGGTGAACAATGTTTACTTCATATTTGTGAATTTTCGAATTAATGTTTTACAGTACGTTTAATTTGTTTTATAATGTTTTATAATACTTTTCATTGGTTTTATAATGTTTTATAATACTTTTCATTTGTTCTATGTCAGTGTATAAATCAGTGTTTCTCAAATGTATTCAATGGGCGAAACCCTTGAAATAACTTTCTGACTCAAGATAGCACTGCATACAAGTATCATTTCCGTATAGCAACATCTCATAAAATTGCTTAAACATTCCGATGTCCTTACTGAAACATCCATCTATGCCAAGTTAAAGATTATGGTTATAATCTCCATGGGTTCATTCCATACATTTTTCTTTGGTATAAAATGTTGAATTAGAAGAATATCCGGGACTGGATGGGTTCCCAACCTTTATTTATTGTAAACAAGAAATAGATTACAAAACAATGCATCCAAAATAAAACGAAGTAAATCCAATCTCTTTGGTTGTTCACTGTAACCCTCCACTCTATAATAAAGACCAATGTATATTAAATTTGTATATAAATAAATATACTTCCATCTCATCACGCAAAAGTTAGAGAAAAAAGCTTGCGTTTCTCTAGCCCCCAGACGAACATTTAAAGTAGAGAGACGTGAGAAAGTAAATTGCAAGGCAGAACCATCTCAGACTTAACCTGCCACTCTGTAATAAAAAGTCAACGGTGGGTGTTTTTTTTTCTTTAGGTCATCAGAAATGATAATAATAATTTATGTCTAAAAATTAAATTAATGACGTAACTCTATGATTTTATATAAATATTTTAGTAATATATTTAGATAAATAGCGAATATGAACACTAGTGAAGTATAATTTCTTTGCGTCATTTTTGAGAGAGGCTATACCCTAATTTAAAATAGTAACCATGAGTAAGATTTTTAAAATTATAAGATTTAAAAAATTATATTGAAAACAACCAATTTGGTTTTTTTATCAGTTAAAATAAAATTATTTAAATTTAATTCATATATCTTGTTAATTTAAAATAAATAGATTAGCTTCATAATTAAAAATTGTTAAGTCAAGGGAGGCGCAATAGCGCTCTATCCCTTAATAGACTTCAAAAACGACCTATGCTAGAAATCTCATTTCTTTGATCAATCATAACTCAAAAACCAATAAACCAAATTAGTTCAAACTTTGCACAAAATTTTCATTTGATAGGTTTTATAAGTCTGTAGAATTTCAGCATCATTAGTCAAGGCAACCCAGAGATCCAGAAAGGTCAGGAGTGATTTTGTGTTATCCGTGTGTACGTACGTACGTGTGTGCCACCCTGTATCTCATCAACTATTTGATGGATTCAGCTGATTTTTTGGCAGAGATAGAGGTTCTAGGATCTAGTTGATGGCATATTAATTTCAGTTTACCATATACCTTAGTTTTCCAGAAAATTCCAAAAAACCTTAAAAAGTACCATTATCTTGAGGCATAGCCTTTACAAAAGTAGTGACATTCCATGATAAATGCCAGTATACTGAAATTATATGCCCTTAATAGGGTTAAGATGAAAATTCATATACACTAAATGTATAAAAGCAAGGAAATTCCCAAATTTTTACACTTTTATTGTCATTAAGGGTATGACTACATATCAACCAAACCATTTCATTATCACATCACTACAGTATAAATATCTGTGGATGAAGTGTGTGAGGTGCGCTGAAGAAAAATTCCTACAAGTAAATACATAGCCCTGTTGTGCTCGCATACCCTTAATGACAATAAAAGTGTAAACATTGGGGAATTTCCTTGCTTTTGTACATTTAGTGTATATGAATTTTCATCTTAACCCTATTAAGGGCATATGATTTCAGTATACTGGCATTTATCATGGAATTAAAATAGACTTCCTTAATTTTAAAATACAAAAACATTCATGTGCAACAATTATATTTTTTCCTTAATGCAAACAATTGCATATATTTACATTTTTATTACTATATATATATATATATATATATATATATATATATATATATATATATAGAGAGAGAGAGAGAGAGAGAGAGAGAGAGAGAGAGAGAGAGAGAGAGAGTGTGTATTTTTTTATTTATACAAAAATTATTGGCTACATATGTGTACACATGTTTCAACTGCATTTTTTTATCAAAATCCAACTTCTTCGGGCTATTGTTGGCTGAGTTTCTTCGAGCTATTGTTGGCTGAGTTTCTTCGAGCCATTGTTGACTGAACTAATTTTGTTTGTTTTATTTTTCATTCTCAATATATATATATATATATGTAGTAATAATAATAATCCAGGTAAACATCCACAGGGTAATAATCCAAAGAATTTCAACCGGGTTTATAAAAAGTGTTCAATATCAAATAGAGCTTTTATATATTATTATTTTTATTTACACAGGCATGTACAAAATCTGCGACACTGGCATGTCGATGTTATCGATCAACAGCTGTTATAAACTGAGATCTCATCAGGCAGAGTTAAAATCCGATCTTAACCTTAGATCATATTTGGAAAGAATGAAATGGGAAGAAAAGAAAAGATATTTAAAATTAAAATTTGGAAAGTCACATGATTGGGACCGTTAAAAATCAAAATCAAAAATAATATAAAGTAAAAATATATAAAATATAAAATGAAATAAAAAGAAAGAAATAAAGAAAGACGAAGAAATAGAAAGAGAGAGAAATGATAGATAGATAGATAGATAGATAGATAGATAGATAGTGATAAAATAAAATAATATGGTACAGGATAAAATAAGAAATAAAATCATTTAGGATAGAGAAAGGGGAGGGGAGAAGGAAGTGGGTGATACAGAGGGGGAGGGGGTAAAGAAATGGGGAAGGGAAGAAAGGATAAAAAAAGACACATGTATCGCTATAGCTGGCAAGGGGACTTATCAATATATATATATACATATATATATATATATATATATATATATATATCAGAGCACGATCATGCTTTCAAATTTGAACAGGCCAAAATCACCAAACACATTCATAACAAAGCTTGGCGAAGACTACTGGAAACAGCACTAATCACAACCTCCAACACCATCAGACAACGAAATGGCTTCTACAATCTATCCCCCTTAATAAGCAAAATTATCCTGACCGAACAAAAACTAAACCTAAATCATGGCTAACCTTTCTTCTCTTCGTTTTCAATTGTACTTATATACAAGTCCCCGCATACACACTCACATACTAACTCCTCCTCACATACATTTTCATTCACGACGAATCTAAACCACTTAACCACAAATAACAGCCTTACCAATGAACACAATCTAGACATCCTCACAAATATTTAGATATTTAAACCCCTTTTGCCCTCAATTTAATTTCAAACCATCAACACAGCCTGCACAAAACTACATTTCACCTATTTCTTGCCAAAATTAATATCACTTTTCGCCTTCTCTTTCTTTTCCTTCCCTTTATTGTCATGTTCACAGCACATTGCAACACATTCCTTCTAACTCACTTATATTCTCATATTCCTTACATAGCCAGCTGGTCAATACTCCTACCCTCCAAAAATTTCACACTTAACCACAACAAAATCTCCTCTCACCATCTCACCCTTTCGACTACTTCTTTACCCACCCACCCCGCCTACTTTCAAATTATCTTGATTTTTTAAAATCTTTTTTCTAAAACTATGATACTAACTACATACCAAAGACACAGAGTTCCCCCTTTCCCTCCTCTTTTCCCCAGCCCCTCAAAATCCATGCTACACCTCATCACTACAAAAACCTCAGCACCCCTCCCCTCCCTCCCACCTTAAGACAAATTCACTAACACTCCCACCCCTCCCCTTTTTCACTCACAGCCATCCACATTCCTTTCACTCTCTGCCACTGACTGACTTCTCTCAGCCCGGACCTTGGTCCAGCGCTCTTAGTAACCATGGTTACTACTTTTCCTCATTAACCCATCATGTCAACCCAATATTTCGATGTACTTGCATGATATTTTTCTTAAAATTATCATCCTGATGAAGTCTTACAAATAAAGACGAAACGTTGATGATTATATAAAAAATATCTCTTGGTTTTTCCTTTTTCATTTCCCAGATATATATACATATATATATATATATATATATATATATATATATATATATATATATGCATTGATTTTGAAATTTTACGGTTTCAGTTCTGTCTAAAATCAAATTATATAGAGTTATAAATATATATCAGACGTCATATTTCTGACTAGTGAGCTCAATATATGTAGCAGATGTATGTCTCCTTCCTGACTGCTTCACTTCTTACCATAAAGTTGCTTCATTAGTTTTCCTTTGTAGATCTCCCTAATTAAACAATTAAAGAAAAGCAGACAACAATATTTGTGAATTGCTATGGCAACGGACTGTCACTTCTTTTGTGTTTTTTCTTTACAAAGTGACCAGAGAGATTATCTTGAGTATCAACTCAGCATCCCTATCTTCACTCCTCAATATGGCAGCCCTCCAACCAATCATATTTTGACAAAGAATTCTGAAAATTTCAACGGGTTTTGGACAAAAAAATTCAATATCCTGTCTTCAATAAACATCATAATATTTCTTTATTAAGCCTCCGAATGTTTTACTTTTTTTTTATATATCATCTCTTCTATAAAATTATATTTTTCTGAATATATATTTAAAAAAAGACTTTTATTCACCCCAAACAAGTCATTGCCACTGAGACGTAAGTGGCTATTAAGATTATCACGCAGATTTATAGAGGCCATATTAAGTTGCAAATTGTGCAATAAGATGTTTGTTCACATTACATTTAAATTTCTACATGTTATACAGTCAGGGAAACAGGGAGCAGGGAATGAATTCTAAAGGCAAGTGGAGGAGTGGGGTTTTGCTTTATGTTGAGGGGGTACAAGTGCAGTAAGTTCGCCTGAGCACATTCCGTGGAAGTATTTGTAAAACAAGCACAGAGATGCAACATTGCGGTGATAGGACAGGGGCTGGAGCTTGGTAGACAATGTGGGACCCATTAGGTTAGAGACTCCTTTTTGCACCCTGTCCAAGAGGGAGAGATTAGTGGTTGGTGCACCAGCCCAAATGTGGCAACAATACTCCATGCACAGGCGAATGGTGACTTTATAGAGATATGGGATACTAGGTGTAAGCAATTTTCTAGTCCAATAAAGAGAGCCCACCATATTTGCAGCAGATTTGGTAGTATCTTCTATGTATTTATTACAATTCATGTTGCCTGTGAATGTTAGGTCGATAAGTTTGAACATGGACTCTTAGAAAGGTGCTATCAACTGTGGCAATCAGTGGTTGGGAAGTTTTCTTATAATTGTTAAAGGAAAAGAGTTTTATCTTTGTAGCATTGAACGTTACCATCCATTTTTGGTCCATGCTACTTGAAAGACTGATATGTGGAAAAAAAAATTTTTTTTTTTTCAATAAAAAATATTTCAATGATCTTCAATTTTATTTTGTCAATGGATCTAAATGACAATAAAAAATAGCTATGAAAACTCGTGTCAAGAATTAAGTAATAAATAGAAAGAAAGCTTGGATTAAATCTACCCAAGCTTAAAGCTGCTGGTAAATTTAACTAAGTGTCTAGTGCAATCAATTAAGCAGACGGTGATAACAATGAATCAATCGTCAGGGTTGGGTAAAATATTAGGTAGTTAAGATAATAATTGCTTTATTCTAAGCCAGAAACTATCTTACTGTTGATGCAATCATCTACCTATATAAAAGTCAGATACGTCCGAAGATGGAGTATTGCTGCCACATCTGGGGAGTGCTGCTCAGAGCACTCTTCGTTGCCTAGACAAAGCTCAAAACCGACTTCGAAATCTAGTGGGGGATGATCTATTCTGTTCCTTACAGGCCCTTTCTCACAGAAGAGACGTTGTTAGTCTCTCTCTACTCTATTGCTATTTCCATGGAAGGTTTTCGACTGAGCTCCAATCTTTGGTTCCTCCTTGTAAGACATTCACAGCAAGAACTCGTCTTTTCCTTCTTCTTCCATGTGCCTCGCATCAGGCGAAATTTATATGGACAGGGCTTCTTTGTGGAACACATTGACGTGAAACTGCTTCCTTGGAGATTACAACATAGTCATCTTCAAATCCTATGTCAACAAGTCAAACTTAGTTCATTGCATTAATCAATCTCGGCTGACAATTGCTCTATCCCATTAATCCTTATCCTGGAGTGGCTCTTGGACTTGGTAAGTGATGGCCCAAATGTAAAAAAAAAAAAGGGTTCAATTCAAATAGTAATTCAAATAGTGATCATTATACTTCAGTTCAATGTGGCTGCAATTGCAGGAGATTAAAGACGCAATTACGATGTTGTAAATATAACAGTGTGATATTTGCACACATGACTAAATATTAACATGATAGTTAAGGTTTAATCTCAAGTTTTATACCACACGGACATTTTTCGTTGTCAATGTTAATGCTGAGTTATTCAACATTTTGAGCCATTTTCGATCGAAAGGACAATCAAAAACCCAATTCAAACGATCAGCTATCCTTTTCCAAAACTTGAAAGTCTTCATTTGAAATTCAGTGAAGATGGGAAAGCAGTTGAAAGCTGATGCTTTGGCAATGTAAAATCTCAGACTGTGGCAATTACAATCTGCAGACGAGATCGAATTCCACTGTGAATCAACCAATGACACATCACTTCTGTTAAGTGTGCAGACAATGTCATCAGTTAATTTATTGCTCGTAACCTAAATCAATCTGGTTTGGCCAAATACTGTGTACTTCTTCATCGATATCATTTTTTTGTGAGACGGATCAAGTTTTTATTTGAAATTAATCAGTGACATTTTATTTTTGTTAAGTGTACACAATTCAGCCATCTTTAATTTTATCGCACAGTTTAACCTTTCACCTAGCAATGTTCCCATATGGGAACATATTATAAAGTACTTAAGAGACTTTTCGATTTTTATCAATATAAATAGTGCAATTTCTTTTTCAGAAGTAAGCATTAGTTTTTCAAAGATCTTAAACTAAAAACTGATATTTGTGAACAAAAATTTATAGGCTTTGGCTAAGTTTAGGGAATTTGGGCATATTTTAATAATGTCACCTTATTTTTGTAGCATCTCATACAAGGACCGCATTACAAATGAGGAAGTGAAGAACAGATGCAGTCAATCAGTTGAACCATATGAATATTTAATGAACACTATGAAAAAGAGGAAAAAGAAGTGGTAAGGCCATGTCACACGATCATCAGGTCTTGCAAAAACAATCCTGCCAGGAACTATACAGGGAGGAAGAAGGATGGGAAGATAAAAAAAAGAGGTGGGAGGACAACATCCGAGAGTGGACAAGGCTGGCGCTGGGTAACACACTCAGGAAGGCAGAAAATCAGAACGGCTGGAGAAAACTGGTTGGCAGGTCATCTTTGACGTCCCAACAGTCATCCAGACGAAGAAACAGATGATGATGATATTTGACATGCCCTAATGAACTATACATATATTTTTTAGGGGGGGGGGATTATGAAACCATTTTTTAACTATTAAATTCATATTCATTTGAAATTAGTTTTATTTTCCTCTTTGAAATGTAAATTCTTCAATACATTATACAATAAATTTTGTTTATAACTCAACAATATTCCAATATGGAAACATGTCCTGATCTTAAAAAAGGCATACCAAGCGATTCGGAGTCAGAAGGTCCGACTCCAACTCTGACTCCTACAATTTCAAAAACTCAAAAAATTCCAAAATATCCAATGCCAACTCCTTATTTTGAAGTCTTCCAATATTCAGACTGTCTGTTGATACTTTGGAGATGGAAAAATCCTACTCCTAGCATTCTTACGAGTTTAAACTCTATTCTTTCCAAAACCTCTAACTTCCGCTTCCTTCCTACTCCGACTTTGTAACCATGAAAAAAAAAAGGAATTGCATCACTGGTTTTTACTAATTGAAAATTGTCTTAAGCATTCTCTAATATGTTTCCACACAGGAACGTTGCCAAGTAAAAAGTTAATCTGAATTTTTGGTTTATTTTTTCCTTTTAATATCTGACTCCGACTCCAAATCCGACTCCTTATTTTAAAGTCTTCAAATATTCAGATTGTATGTTGATTCTTCGGAGATGAAAAAATCGTACCCAGATTCTGGCTCCTCGCATTTTTATGGGTCTGACTCCTTCCAAAATCTTCAACTCCATCTGACTCCGACTCTTACTATTATAGCAAAGAAATATTAAAATGGTAAGATACTAACATCTAACTCAAATGGTGCCAGGCTAACTTAATGGATTGTGCCTGGAAATAAATTGAAAACAGAGATATATACACCCCTGTGCCCACATATTTAAGTGTTTTGAAAAGATATATAAAGAGGTTAGTTATTTCTCCCAACTTTTTAAAAATTACTTTCTTATAAAATGTATGCACAAAGCTTTTGCTTATATTAGTAAATAAATTACAAGTAGAAATCAATAATATCAGAAAATTATTTTTTAAAACCAACATTTTAAAATAATTATTTAAATTAGACATCGCATTTGTTGTGATAATTACTATTTCCATCATGTGTAATTTGAACTGAATTACGTCACAAGATCTCCTTCAAATTCATTTTTTCTTTTCTGTTCAAAGTTAAAAAGATTTTCTTTCATTTGTGCTTTCCCTATACAATCGGACTATATGTATATAGTATGTATATGTACATAGATTTAGAATTCCTCTGGAAAATTACTAAAGATAGTCAAAAAACTCTAGAAATAAAAGGAAAATAAAGTTCAAGACAAGATGAATTTTGGAAAGATGTTATTTATCTTACAGTCTGACTTTCATAAATTTCTTAGAATTCTGGAAAGAAAGATCAACAGATCAAATAGACAGATAATGTCTATCTTATTCAATGAAGTATGATTGAATATATACAAATATTGGATGTTAATAATAATATTATTAACTATTGTAATTGGTATGTATTATTAATACATACTAATTACAATCTGTTTTGAATCAAGGGAGGCGCGAGAGCGCTCTATCCCTTAATAGACTTCAAGAATGGCCTATGCTGGAAATCTCATTTCTTTGATCAATCATAACTCAAAAATCAATAAACCAAATTAGTTAAAACTTTGCACAAAATTTTTATTTGATAGGTTCTATAAGTGTGTAGAATTTCAGCATCATTAGTCAAGGCAACCCAGAGATCCAGAAAGTTCAATCATGAAATCATGTTATCTGTGTGTACGTACGTAACGTACGTATGTGCCACCCTGTATCTCATCAACTATTTGATGGATTCAGCTGATCTTTGGCAGAGATAGAGGTTCTAGGATCTAGTTGATGGCATTTTAATTTCAGTTTACCATATACCTTAGTTTTCCAGAAAATTCCAAAAAACTTTATGCGAAGGCATTGTATACAAAAGTAGTGACATTCCATGATAAATGCCAGTATACTGAAATCATATAGAGTTAAGATGAAAATTCATATACACTAAATGTACAAAAACAAGTAAATTCCCAAATTTTTACACTTTTATTGTCATTAAGGGTATGACTACGTATCAACCAAACCATTTCATTATCACATCACTACAGTATAAATCTCTATGCATGAGTGGATGAAGTGTGTGAAGTGCGCTGAAGAAAAATTCCTACCAGTAAAATACATAGCCCTGTTATGCTCGCATACCCTTAATGACAATAAAAGTGTAAACATTTGGGAATTTCTTTGCTTTTGTACATTTAGTGTATATGAATTTTCATCTTAACCCTATTAAGGGCATATGATTTCAGTATACTAGCATTTTTCATGGAATAAAGTCTTACTTGGTATATTTTGACTACGAGCTAAATGTAGTAAATTGTTTTAACATGACATTTCATCTTTTCTGTCTTCGATCAGTGAAGAAGAAATCCTTCTAGACTAAGACAATTTAAATTCTTGTCTCAATCCAGGGTGCACCTTTTTGAGGAGCTTGATTTTCCCCTCATTAAAAGCCGACCTTGTGTCTAACTCTGGTCTCGTAGGGAGGCAAGTAAATAGGTATTTGATATATATGTAGATTATAGAAGTCGTACTAATAATTGTGAGTTTTTTTTTTAGATCTTTGAAATCTTTGACAGTTTGGTTACAGACACCAACTCTCAATTATAACAAGATAAAGGAAGTTAACCCTTTCAGATTCAGTTTATTTTTCTCGATAAAGTAGCAGTTGTGATCTTATTATTGGACTCAGTTTTTCTAAAGAAAACAATTTATCACACAGCAAAATATAATCAATGGCACAGCTAAATATTAGTCAGATCAGCACGGAACAAACATCTTAATCCGTGTGTAATACACAATCACAACCATTCATACAGTTATCTCCCTTGTTCACTCGGCTTCTCTTGTCAATACTACCATAGTGGGGTGTTTGAAATCAATCCACTTCTTTATAACTTCCCTCTTTATCTCTCCCCCCCCCTCTCTCTCTCTCATCTTTCAATGCACTCTTACTTTTATCAAACCCAAATTCTACCTCATCTCATTTCATCCTATAGACTGAACTCATCAATATTCAAAAATGATTTGTTTTTCTATCAGAAATAATATCCATTTAGATATTCTTGCTACTCTGGCAGTAAATTAGAAGGAAAAAGCAATTATCACTGAATTGTCCGAGACTTCACCAAATAACGGTGAATAATTCCGGTTAGGGGTCGACATTCGTTAATGTATGGTGCGTGTCCAGCTTGTTGTCCTGTTTTAGAATGTTACCCATTTTCATTAGTGGGTTATTTTGTCATGGCACTTGTAACAGCATTGATCTCAGTCGGCAGCGACAAAATTGAAGTTAGACATGATTTTTTACCATAAAACGCATACAAAATAAAAGTGACGGAAAGAGTTCGCCCAACCGCCGGGCGTCATCAGCCAACCTAGTATAAAATATATCCTAGAGTATAAAATTCATACTGTTCGTTTATAATACTTCGTCGGGGAGTTTTCATTTATACACAAAAAAATTTTAAACTCAAATGTCAAAAATAAACATAAGTAACCAATATCATATGCCTATAATATGAATTTAAACAGAACGAAAACAGATAATTACTACATCGGTTTATTATTATTAAATGCTGGTCAAGCAAAGCCAAAAAAACAATGGTTAAAAGGTTGTATGCTGACTTTAAACGTGGTCGTACAGACATAAATGATGCTGAACGCTCAGGTCGTCCAAATGCAGCAGTTGTCCCGGAAAACATCAAAAGTCCGCAAACTCATTTTGGCTGATTGTAACTGTAAGTTGCGTGAGATAGCAGAGGAGTTGCGTGAATATTTGTCAATAAGAAAGCTGTGTTCAAAGTGGGTGCAGTGTTTGCTTACAGTCGATCAATGCAACAAAAAGGAGTTTTTGCATCAATGGATGAAACATGGATCCACCACTTCATTCCAGAGTCAAATCGGCAGTCTGCTGAGTGGACAACTGCTGGTGAAAGCCGTACAAAGCGACCAAAGACACAAACATAAGCAGGCAAGGTGTTTGCCTCTGTATTTTGAGATGCACCAAAATATTTTGTTTATAGATTACCTTGGAAATATCATATAGCTTTATTGCAAATATTATATAGCTTTATTGGTGCGTTTGAAGGAAGAAATCGCCCCCAAAACGGCCACAAATGAAGAAGAAAAAGTGCACTTAATATGTACAAAGTCCATAACTTTTATTTAGCTCGGATTCGGAATTCATATCTGAAGTATTAATTTTGAAAATATGATTTTCATGTTATCTAATATATAAAGAAAAGCTAGTTGAATTCTAGAAATTAGACCTGATGGCATTGCATCTAACAAATCGGTATTATACAGAAATTCTCAGTCTGTGTACTTTACAAGTGAAAATATTAATTGCAATCGATTTCATCGATTACATACTATACCCGGGCCAATATTTCTTTTAGTTAGAGAAAATTCTCGATTTACACCATACTTTGCATATGCTAATCACTTATTTTCATTATCTAATCACATCGCTGAGTTTCTTACAAATAAGGAAAATGCTAACGGCTGCCAACATCTGATCAGCATTTCTTTTTCTTAATTTTCATCTTTTTGCATTACCAACATTATATTTTTTTTCTATGATTTATTCAAACAAAAAAACAACAATTTATGTCTTTTTTGTATGGTTCATAAGTTAATCTAGTATATATGTATATATTTCTTACATATGATACTATACAGATATATTGCGATTAGACATTGATACCTGCAGTTATTTTAATGAATAAATGCGAAAGTGCTTTCCTTTCATCCAAACTATAT
Source organism: Sepiola atlantica (assembly GCA_963556195.1). Classification (NCBI taxonomy): domain Eukaryota; kingdom Metazoa; phylum Mollusca; class Cephalopoda; order Sepiida; family Sepiolidae; genus Sepiola; species Sepiola atlantica. The sequence continues at coordinate 111,534,767 of OY744519.1, read as the reverse complement.
TTATATCAAATCACATTAGGTTTACTTAATTCAATGATACAAGAAAATATTTGAAAATATGCTATATATACTGATAAAAAACTTACAAAACACAGTCAAGGCTATACCTTATTTGCATATTTATTTTTAAACAGGGTTTAATAAATGAATATTATGTACGTTTCATTTATAATTTGATTCTCCTATTATATTATATGTATGCAATATATTTTTGGTATTAACATTATTATTATTGTCATCAGTAGTAATATTGATTAGAACGATTTAATGAAAAAGTTTTAAAATCAAAATAATAACTTCCGTTTGATTTATTTTTAAATTCAAATGATGACTTCCGGTTACATTTAGGCACGCATATATTTACACATAGCAAAAACTTGGATTACTTTGGAATATTTAAAAAAAAAAATAAACTCGGCATAAAACGCAATGACTAACAAAGTTTTGTTGTTAATAATTAAATACATACGTTTATCATTTCAAAAATTAAACTTGTTGTTGTTGGTAGTAATGGTGGTGGTGGTGTTATTAATTATGATGATGATGATGATGATGATAACTATTACATTTACCATAAAAAGAAAATAAAAGCCCTCCCTTCTTATATCTTTCTAAATTACAAAACAGAATAGATCTTTTTTAATCTTCATTGTGTCTTTTTTCTGTCTTTACTAATAAAGGCAAAAAGCACAAAGTAAAATCACTCAGTAAAATAAAATTATCTTATTTGACCAATCGACGTTCCATTTTTCTTTTATTCAATTCATTATATAATCATTTTCATTTTATGCTTATACAAAATCAAATTTCTCAACTTTGAATATCGAAAGGACCATATAAATAACCTTTTTCCTCTCTAATTAATGAAATTTGATAATGTTCATACACAGTAAATTTCCTCAACATTGTAATATATCAAATAACATCATGACAATCATCTTTTTTGTTGTTTTTCTCCAAATTACTAAAATTTGAGATGAAAATTATTTCTGTTTTTCTGTAAAGAATACTATAGCTTACTTAAGCTTTATTTCTGCTAGTATATATATATATATATATATATATATATATATATATATATATATATATAAATAAATGAGAAAGTTTTTTTTATTTACCTTAACTATATTCATATAAAACACATTAAGCTTATTTAATTCAAGTTTACATTTATGTATTTTCAAACACATTACATATACCCAACAGAAAAATGCCAAAACACTGACCATTACGCTTCATTTGAATAATAATTTTATAAACACTCTCAAATAAATTAATATTCTGCACAATTCATTTCTATTTATGAACTCCACTTTCCTTACACAAATCTAATAGATAAATCTTCATATTAATATTAATATTGGTAGTAGTAGTAGTAGTAGTAGTAGTAGTAGTAGTAGTAGTAATATTACAATGATTTAATGAACAACGTTTAGCATTAAAAATGATTATTTTGAAATTCGAAAGATAACTTCCGGTTTTTCTTTTTGTTGTTGACGACAACAACGATGCTGCTTCTCTCCTCCCCTCATTCCCTCTCCTCCACCTTTCTCTCTCTCGTCACGCCACGCCACGCCACGCCACACCACAGCCAAATTTTCTTTTTTATTGTTTTTAAAGAGCTCAAGCGAATTGAATTCTCTTTTCTATATATTTATTTCTTATTTAAAAGATTAATAAATTTTTATCGAAATTACCAAAATATTAATATTTATCTATTTCATGAATAAATGAGAAAGTTTTTGTCCCGTCTTTACACGACACTTATGAATTGAATTCATTAAACTTAATCGTGAAGCCCTAATCGTTTTTTTTTTCTGGAAAGGGAGGCGATGGTCATATAATTTTGACTACAAATCTTTGTTTGTGGGGTCGATAATCATACCTTTTGTCCAAAATACCTTGGACTTACTCTACGCTAAACACTCTCGCCAAAATACCACATCCACTCTATGACTTAATCCTTATTTACTTCGCAAAGCGATAGCGAGCTGGAACCTTTAAAGATTGAGGGTCATGTATCAAATAAGAATGTCCTTTAATTTTCAGTGGTTGAACCTTGGATAAGCCAGGAGCAAATATTCTCGTCTGCCTCACTAGCAGATACGTCTGTGTTAAATTATATCTTTATTAATATTCTGTCTGTCTTGTATTAATCAGGAACGGTCACAATTGGCAAAGACTTGTGGGAAGTTCTGTTTATGCAGATGGCTATTCTCTTCTTCAATGTTGGCAAATATTTTCAGTAGAATCACGCTTAGTCATAGACTTCTTGGCTACACATTTCTTTTTTCTTAACAATTCTACATATAGTTTCTCTCTCTCCCGTTCTCTCTCTCTGTCTCTATCTCCTATGTCGATAAAAATTGTATTATTTGTCATAATCTATATATCAATAAGCGTAACCAATACCATATATATATTATACTTACTTAACTTCATCATCCTCAGCATCCAGCAAGTCACCGCCTATCCGTCCGTAGAAACTTATATAGATGCAGATGGAGAGAGGAGGTGGACTATCGGAGGATTAAGGTATGGGTGAAAACAGTGAGAGGGATGTGTACAGATGGGGGGAGAGTAATTAACATTAATACATAGGAGTTGAAAATATTATTTTGTTATATTTAATTAAAACTGATAAAATATATAAGAATAAGTAAAATAATAAAAATTAAAACCTATTGTCTTTGATTAACCGTGGAATTTCCATAGGTACTGTAGCAATGATAATTATGAATGAAAGAAAATATAGTTGATTATAAGTTTAATATTAGAGGCTATTCTCTTTTTAATTTCTTATCTAATATATACAGTTTAGCATGTTTTTCTGTGAGTTAGTCTGCCGTGTTAAGAAAAACTAACGGGAAGTCTATTTCAAATAATTTTTGAATAGAAGAGATGCGAATTTATCTTAATACTATTTATACAAATATAATATTTTTTTAGATTAATTATTTATGTTATTACATTTAAAAAAAAGTGTTGGTGTGTAAATACACCGAAATAGAAAAAAATGTTCTGGTAGAATTTCAGTCTTCAATTAAATAATAATTTAAGTTTTGTTCCTCTTTTAATATTTATTTTCTCATTCTCCAAAAGTTTATTTAAAAATTATCTTTAAAGAAACTTTAATTTGGCAACATAATTCACAAGGTTAATCATTTTTTTGCTAAAAGAGTCTTATTCTAGTTCCAGCATTAGAATCCAATAATATAAAAATTAGGTACATTTACAGTCCTTATTTACTTGTCTCCCCACAATGGCAAAATTAGGGACAATGTCAGTTTTTAATTTGGACAAAATTAAAAATTGCTTATATTATATATGTATATATATATATATATATTATATATGTATATATATATTATATATGTATATATATATATTATATATTATATATGTATATATATATTATATATGTATATATATATATATTATATATATATTATATATGTATATATATTATATATATATTATATATGTATATATAATATATATATATATTATATATGTATATATATAATATATATATATTATATATGTATATATATAATATATATATATTATATATGTATATATATAATATATATATATATTATATATGTATATATATATATTATATATATATTATATATGTATATATATATATTATATATATATTATATATGTATATATATATATTATATATATATTATATATGTATATATAATATATATGTATATATATTATATATGTATATATATAATATATATATAATATATATGTATATATATAATATATATATAATATATATGTATATATATATAATATATATATAATATATATGTATATATATCATATATATATAATATATATGTATATATATAATATATATATATTATATATGTATATATATATTATATATATATATGTATATATGTATATATATTATATATGTATATATATAATATATGTATATATATAATATATGTATATATATATAATATATATATGTATATATATAATATATGTATATATATAATATATATATAATATATGTATATATAATATATGTATATATATAATATATATATAATATATGTATATATAATATATGTATATATATAATATATGTATATATATAATATATATATAATATATGTATATATAATATATGTATATATATAATATATGTATATATAATATATGTATATATATAATATATGTATATATAATATATATTATATATATATAATATATATTATATATAATATATATATATAATGTATATATATATATATAATATATTATATATAATATATATATATAATATATGTATATATATAATATATATATAATATATATATGTATATATATATAATATATATGTATATATATATAATATATATATATATATAATATATCTATATATATAATATATGTATATATATTATATATAATAAATATATATATGTATATATTATATATAATAAATATATATATGTATATATTATATATAATATATATATATGTATATTATATATAATATATATATGTATATATATATAATATAATGTATATATATATATTATATAATATATATATATGTATATTATATATAATATATATATGTATATATATAATATAATGTATATATATATTATATAATATATATATATGTATATATATATAATATAATGTATATATTTATATTATATATAATATATATGTATATATATTATATATAATATATATATATGTATATATATTATATATAATATATATATGTATATATATATAATATAATGTATATATATATATATTATATAATATATATATATGTATATATATAATATAATGTATATATTTATATTATATGTAATATATATGTATATATATTATATATAATGTATATATATTATATATAATATGTATATATGTATATATATTATATAATATATATATGTATATATATGTATATTATATATAATATATATATATAATATATATATGTATATATATAATATAATGTATATATATTATATAATATATATATATGTATATATATGTATATTATATATAATATATATATATATATAATATATATATGTATATATATATAATATAATGTATATATATATATATATTATATATAATATATATATATGTATATATATATAATATAATGTATATATATATTATATATAATATATATATGTATATATATTATATATAATATATATATATGTATATTATATATAATATATATATATGTATATATATTATATATAATATATATATGTATATTATATATAATATATATATATAATATATGTATATATATATAATATAATGTATATATAATATATATATATATAATATAATGTATATATATATGTATATATATATAATATAATGTATATATATATATATTATATATAATATATATATATTATATATAATATATATGTATGTATATATATTATATATAATATATATATATATATATATTATATATAATATATATATATATGTATATTATATATAATATATATATGTATATATATAATATAATGTATATATATATATATTATATATAATATATATGTATGTATATATATATTATATATAATATATATATATATATTATATATATATGTATATTATATATAATATATATATGTATATATATATAATATAATGTATAGATATATTATATATAATATATATGTATGTATATATATTATATATATGTATGTATATATATTATATATATGTATGTATATATATTATATATAATATATATATGTATATTGTATATATATATAATGTATATATATATATTATATATAATATATATATAATGTATATATATATATATAATAAGTATATATATATATAAATAAACACTTCATTGAAAGCTTCAAAAAGGAAAAGGTTTCCGAAAATTACCTGTAGAATATCATAACAAAAAAGAAAAACGAAAAAAAAAATTAGGATTTAGCTTGCTTTTAAACTCGTCCAAAACACTTAGTACGAAATAGTAAGTTACACATTTATTATTTTTTATTTATTTTTTCACCCACTTGTGTGCTTATCATTTTTCATCGACTGATTGTACAATATATATATATATATATATATATATATATATATATATATATATATATATATATATATATATATATGAGGGGGAAAGAGAGCGACAACATATTAAATATATATAGAGAGAGGGGGAGATGGCACGATTCATAACGGAATGCAATATATATATATAAAGTGATGAGAATAAACATTGTATAGAATGCAGTATGTATGGCAATTGATCTCTTAGCAAAACCAATCACATACTTGTAATCAGAATGTATTCGGCAATGTTTGCATATACTTTGGTAGTTTGGGTCCATAAAAGTGGCCCCACTCAAAATTCAAATATCTTTGATTTGCATGAAATTTTAACCATATTTATGAAACAAATTAAGGAAAGTTCCCCTAATTCCAAGGCTATCTGTGTATATTAACAGAGTGGGGTGCATTTACAGTTCGTGATTTGTACAATGAAAGGAAAAGAAGGATGGTATTTTTAATAACTTTGTAAAAAAGTAATGATTAATGATGAACCTTCTCTTCCTTCCGTTTACAAACCATGAAAGGAAAATGACCCCCACCTCAACCTCCTAGGCTGTCTGGAATGGTCTTGAAATGTTGGGAATCTTTCTTAATTGGTCTCTCATACCTATAGATCAAATATCATGCAAAGCAGAGGTATTTTTATTTTATGGGGAAGGAGAGAGGGAGGTTGTGTCACTTTACACCCCCCCCCCCCTCAACACAACCAAACCTTCAAAATATATAAAAAACTATGACTAAAACATCCAGAGTAACCTGCTGATTGCAAATACGTTATTTGTTTGGACACACATGCAAGCATCTTTGAGGATACAACCGGGCTCATGAAAAAGTATTTCAAAAACTACCTGAGGAATATACCCGGTGAACCAAGTGCAAGAGAGATACAAACAATTGCACTTAAAGGGACGGTTAAAATTCTCAAAAAATCTCTCGGTAGGAGTGTCTGGCATCTAGTTGGATGCCCCATCCCTAGCAATAACAAAAAGATAACAATCTTTTTTTAAGTGACATATATATATATATATATATATATATATAAATAAGAGAAAATGAAAATAAGCAAATGTAAAGTTACACACTTTACAAGTTTCATAATTTCAAACAGTACCACAAAGAATAGTATAAAATATAGAAAAGTCTTTTAAACCTAGGTTTTTCAAAGAAATAAATCTTCTCATCAGAAGGAAAAAACAATTATTTAACACTAAAGATTTGGTTTTCATTATTCATGTGAAAAAGTTTATCAATCATGTATGAAATCTGAAAATAATAAGAAATATACTTGAATAGGGGGTAAAAAGTTTTTTTGCAATAGTGAATCCCCAGATATATTATGAGGTGTCAAGGGGTATCCTCCATTGGAATATTAAATTATAAATTTTCCAAAAAAGAATATATTGGAATAAAAAAAAATGGGTGAAACAGTAAAAATTTAATATATGTAAAGATATTCTGCCTCCAACATCTTCCTTGGCTGTGTTATGAGCATAATGCGATATGTGCAAAGTGAGAGAAAATAAAAAGAGACAAAAACAATATGTGTTGAAAGTTAGGAGACGCGTAAATTAAACATTTTTAAAGGAAACGGAAAAGTCACCATTAAGAGATGTCTCGAAAAGTATGTCGGAAATATAAAAGGAGCAAAACAGAATTATTTATAAATTTATATGTTAATAATTGTTTATATTTAAATAGTTGGGATAGTGATCATGCGATATAGGAAATTATGGAATTTAAAAAAAACTTTTTTAGATCAGGTACGGATAATAACTATATTTAAGATCAATTTTTTTTCCCAACGATATTCTAACGAATATTAGTATATCAAAATGAAAAAAAATCAGTTAGAATTTACACTAAAAAGAAATCTAAGTTCGGAAAAGCAAAGTTTTAATATTCTATAGTTAAGGTGAGTTTTAGCCAAAAAATATTTAATTAATTTAAGTTTAGTGGATGAAGAATAATTTATAATTAAGTGGCTAGATAATAATATGAGCAATGAAAATAATTACAATAGAAGGTAATATTCCACAATATTTACTCTGTAGTTAATGAAAAAAACAGTTTTTCATGGTAAACAACTGATGATCCCTTAAATAATGTTAGAAGCAAACTAATATAATAACTGTAAAAGTTAAATTGACTTACATGAGTGATTTTCCACTGAACGACTTGGGACTTAAGGTTTTTTGGGGTTTTTTTTAAATATAGTTTTAATGGTTGAGAAACTTCCAAGACTATATATATGTTAAGTCTGCAATATCTTGGATTTAGTTAGTTTGCCTGGGAATTTAAACTGCATTTTACATTTTTTTTTTTTTTAATGCCTCAAAACTTCTTTAGACTATATATTGGGTATTTAGATCTGTATGGCTAGGTTTCCTTCCTCTTATCTAATTACTTTTCTGGTACCAAAGGTACTTAAGCTTTATTTTTTATTTATTTTTTAATGCAACTTTGATTCCTATATAATTTTATTGCTAGCTACCATATTGCAGAATGGTTCTTGGATATAGTGTTTAGATAGTATTATTATTATTTTTATTTTTTTATTATTGTTATAATTAATGTTATTTGATATGCAAATTACTATATCATACGGTAGTCTTAAGGGTAATATATTATTATTATTATTATTTTATCATTATTATTATTATTTTTTTATGTATATTTTAGTGATATTTTAAGCTGAATTATTTCGACACTTGATTATTGGGGAAATGGTCGTATAATCAGTACCATTGGAGAGCTATGAATATTATAACTGTCCTGTTTTTAAATCTCCGAAACAGTTACATGGTAAACAGCTGATGATCCCGTGTTAATATTAGACGCTTAAGGTCTCCTGTTTTTGTTTCACTCTTAGATAATTAACCCCTCCTTCTTTATTTTTATTTTTTTTTTAATTTTTAATTTTTTTTATTTTACTTACATTTTTTCATTTATTAATTTTCCAACGAATGTTAAGTCTGCAATATCTTGGATTTAGTTAGTTTGCCTGGGAATTTAAACTGCATTTTACATTTTTTTTTTTTTTTTTTTTTTTTTAATGACTCAAAACTTCTTTAGACTATATATATATATATATATATATATATATATATATATATATTTAAATATTAAAGTGTTTTATACCTACAGACGACGTCGTTTCGGGTGTTCTACCCTCATCAGTGCAGGAGTGGCGGTTGCAGGCGGTCACATGAGCCTGAACGCAGTTCATAGATTCAGCCTAGAATCACAAGCCCATGCCCACGCGGCCGCGAGAAATCACTACAGACAGTAACTGAAATTAACGTACACTTACCCGATAGTGTTGAACGCTCGAACGGAACTTTGCATATGTATATATTGTCTTTCATTAATTACAGAGTATTTTCTTTTAAATTGCTCCAAAGATGCTGAAATTTGGGAAATATTTATTAATTAATTTCCAATAGCTATTATTAAAATTTCACAAAATTCGGAGGTATCTGTATTTTCACAAAATGCTCCCGTCTCCTTTTTATGCCCTTTGCATAAAAATAATTAAACCAAATATAGCCCACATTTGGACACCGCACGCCTAGTAGCTGTATTCTAAAATCCATAATGATGGGTTAATTAATTAAGGAGTGAATCCTGTACATATAAATAAACACAAAAACATACCTAACTTTATAAAAATACATACATATATGTCGTTCAGGTCTCCGATGCATACAAGAGTGTGGGAAGGACAATGGCTCGATACACAAAGATTTAGGTATCAAGCCTTAAATCTTTATCCCCAAAGACTCTAGAACGAAGTTTACCGAAAGCAGCACTTGCGCACCTAATGCGGTACTGGATTTCGTCATCAATGGTTTTATTGGAGGCGAGGTGGCTACCCAGGTGCGTGAAGCGATCTACGTTTACTAACGATTCGCTCCCTAGTTGGATATTAGGAGTGTTTCTGTTGTTATCTTGAGGTAAAGGCTGGAATAACACCTCAGCTTTTTTTGGCTAAGATCAAAGTGTAGTATCTGTTCCGATGGATACTACACCCCATGGATTGGTATTGTCTTGGCCTTTGGGGCTTGATTTACGCCGGGATTGTCCTGTGCAGTTCTAGGAGGTCAACCCTTCCAGGCTTTGCCTCCCCTCTTTGGGGAGGAGTAAGTTAATTGCTTACTGCTTGAGGCGCCCCTACCGGGGAATGCCGACGGGGCTGCCCAGGCAATTTTTAATGGTCAGAGTGCTCACCTCTCGGGCGCTGGCTTTTAAACCCCCACTTTCCGACCCGACCTTGGGTCACATCTTACTTGTGGGAGTAGGATAAAACTGGCCTTGTGCCTAACTCCTGGAGAGGAGTAAATAATACCTCAGCTTTTTGAACGTTGACTTTTAGTCCTAGTTTGGAGTATGCATCGGCAAAGGCATTAATCGAAGCTTGTAAGTCCTCTTCAGCCAGAGCACAAACTGTATTATCATCTGCATATTGAAATTCAATAAGAGAATCAACATTCGTTCTAGTTCTGGCCTTCAGACGCCATACGTTGTAAACTCCACTATCCATTTTGTAGTTTATGGATATACCAGATGGAAGTTAACCATCCATTAGGTGCAATATAGCCGCAATAAAGATTGAAAACAAAGTTGGTGTGGCAATACATGTCTGTTTGACCCCAGATTTTACCTTAAATGGACCCATAGTGCTGCCATTTGCTATTACCATTGCAGTCATATCTCCGTGAAGAAGTTTAATTATTTTGATGAACTTCTCTGGACAACCAGCTTTTGATGAGATTTTCCAGAGAAGTTCGCGGCTTACACTATCGAAGGCTTTTGTTAGATCAATGAAAGCCATATATAGAGGTTGCTATTGCTCTCAGCATTTTTCCTGAAGCTGCCACGAGCCGGTCGAAAGCCACATTGTGAATAGAAATTTAAAGATAAATGATGTCGTTAAATAATAATCTATCGTGATAATAGAAAGCTCAATATATTGAATAGAGCAATAAATTCAGAAAAAGAATGATGAAAATAAAAGTTATACAATTACAATATTTATTAAATCACCAGAAGTTCAAAAACAAGAATGGATTAAGAATAATGAGATCCTCCCTTGTTTTTGAACTTCTGATACTTTAATAAATATTGTAATTGTACAACTTTTATTTTTATCATTCTTTTTCTGTGTGTATATATATATATATATATATATATATATATATATATATATATATATATACTAGCGTTCAGCCACCGTCAAAATTAATGGAAATAAAAATTATTCTTCGCCAGTATTCACACTCACAATTTATCTAGATATATCACTATAATATAATATAAAAAACATAGAATTACACGAGTCTTTTAATTTTTCATATATAAGTTATTATTGTAATTTCTGATGACCTAATGGAAAAAAAAACACTGTTGACGTTTCATTATAGAGTGGAAAATTTTTTTCAGAATTCATTTCAAGACTGAATTATTTATCTGACTTGCTATTTGGTTTCTCGCTTCCACTCACCACATGAAATGGTTCGTCCAGGGACTAGAAAAAGGCATGTGTTTTACTCGCTAACTTTTGCATGACAAGATGGGAGTACATATATTTCTATTCATATAAAGTTAGGTATGTGTATATATACATATATATATATATATATATATATATATATATATATATATATATATATATATATATATGGGAAATGAAAAAGGAAAAACCAAAAAGATGTTTTTATATGTATTCATCAACGTTTCGCCTTTATTTGTAAGACTTCCTCAGGATGATAATTTTCAGAAAAATGTCATACAACCAATCATATCAACCCAATATTTTCCTGGTGATACCAGATCAGGCTGCCCTGTGGCTCCCTGAGACGAAATTCACCTACATTGACGTTTTTTTTTTTTTTTTTTTTTTTTTTGTAAAACTTAATTATGTTCTACAAAACCAAAAACAACAGCCCCTCTCCCTTTCTCCCTCCCCTTTTTTATTTTATTTTAGAACTTGAAGCATAAATCTTTTACTATAATGACCAGATTCGGCATTAAATAACCCAAAAAGGGTTGATATGCCGTAAAACAAAACTACCGAACCAAAAACGATGATTAAACATTTGAAGATATAAAGAACTTGAAGCATAAAAACTTTTACTATAATTACCAGATTCGGCATTAAATAACCCAAAAAGGGTTGATATGCCGTAAAACAAAACTACCAAACCAAACCAATATTTTCATGTACTTGTATGACATTTTTCTTAGAATTATCATCCTGAGGAAGTCTTACAAATAAAGGCGAAACGTTAATAAATACATAAAAAAACATCTTTTTGGTTTTTCCTTTTTCATTTCCCATATATAAATATATATATATATATATATATATATTCAATCCTAAACTTTTTAACCACAGCTGCTAGGCATAGTTGATCGTAATTTGATCTATATTTAGATTAATTTAGATTCATTAGGGGTTAAAAAGGGGATGAAAGCCTTTTGTGAAAATTCAGATACCTCTGATTTTTGTGAAATCTCAACAATAGGTACTAGACATCGATTAATAAATATTCTCTAAATTTCAGTTTCTTTGGAGTATTTTAAAGGTTTGTTAAGAGGCATAATATGGACACAACTTCCAATTTGAAAATCAAAAACATTTTAGATTTTCGATGAATTTGATCCATAGTCATTAGACATCAATTATGCAAGATTCCATGAATTTCAATTTCCTCTTAAGACCCCTTAAATTTTAGACTTTTTCGCGAATCAAAATCCTGTAATGGATTTTGATCAAAATTAGAATAAGGATTCTAGACATTAGGTTTAGTATCATTATATCTTGATTCTAATCTTCGTAAAGAGACATAAAAGTGGTGCAAAAATGTTCGGTTTGGGGAATTCATTATACCCGTCCTCTAGTTAATAAATATAGAAATATACATTAGTTTTTATTATAGAGTGGAGACTATCTAAAGTAAAATCAAAACAATTAAAAATAGTTTAAAATTATATTTCGATCATTTTAACTTCACATATAACATAACTTCACAGGCTCTGAACAGTTTTAACCATTTTATGAAAATGACAATCAGAAAGACATGAACGTTGAACCTCCCAAACTAATAAATCCCCCGCACATCACCCGCTACAAGCCTCAAAGTGTAAATTCTTCCAGCTTGGATGATATCCAGCCAAATTACTTTAAGGACCGGCCTTTTTTCTTGCTCATCTATAAATATTAGATGAGAGACAAAAGAGTGTTACTTTTAATGGCAGTTGACCAGTCAAAACGAACAGAAATGAAACAGGTGTCAACTGACCATCGGTATCGTTTTCGGATCAGGGACACTAATTCCTGTCTCATCAATAGTAATTTCATTACATGAGGAAAATATTTTTATAAATCAGCAGTAGATATTTGGATTGAGTCCGAAGCACAAGGTGATCACATATGGTTAGTTATTGTCTTCTTTTCTTACTTTAAACATTTGTTCAAATGACTATGTTGTAGATGAAATCACTCAGTTGATTCTTTTTTACAAGGGAGACGCATAAGAAAAGGTATTTAGTTTAGAACAGAGATTCCCAACCAGGGTCCACATGGATCCTCGTTGGTCCACAAAAGCTTTAAGGGGAGCATAAAAAAATGTTTCTAATTATTTTGTTTTGTTTACTAGGAGATGTACGTGTGTTTATCAACATTTTCAAGATTTTTATTTTATGTTATGAGTATAACGAAATTGATTCATTGTTATTCAAATATTTGATTTAAAAAATATATACCTATGCATATATGGGGCCAGAGAATAAAATAGCTATCAGAGGGTTCACAAGCAAAATAGGGTTGGGAGTCCCTAATTTAGGATCACAAAAGAACCATGTTTGCCTTTAAACCTTAATCCGAACTAGAGATGATTTTGAACGGTTTAAAGCCTTAAATATAATTTGAATAAGTGTCACGATAGTAAACACATGTCATCAATTTTTTAATCTATTTGTAATAGATTCCAAAGTGTCTGACGCATGTTTTCTAACGTGACACTTTCTTATTGGAAAATATTCTTTATGGGTTTTTAAACTGCTGAATAGAAAGTAATTTCTGGCTTGAAAGTCAATTATTATGGTTTATCTGTGCTCCCAAAACAAAAGAAAAACATCAATTTTTTTGTGCGCTCCTGTTGTAAAAAAGTAAACGTTAGAATTGTATTTTTTTAAATTTCTTCTTTATTATTTGTGTCTTTTCATTCCTTTTCAAACGTTTATATTATTCCAAGTTATAAAAAGGTAAATATTTGGCATATGAGATCAATTTTGGGGGTTGGACGTATCTTTGCTTATCATAGACTTTATTTTGATCCCATATAAGATTAATGTAATTTTATGAATCCTTATGTCTCTATATGAAAGAAGAAACTTATTTGTCTATCCACTTTGTATGCTTCCTTTATCTAAACACTCATAGCAATTATAAGTCACTGAATTCTGAGAATTATTTTTAGCAAAAGAAACATGGAGACGAACACGCTCCCCATCATGGCATTGATCGATTGCCATTTTTTCATATTAACATTTGTAAATTGACTTTAGGCTTCATTTTGAGAGTACAAAAAAACTAAACTAAAATCCACCTGGACAGTGACATGCAGATGCCTGGTGATGCCCTGGTGATGCGCTAGGCCAACTCCTTGATTGTATGCCCCAAAAAACTCAAGTATAAGTCCTAGTACTGAGAAATATTATGAGAAAGCGAGATAGTTTGAATATAATTAGTTGTCTCCACCCAATTTAGATGCTCGGGGACCACTGCTCCATCGCCCCCCCCTCCCCTCTGCATCTGACTATCTCTGCTGCTGTTTCAGTCTGTAGTGTGAATAAAAAAAAATTTCTTATTTTTTGGTGTCTTTAAGGTATTTTTGTGACGAGCTATTGTTGCTATTTACAGTATTGATATATTTCTTACTGTTGTCCACGTCATCTTGGTTGTTATAATTTTCATGACGTTTCGGCCGTTGTACTAACCATCCTTCTTTAGGTGTATTTTGCCGTAATCGCAAGAATTTCAAACTGAATCCTTTAGTTAATCCACTGAAGCAGAATGATCTCATTCCACCTTCCATTCCTTTTCGATGAGTTAATTTCATCTAGGTTTAATCTCACAAACATCTTTAGATATTTCATAGCAGTTATTTTTTTTCTTACCTTCACTAGGAATTGAATTCTGAATCTCTGTGTAGAGGTCACTCGAGAATATCTGTTAACCAACACCTGTATCCACTTGACCAGGTAAGAAAAAAATTAACTGCTATGAGATATCTAAAGGCATGGGACACAGATTGAGAGTAGTCTACCGGAAGGGATCAAAATGTTCAAAATTCCTACCCGTGACAAAAGCCACATGAAGAAGGCCTTGAGTACAACTGCTGAAACATTGTGAAAATGTCGATAAACAAGATGAGGAAAATAATGAGAAACATGTCAATTATGCTTTACTAGAATTTAAAAAAAACAAACACATTTGTTGTATTGCTTTAAATTAACTTGTATACATGATATTTCTTTTCCAAATTGTTGCATTAGTTTCCACTTGATATTGAACTGAAGTAGGGAAAACTTAATTTTATTAGAAAACGAAAAGAAAAATGAATTCCATGAACAGAACAGTTTTGCGCCACTTTTATGCCCCTTTACAAAGATTAAAATCTAGATATAATGATACGAAACCTTATGTCTAAAATCCTTATTCCAATTTTGCTAAACATCCATTACATGATTTTGATTCTCGATAATGTCTAAAAATTTAGGCTTAAGTTTAAGAAGGGTTAAGAAGTAACTGAAATTCAGGGAATCTTGCTTAATTATTGTCTAATGACTATGGGTCGAATTCCATTCAAATCTGAAATAATTAAATTTTCAAATAAGAGGTTGTACCTATATTACACCCTCTAAAAACCCTTTACAATATTCAATAGAAACTGAAATTTGAGGAATATTTATTAATTGATGTCTAATACCTATTGTTTAAATTTCACAAAAATCAGAGGTATCTGAATTTTCGCAAAGGGATTCAATTCGCTTTTTACTCCCTTTCCATGAAACTAAATTAATCTAAATATAGCTCACATTACACCTACTTACTCTTAGCAGCAGTGTTCTAAAATTCGTTATGATCGGTTAATTAGTTTCAGAGTGAATCGTATACATACAAATCTATCAACATGCACATATACCTGATAGCTTTATAAAAATAGAGATAAAACGATTTAATAAATTTACCTTTTGTTGGATTACTTCCCTTCATTGACGCTGGACAGTTTTTTTGCATCGTTTTTGCAACAAAGTAACTGCATATGTACTTTTTGACTAGGAGCAAAGTGTAGTATCTGTTCTGATACTAAACTTGATCTTTCCTGTTCTCGGTCAATGAAGAAGAAATCCTTCTAGACTGAGACAATTTAAATTTTTGTCCTAATCCAGAGTGCCCCTTTTTTGGGAGGTGGATTTTTCCTATATTAAAAACCGACCTTGTGTCTAACTCTTCCCTTGTGGGGTATTTATTTACCTCCTCTCCAGGAGGTTAGGCACAAGGCCAGTTTTATCTTACTTCCACAAGTAAGATGTGACACAAGGTCGGGTCGGGAAAGTGGGGTTTTGAAAAGCCAGCGCCCGAGAAAGTGAGCACTCTGGCCATTAAAAATTGCCTGGGCAGTCCCGTCGGCATTCCCCGGTAGGGGCGCCAAAGAGGGGAGGCAAAGCCTGGGAGGGTGGACCTTCTAGAACTGCACAGGACCGTCCCATAGACCGGTGTAAATCAAGCCCCGAAGGCCAAGACAATACCAGTTTATGGGGTGCAGTATCCATCGGAACAGATACTTGTGGGGTAGCCAAGTAAATAGATTGCATATGTAGTCACAGTATACATAATGATACCTTGCATACACAGCAGCTACTCTTTCCGAACAAAACTTTATATTGTGTAGACTCCAATAATCATAGACAATTATTATTCAAACTTTGATTGAAAAGAAACAATTTTATTTAAGATTTTCAAACGGTTAGAATGAAGTACATCGTTTTGATGACTACTTGACAAGAGAAGATAACTCACCACTGGCAATTTTAGTACTAATACATGACGTATGAGTTATGTTTAATTAGGTTTATTGTTGATGAATATCTGAAAGACTTTTTCTAAGAATTTTAGAAAATAAACAATCACTGTATACACAATTAGCCTCCCCCCAAAAATGAGATTATACTTTTTTTAGGCTATTACATGTGAACACCTTGAAAAACAATTATTTCAGAATTTACAGTAGGGGATCATTTTCGTGTATAAATTTAACGTAAAATGATCCGCCATTTCGGGATCATTGTAATGTTTTACGGCAGTTAACAAAGTTTTTTTTACCACTAACACTAAGTCCGACTGGTAAGGTGATAAAATTACACGTAATCGTCTAAAAAAGTATACCCCTCCCCTTCAAAAACGCACAGAATTTATCATAGCAAAAAAACAAAAACAATTTTGGTTAACTAAAATGCTAGAATGGCCCGGAAATGGAGAATCCTTTTATGTTACATTTATATGCAAAATTGATCCTCGACTCTAAATTCTAAAGTAATTTTTTTTTTCTTTCCACCAAGTTTTTCTAGGTGTTTACACGTAATCGCCTATAAAAGTAGAATTTCACTTTTAGTGGAGAGTGGGATTTAGATGCGGGTGTTAATCTACAATAATACCAAGGCTTGTTTGGATGTAAAAGTTCTGTAGAATAATCTTGTATTTTAGTAAGATTCTGAATTTTGAAAAAAGTATTTTTTGTTTTGGGTAAAATGTGTTTTGAAGAAAAAGCAGCAAATTAAAAGTGAAAACAAAATTGTTTAGGAAAATTAACTGAAAAAAAAAAAGAGGGATAAAGAAAAATATTTTTAAAAGGGAATGAATCAATGAAAATTGAAAAAGAAGATTTGACTTGGAATAAAATAAAAACCAAGTAAATAAATTAATTAGAGAAAGGGAATTCTTTTAACAGACGAAATAAAAAAGTGTTTTAACAGACGAAATAAATAATTTGAAAAAATAAAATAGATGAAAGTTAATGTAAAAAATAATTGAATTTTAAATAAAAATATAAATAAAAAATAAAATTTAAAAAATAAATAGTAAAATCTTTAAATATTAAATAAAATATTTTCAGAAATTAAAAAAAAAATAATAACATGAGAATAAATAAAATAAAACACGAAAAGTTAATAAAATTAAAATTAATTTATACCACAGGTAAAAATCACACTGACAAAAATGACACCGGCAAAAATGGCACGAGTAGACAAATAGGAAAAACGGCACAAAAGAAAATTTCATAATGAGTTTATCAAAATCTTGGATACAATACATAAAGGGAACACATGAAGAAGTTTGTCAAATTAAAAAAAAAATGTCTATATGATGATCTTCAGCTAAATAACACCCCTCCCCCAAAAATGAGATTCTACTTTTTTTAGGCGATTATGTGTGAACACCTGCAAAAAAAAAAACAACAACAATTATTTTAAGATTTAAAAATAGGGGATCAGTTTCGGATATAAATTCAACGTAAAATGATCACCTATTTCCAGGCCAGTGTCTAATCAAAAAGCATTTTATGGTGTAGATAACTAGATTTTTGTTTTGTTGGTTAAGGGAAATAAATTGTGTATTTTGTTGGGAGAGGGTTAAAAAATAACCCTCTGTGGCCACCCGGGCTTAGGGTGAGTTGTAGGGTTTACCACTGAACCTAAGTCTGAGTGGCAACACCCCCCAACACTCCATTAATATTACTACTAACTCTAAGTTCATGTGATAACAGAATCTCCCCCTCCCTCGACAAAAAAACAAGAAACTGGTTACATCTAAGATTTAACTAAAATGGTTAAATGTCGTTCAAACGCTATTTAGTCAGAAAGTGGGTTATCATTTCATGGTAGATCTATATACGAAACAAGTTCCTCACTTTAAATTCTAAAATATTTTTTTTTACTCCCGAGTTTTTCGGTAAGCGGACAAAAGCCCACCACAATAATTCAAAAACACACAAAAGTCCACGAACATAAAAATAATTTAATTTAAAAAAAAAAAATCTTTTTATATTTAATATTTTATATTATCAATAATTTTAATATTATCAATAAATGTTTGTCAGTAATTTTTTTTCTTAACAAAAATTTTTCATTTTTAAACATTTTTGCGGTAGATACTGCATTTAAAAAAAGATTCATCTTAATTTAAGTCTCAGTTTTAAAGTTTATTTAATAGATAAATTTAATTTAAACAAAAAAAACAGAACGAAGAAAACAATCATTTTAGAATTTAGACTGGGGATCGGTTTCACATATGAATTTAACCCTTCCTGGCCATCAGGCAGTAATGATCACCCACTTCCGGACCAGATAGCATAAAATATTTTTTTAAGAAAGATAAATTATGGGCAGTAATTTTGGTGGAGTGGCGGGTGTGGGTTTGTGTAGGCATAGTCAATATTCATTCACACACAAAAGGGTGAAAATTACTTTTAACGGTCCCTAAAATTTAACGGTCCTGAACAATCTTTTGTATACTTAATTTTCCTGATCAAACTTCAGTATAAAATATGTCATTGTTAAAAGCAATAAAAAACATGCCACCTTCCTACTACTAACATTAAGTCCGGGTGGAAATACGAAAAATAAATTAAGCATTTTTTAACAAAAGATGGAAAAGGTGCATGCGATGTATGTTAATAGTCAATTTCACTCTTAAAAAGTAATTATTTTATTTATATCATGTTTTAATGTATATTTCAGCCCCCCCCCCCCCTCTTCACACACAATTGATCTTCACGAAATTAAGAAAATTACCAAGATTTAAAACAAACAATGTTCGGTTATATGTCCTTAAAATGCTATTTGGTCCGAAAGGGGTGATTATTTTGGATTAAATTTATATACGAAACTGATCCCTCCTCTAAAGTCGGAAATAATTTTGTTGTTGTTTTATTTATTTTTACCATCAAGTTTTTCAGTAATTACATGTAATCGCCTAAAAAAGTAGAATCACATTTTTCTTTTTGGGTGAATTAGTATAGGGTGCAGAGCCCTTATTTTCTGTCACAACAAAAACTCATGATTGCGAATTGGCACAGAAAACAAAGATAACAAGCACCAATAATTTAATCTATTTATTTCTATTTTGTGAAAAATAAAACTAGCTGAATAAATGCTCCTTCTTGCTGGAGGTACGTGACTTCCGGGAAAAGCTAATATTACTCATCCAGCTGGCTCTAGTGGGGGCGGTTATCGGAACTAAGTGGTGGGTTAACTTAAAAACTTAAAAAATGTTTTTCTATGCAGTATAGCCAAACCCTCACCTAAAGAAGGCTAAAGCAGAAAAGCAGTTAGAAGTTAAGTTAGCTCGGGCGGAATCCTAACCATAGCACAAGCCAAGGAGGACCTGAAACGTGTGGCTAACAGTATGAGGGTCAGATAGTTAGATCTAGGTTGGATAAAGTGCCTAACGAAGCCATACATGTTGACGTTAATGAGCGTAAAGCTGTGATTTGTCGCAGATCAGATCACTACATTCGAGAGATGAAAAACCTGGAAGGACAGTCCCTCTTATCAACACGGGAGATCTGTGAGGGGTTCCGGGGGTCTTTCGCGGATCTCTACATCCAACTGCTTAGACTATGTCACGGAGTTTGACAGCTATTTGGCTGACTCGCCCCGCCTAGAGGAGGCACGAATTGCTGGCTGTGATGGTCGGGTTACGGAACATGAGGTCCAGGATGCGTTGAAGCAGGCTGGCTTTAATAAATCACCTAGACTCGATGCTTTTCCCTACAAACAGCTTGTGGTTTACGATTTCGAATCTGCTTAATTCATAAGCTTGGCGCTGACTAGTGCAAGCATTTAACTTCCTTTCAAGCTTGCCCAATCAGGGGGTCATCTCTCATGCGACCTGACCATGTGATGAGAGTATAAAAAGGGTTAACAAAGAAGGAACTTTCTCTTTTTCTTTCCACATGCAGGGACTGAAAACAACATTCAAGTTGCTCGGACCAGCCCCAGAACTATTCTTTTAAGATGCAACAGAAACTTTCTGGGCCTTTGACTCTGGATTTTACTTCAACAAGAAGACCCAAGGAATGGCTACCACCACACATATGGACTAAATGTAACATACACATAACTACATACTTACACATGGTCGAACTTCCACACCTGTGTATGGACTTTCTCATACAATACATTCCTTCATCATATATGAACTATTTTCTCTTCCCTACTAACGGGACATTTATTTAACCCACTTGGACTCATAACCTCTTCGTCCATACTCATAGACGTATTCCTTCACTAACATCCTTCTCTTTCATTTCTCCTTTTATCCTCTGTGAACGAAGACCAATAAAGTTGTTAGAAATAATAGAAATGGACTATGTCTCATTTTCTATGAACCTACTTCCATTCAATCATGCCACCATCTTGGAAATCCGTCAATTATACTAACATTTACTCATTTAAAACATGTTTTTCTTAAGATTTGCGTAATATTAAATAGATTTTAACTTTAAAGGGTTCATCATTTCATAATCTTAAAAAAATCATCTTTATCACCTATAAACAATTTTTTTAGCGCAATATGTCCCCAAATCGCAACGTTTACCTTAAAGTGTAGTATCTGTTTGTGTTCTGGTACTATATTTTATCTTTTCTGTTCTCGGTCAGCGGAGGAAATATCCTTCTAAACTGACGCAATTTTTATTTTTGCTCCAATCCAGAGTACCCCTTTTTGGGGGAGCTGAATTTTTCCCACATTAAAATCCAACCTTGTGTCTAACTCTGCCCTTGTGGGGAGACAAATAAATAGGAACAAAAGAGTAAATAGTGAAAGTGCAGAACAGTTAACAGTCGAGAAATCGTAAACAAAAAAAAAAACAACAACAAATGCCTTATACAAAACGCAGTAGAATTTAAACATTTAAAAAGTTTTTTATTTCAATTTTTTAAGCTGTCTTACGATACACAGGAAATAAATGGTCGCTTGTTGCTTAACTATAGGGGGCTTCGTTCCTGAAAAATTGTAAAAACTATGACTACCAATAACCCTAAATTCGAGGGTCTTACAACTCGGACTTAGGGTTAGTGGTAGGGATAGTAATTTTTTCCAACAATGGCTGCTTGTCGCTTTACTGAAGTAAACCGACAAGCAGCCATTTGCTTTTTCTCTCCTCTGTGTAAAAGTAAATATCGCTTTGAACGAAATAATCTTTTGAAATAAAAAAAACTTAAAGACAGTTTCAGCATGTTAAAATTATCGGAAGATAATAAAATTTTACTGCGTTTGGTAAAAGCCATTTATTTTTGTTGTTGTTTTTACAATTTCTCGACTGTTAACTATTCTGCACTTTTACCAAGTGAGTAAATACTTATTTTAAAATAGGAGGTGGCCCTATTTTAAACTAGAGGTGAGAGGACCTAGCCCCCCTCCCTCCCCCCAAAAAAAACTTTGAAAAGTCGATTTTATTTGATTCCGGAGTAAGTACTTATCTCAAAATATTAATAAAAAAATATTAGTGGGGGGGGGGGGCGATCTTGGTGCATATTTAAAATTAAACGGGAGGGATCCTAGCCATGACCATCGTAATAACCCAGGCCTGTCAACTGAGTCGAGTTTTTCTGGTGATGTCATTGATAGCGGGAGTAAAAACCATTAGCAATGAGGACCGGAACTGCTTGAAAAGCTTAATCCGCATACGTCCATCCGAAATCAGAACAAGCAGTCTCAGGTCCATAGGATTATTTATTCATTTGGAAATTATTGTTAACTTGTTCCTGCTATTGTGACTTTATTCCCCCTGTCAAGAACACAGCTACACTCATAAGGATTATTCATTCACTTGGAAATCATTGTTAATTTGTTCCTTTTTTCAAACATATTTCCTTTTTTATAGATGTCAAGCGCGAAAGAGAATTAAAATAAATCCAACATGGCGTCCAACGATTAAGGCATTGCATTAAAGTTCGAATGTCACGCCTTGAAAAATAAATTAGAATTTTATTTCGGGATAAAAAATACAATTTTAGACTAATTAATAAGTGTTATTCCGTTCTCCCCGCAAAAACATGACTGTTTTAATTTATTATAATTTTTTACTATATTGTAAATAAACTGTTCGTTTCGCAAAAATAAAGAACACATTTTAATTTATTTCAATAAATGTTTATTAATTAATTATTTTGAATTATTGATTTTGTGTTACTTTACTGAATTCGTACTCTTTCATGTTTGATTTACTTTTCATGTTTGATTTACTTTTAATTTTAAAATATTAAGAAACATTTTTTTTTTCAGAAAAATTATTCAAAAACAAAACAAAATTTTAGCTAAAACTAATGACAATGAAATGTTCATATAAAGAATAAAACTGTCTAAGAATAGGGATTTGTTTTCTTCTTGTGTTTACAAATCAAGAGATATTTCCATGCAGTATAACTGATACTAGTCTTTGTAGACCAGAAAGAATGAACTTATTTAAAGATGTGAATATTAATTTTTTTTTAACTCAAGATATTCCTTTCGGTGTGGGAGAGTAAAATTTTTTTTTTGGGGGGGGGGACGACGGTAAAAAAAAATTTTTTTCGCTAAAAATATTTCTTTGGGTGGGGGAGAGTAAAAAAATTGTTTTGGAGGGGCGATGGAATTTTTTTTTTTCTTTTGTAATTAAAAATATTTCTTTGGGTGGGGGAGGGTAAAAGAAAAAATTGGGGGATAGAATTTTTTTTTCTTACAAAAAATAAATATTTTTAGGAGGGTTGGCGTTACCTCCTCGTTTTTGAGAGGTGTAGAGGTGATGTAGCATCTGTTCTGCTTCCAACTAGCAAAAATATGCGACCGAGAGCTTGTGCAGTATACCGCCCCTATGAAATAGATTTTTGTGCAGTATTGTGCCTCTATGGAATACTTCTTCTTCTTCTTCTTCTTCTTCTTCTTCTTCATGAACAGGGACACAAAGGCACCATATGAGTTCTTTGATAAGATAGGGGCGTATTAATATGAGTTATTCTTTTATGATAGTGACACAACATGAACGAACATAATTTTGGTTCTTTGATACGACAGGGGCGCATTTATATGTATGCACACCGGGGTGGAGATAGGTGGATATAGTATGCGCATTGGGGCGGTAATAGGTACATATATAGTATGCGCACTGGGGCGGGGATAGGTACGTATATAGTATGCGCACCGGGGCGGCGATAGGTAGATATATAGTATGTGCACTGGGGCGAAAGTAGGTACGTATATAGTATGCGCACCGGGGCGGTGATAGGTATGTATATAGTATGCGCACCGGGGCGGCGATAGGTACATATATAGTATGCGCACCGGGGTGGCGATAGGTACATATATAGTATGCGCACAGGGGCGGCGATAGGTACATATATAGTATGCGCACCGGGGCGGCAATAGGTACATATATAGTATGCGCACAGGGACGGCGATAGGTACATATATAGTATGCGCACCGGGGCGGCGATAGGTAGATATATAGTATGCGCACCGGGGCAGCGATAGGTACATATATAGTATGCGTACCAGGGCAGAGATAGGTACGTATATAGTATGTGCACCGGGGCGGTAATAGGTACGTATATAGTATGTGCACCAGGGCGGTGATAGGTATGTATATAGTATGCGCACCGGGGCGGTGATAGGTATGTATATAGTATGCACACCGGGGCGGTGATAGGTATAAGTGTAGTATCTGTTCCAATGGATACTGCCCCCCATAGACCGGTATTGTCTTGGCCTTCGGGGATTGATTTCTGCCGGTCTATGGGTTTGTCCTGTGCAGTTCTAGGAGGTCCACCCTCCAAGGTATTGCCTCCCCTCTTTGGGGAGGAGTAAGTTTATTGCTTACTGCCTGATGCGCCCCTACTGGGGAATGCCGACGGGGCTGCCCAGGCATTTTTTGTAGGCCAGAGTGCTCACCTTCTCAGGCGCTGGCTTTTCAAATCCCACTTTACCGACCATGTGTCACATCTTACCTTGTGGGAGGAAGATAAATAGAGGTATGTATATAGTATGCGCACCGGGGCAGAGATAAGTACATATATAGAAAGCGCAGATAGAGGTGGTACTTTTAATAGAAATATGTCATACTTTTGCCCTGGTCAACGGAAGAGGAGTGGTAGGGAAGAGACAGCTTTCGCCGATGGCAACCGGGAAAGAGGGGCGGTGAAATGGGGCGACCAGGGAAGAGAAAGGGAGAAAGATAAAGAGACGGCTATAGAGAGAGGCGGAGAAATAGAAGTTTGAATATAAATATGCTACACACGCTATTTTTCTTCTATTTTGTGTTTTTATGACCCCGAGCAACGCCGGGTAGCCCTGCTAGTTAATTAATAAGTACTGAAAATTTCATTAAAATTGGTTGATTTCCTGAATTTTGATGAATTTTGAAGTGAAGGGAGGGGTCAAAATGCTCATAGTCCGACTGTTCGGCAGATCTCGTTTGTTAGTTTATACAGCATGACGTCATACGATAGCCGAGTCGAGCCGTCCTTAATGTTCCGTTACCGAATTTTTCTTGCTTTTAGCTATTTTTCTTCCTATTTATTCACTTAAGCCATTTTTACTCGTGTCATTTTTACAGAGAACCACAGGGGATGTCCATTGTCTCTTCTCTGGAGACTGAAATGAAGACTTTTTGTATGTTTTAGAAGATAGACACGTGCATGCGTTTCAGTCAGGAGGAGAAGAATAAGAATGGTAGGAGGAAGGCAGCGAGGGAGGGGTGGGGGTAACACGAATGCGAGGGAGGGGTGAGAGAGAGAGAGAGAGAGGAGGGAAGAGAAGTGAGTTGGTAAACGGGAGAGGCAGGAAAGGAGAAGAAGGAAGGATATTGATGTGATTGTGAGAAAGCCTCTTGTTGATAAGACAAGAGAGAAAGCGAACGGCCGGTGAGAGACTGATGACGCACGTGCAACAAACTCTGCAAAAACTACAAAAAACAGGAATATGTTCTCGCGACATTGCATCTCGCTTTTGGAATCATTTTTTCTTCCACTCTTTATATTTCTAAAAACAACAAAATAAGGAAAGTCATTTGGATTTTAATTGTTTAACTTTAAAAAAAAAAACATTCTACATCTAAAATATTTTCTTCTTTTCCTAGATTAAAAAAACACACACTTGAATAATGAAAGAAAAATAAACTTTATTTCATTTTCAGAAAGAAAAATAAATGGAATTTATTTTAAAACGCAATATTTCCATTCAATGGATCCTAAAAAATGAAACAAACAAAACCAAGTTTTAACTTAATGTTAAGAAATATTGGTTAGAAATTAGGATTTTTTTAAAATCATAAATTTTACACGGACTTTGTGAAATAAAATTAAGTAAATTTAACAATTTATATAAATTTACCAGCTTTTCTTAACAAACAAGTTGTTTTCTGTGGACAACTTCATGGTAAATTCATATGAAGCCACATAAATTATTTTAATCCCAAACAGTTAATTTTTTTTGCTTAAACAAAAGAAGGACGATAACTCAAGCTTATAACTGTCTGGTTAAAGGACATGATTATGTATTTGAGTTATCGTTCTTCCTTAGCCAGCTTCTTTCTGAACTTGTTTATAATGATGGCATCAATATTTTCTGGACGAGTTTTCATTTCGGCGTTTCACGTGTATGATAAAACTTGCCATACTATAAAACTTGTAATTTTATTTATTTATTTACTAAAACATGGTTTCGCAAGTCATTTTATTTCACACTAAATAATTTACGTGACTGAAATAGGACTTGTTAAACCAAGTTTGTTTTACTGTTCATAAGAGCATTTTTTGCTTGAAGAAACTTAATTGTTAATCGTAAATTATATGTGAATATATTTCCTCCCATAAAAATGAGATTCGTTTTTTTTTCGTGCGATTACACGTGAACATCGGAGAAATACCTGACCAAAATTCTTGGTATTATTAGAATCCTGCAGCTGCACCTTATGCTATCCCCCCCCCTCCTCCATAAAAGGGGGGGGGTAGTATTGTAGATAAGGACCTTTTTTTGCCCTGAAAAACTTGGCGGTAAAAATTGGAAAAAAAAAAATTAGATTATAGATTGAGGGGTCAGTTTAGCGTATACATTTAACGTAAAAGTGATCACCCACTTTCCGACCAAATAGCGTTTGAACGTCGAACGACATGAACCATTTAGTGGTTTTAGTTAAATCTTAGATGTTCTGTTTTAGTTAAATATTTTTTTGGGGGGTGGGGATCTGTTGTCACCCGACTTAGGGTTAGTTATAGGTATTTTTGGAGGGGGTCGTTTGCAACTCGGACTTAGGGTTAGTTGTACGGTTAAGGGAGTGTTTTTTGTCCATGTTTTTCAGGCTATTTCTTAAAACTCGTAGAACTTTGCCATTTATTAGCCCCCCCCCCTCTGCCAAAAAGAACACGCAATTATCTACCTTACCATAAAAGACTTCTGGTTTTATATCTTTAAAACGCTATCCGGTTAGACAATAGCCTGGAAATGGGTGATCATTGTACGTTAAATTTATATGCGAAACTGATCATCCACTCTAAATTCTAATTTTTTTACCGCCAAGTCTTTCGTAATCGCCTAAAAAAGTAGAATCTCATTTAGGGGTGGGGTCTTTAATCCTCATCTACAAATTACCAAAATGAGATTCTACTATTTAATTGGCGATTATATGTATTGTAAACACTAAACTGTATGAAAAGGTTGTCGGTATAAAAAAATCAATATTTTAGAGTGGGGTTCATTTTCACATATAAATTTAATGTAAATGATCACCCACTCGTGTTAAGGACATGTAACCATTTTTTTAAAATTGTAATCTTGGCCATTTTCTTACTTTCTCATGATTAACTTTAGATGTGTGGATGATTGTGCACTATGTTTTGAGAACAAGATAAGTTATGGTTAATTCCTATTTCAGTCGCGTAAATCATTTAAAGTGAAATAGTTTTGGCATTAAAGTACTAGTACTCTTATAGAGAACGACCCGTGTTTCCGTGACTTCGCATCGTCAACGTTCGAAGTCACGGAAACGCGGGTCGTTCTCTAGAAGAGTACGCAAACCATTTTTAGTAAAATAACAAACATTATAAACATTAAGTCAACTTTCATATTAGATGTGAAACGCCGAAATTAAAACTCGTCCGAAAAATTTAGTCGCCATCTATTTAAGCATGTTCAAGAAGAGGCTGACCAAGGAAGAACAATAACTCAAGTTCATAGTCTTCCCCATAACTAGAAAATTATAGGTGCTTTCTTAGATTAGGACCCACGCTAAAATCGACTTGGCGTCGGTACTTTCCGGATGCTTACGTAAACCACCGGAAAATACCGACGCCAAGTTGGTTGACCTACCTGCGTCCAAAATAAAAAATAAATTTTTTAAAAAGCCTGGATTTACGAGTGGGGGAAAAAAAACCCAAACATTAACCAACATTTAAAGCAAAAAAATAAAGCAAATAAAATAAAATAATACATTTAGTCAAATTGTATGAAAGAAATATTTTTTTAAGGAAGAAATAAAAATAAATTTTAAAGTTTTTTTTTTTTGTTTTACTGAAAATTATTTTGGTTTGTAATCAGGTAAAAATGGCGTCGTTAGGGTTTAGGTTTAGGTTTTTTTTTTTACTGAAAATTATTTTTGGTTTTGTTAGGGTTAGGGATTAAAGTTTTTTTGTTATTTTTTTCCTGAATATTTTTTTTCTTTTCCGATCAGTTTTTCTACCTGAAAAAAGTTAATCACGCCTTCGGGAGACGCAACAGCCAGTGATAGCTCGCGAAAATTCTTTGCAGTAGTTTCGCGTTTCAATCAGTTGACATGTCTGCTTATTCGTTTCAATCAGTTGAAATGTTAACATGTCGTCTGCTTATTTTTTTCGCAATTTGATTGACTAACCGCTTCGGTATTTTCCGGTGGTTTACGTAAACATCCGGATAGTACTGACGCTAAGTCGATTTTAGCGTGGGCCCTAATCTTAGAAAGTACCAAATTATAAACTGGAGTTATTTGTTCTTCATTATTTAGTCTCTATCTCAACTGGTTTATAAAGATGACGACTATATTTTTCCATGTGAGTTTTCATTTTGGCATTTCACAGGTACGATGAAATTTGCTATAATTTAGTGTTTTTAATGTTTGTTTGTTTTTACTAAAACATGTTTTACATAAAAAAAAGTTTATGCTTAATGTCTAAACCCATTTAACTCTAAATAATTTAGGTGATTAAACTAGGAATTAAGCAAGTTATACTGTCCACTTTTTCTTTACATTGTCTTTTTATGCCTTCTTTCATCACGCGCCAGCATTTATTATTTAAACTTTGTAAAAATCTTTTGCCGGATATTGAACCCGACAAAACTAAATGCAAGTGTTTTTTTTGTTTTTTTAATTCTATTCTCTAAAAATTAAAATACCTACAACAAAACGAAAAAGCTAAAAATCTACCATCATTAACTGAAAACTTTTCGGGCCGTTGGAATAGCTCGACTATTTCGCTCAAATTTTGGATAAAATCCATTCTTAGTGCTTCCACAAATAAGATTCTAAGTTACGTTTTGAACGCATATAAAACTGAACTTTTATTAATTTTTTTACCTGTCGTAGCCATTTTTTTTCAGAAGTTATCGAATAATAAACTCTCCACTTTTACTTTTAAATTCGTTAAAAATTGTTTGTGACCAATATAAATGTTCCAAGTTTATTTTTGTGAAAGAAAAAAAACGGTGCTTCTGCATCGGTGTGTACATATGACATATTTTTCGTCTTTAATTAAAAGAGTCGCATGAAAGGGGGAGACAGTTTAACAAAAAATGGGGGGGGGGGGGTGAATCACTTCTAATTGTGTCTCTGGTATCATCTTAGCGCTACAGATGCACAGGAAATAAGCCTGTGTGCTTGCAAAAAATCAACTTAATGCCCCTTATTGGCCCTTATCCCTAAAAAAATAAAAACAGCTCTTCTCGGTTCATATCGTTTGCGTCCATTTTTGGAGAAATCAGATTTTACAAGTTTTATTTGATTATGTATTTATCTTCCACTTTGATCACCCTCTCCAAAGTTTGAATTATCTCCCCTTTCATGTCACTTTTTTTAAATAAAGACGAAAATATGTCATATGTACACAACGATGCTGAAGCACTGAAGAAAAAAAAAATTCAAAGATTGAATTAAAGATACAAAAAGTTTATTTCAGGAGAAAAATCAAAGGTAAAATGTTACCCTTAGCTCCAACGCTGTCAACAGAAACATAAAAACGAGATTCCATTTTTGTTGGCGTGTGATTACCCGTAAACACCCGGGAAATACTTGGATAAAATAAACAAAGATAAAATAAAATTAAAAGTTCAATTTACTATATAAATTTAACGTAAAATGATCACCTACTTCCTGGCCATACAGTGTTATTTACCACCCAGCGTAGGACAGTACGTGTACAAAAATGGTTACTCGTTCTGTCCTATTTTTCTGGTCAAGAAGTAAGTGATCATACTACGTTATATATATATATATATATATATATATATATATATATATATATATATATATATTAGACTTTAGATTGGGGAGCAGTTTCACATATACATTTAACGAAAAATTATCACCCACTTCCTGACCAGATAGCGTTGTTTTCTTAATGACATGTAACCGATTTTATTTTATTCATTTTTTTTTTAGATCAATTTTAGATGTGTGCGTTAAGGGGTAACTTTTCTTCTGATAAAAAGACATTAAAATATAAATAAAATAATTACTTACTTTTTTGGATTTTTTTCTTTTGGGGGGCCCATATCATGAAGGAATAGTGGTCATGCATCTACACCCCACACCTGCACTCCATCAGAATTACTGCCCATCAAACCCAAATTACATTGGTTACACATTGGTTGGTCCATTTATTTATTTGTGGGCTCATGCATAGCTGAAGCGCCTCTACCCTTGTGTGCTAGCCTCTATGGCCATAGCCCTTTTTTTTCTTTTTTTTTAAATAAGGTAAATCTTGGATTAACACGCAGCCATGTTTTTATCTCCCTTTAAAAAATATATATTTTTTAATGACATGTGACCAATTTTATTTTGTTTTACTCTTGCCCACTTTCTTAACTTTTTGGAGATCAATTTTGAATGTGGTTAAAAACGTATCTGGTTCGGAATGGTCATCATTTTAGGTTAAATTTATATATGAAAGTGATCCTCTAAAGTCCAAATTATGTTTTTGCTTTCATTTCTTTATTCCACCAACCTTTTTCAGGCTATTTCTGTGTAATCACTTAAAAAAGTAGAATCTCATTTTTTCGGGAATGATTTGCATAAAGTGCAGGGTTCCAGTTTTACTGAAAGTTTTGTCTTTGTTTTGAATAAAACTTGTAAAACAAGCTACCTGACGAATGACAGTTATATTTTTTCCCTCTGGCCATTTTCTTGGTAAATTGTATGCTTTGCCCCCCCCCCCCCCCCTGCTATTCACGGAAAAATAAAAATCAGATTATATTTTTTTTGTTCCAGTCTGTAGTAGAATGAGACCAAAAATGGATAGTTACATTCAATACTATGAAGACAAATAATAAGAAACCTTTCCAACCATTGATTGCCATGGCTGATAACACTCTTCCCGAGAGTCCAATGTTCAAACTCTTCGTCCTAACCGAATTGGAATAAATACATAGAAGATACTGCCAAGTCTGCTGCAAAGAAGGTGGGCTCCCTCTACTGGACTAGAAAACTTATCACACCTGCCAGTATCCTATAAAGCCACAATTCACCCATGCATGGAGTACTGTTGCCACATCTGGGCTGGTGCACCAACCACTAGTCTCTCCCTCTTGGGCAGGATGCAAAAGGAGTTTCTAACCTAATAAGTCCTGTGCTG
The DNA here is from genome assembly GCA_963556195.1 of Sepiola atlantica. Lineage (NCBI taxonomy): Eukaryota > Metazoa > Mollusca > Cephalopoda > Sepiida > Sepiolidae > Sepiola > Sepiola atlantica. Next base: position 111,502,736 of record OY744519.1, on the reverse strand, counting down.
TTGACCAAGCTCCTGTCCCTGTCCCATCACCAGAATGTTGCATGCCCGTGCTTGTTTTACAAGTACTTCCACAGAATGTGCTCTGACGAACTTACTGCACTTGTACATCCCCCCAACGTAAATACCCCCGACTAACCTGACAAGCAGCAAAATCCCACCTCTTCACTGGAGAGGTCCCAAGATGCCAAGTAACTTTCTATTCAAATACCTTCTTTTTCTTTCCTAAGACTGCTTGTCTTTAGAATTGCTTTTCCTGTTCCCTTTTTTTTTTCAACTGTACCAACATACAGAAATTTAAATGTACTGTGAACAAACATCTTGCTGCACAACTCCCCATTTAGGATGGCTATTATAAATCTGGCCCCTAATCACAGTAGTCCTTTACGTCTCGGTGGTGAAATGCCTTGTTTGGGTTGAAATAAAGTTTTAAAAAAAAATTTTTTTTTAAATACCTAAACACAATTAAAAACATAAATAAATGCAATAAAATATTTTAGACTTGAGAGTGGGGGTTCACTTTATATACATACATTTAATGTGAAATGATCACCCAATTCTTGATCACATAGCATCGGACAGAACGAATAACCAT
>OY744519.1:111472144-111492144 GCA_963556195.1 Sepiola atlantica | reverse complement strand
TGGGCAACTCTTATTCCGCTCGCAGATTGAATCGAAAGCAACTGTTAACGAAAACCTGTTTTTTTTTTGTTTTTTTTTTCTCGCTATCATCAGGATTCATAGAAAGTACATTTTGCGGGTTTACACTTATTTTAGTCTATGAAATATTTTAGACAATTTTATAGAATCACGTCCGTCTCTAATCGGGTGGTTTTTACTGTTTTTTCGAGTGCCCTGAGAACGATATTGGTATTTACCCTAATTCGAGCCCTGTTTGAAGACGGAAGTGATTCTATAAAAAATACCATCTTTTACACCCTGATTAAACCCTTATTTTGAGTTAAACAATAATTACCCTCTTCAAATAATTGTTTCTAAATAAAAAAAAGTAACTAGAAAAGATTAAAACATAATGATTTTAAAAAGAGATTGTTTAAAAAATTACTATTATTGTGAATTACCCCCCCCCCCCCCGCTCTAAAAATGAGATTTTACTTTTTAGGCGATTACGTTGAACAGCCTGAAAAACTTGACGGAAAGAAAAAAAACACGAACATTTATTTTAGAATTTAGAGTGGGGATCAGTTTCGTCTATGAATTTAACGTAAAATGATTCTCCATTTCCTGGCCATTTTAGGGCAAACCAAAATTGTTTTTTTTTGCTATGGGAGATAAATTCTGTGCGGTTTTTCTTTTTATTTGAGGGTCTACTTTTTAGGTGATTGCGTGTGTGTTTATGACTTAGGGTTAGTGGTAAAAAAATTAGTTAACTGCACTAAAAAGTTAGAATTGCCCGGAAATGAGAGATCCTTTTACGTTAAATTAATGTACGAAACTGATCTCCCACTCTAAATTCTAAAATAATTGTTTTTTTATGTTTTTTTTCTTCTTTCCGCCATGTTTTTCAAGGTGTTCACACATAATCGCCTAAAAAAGTAGAATCTCATTTTTTGGGGAGATGGGTTGGGGTGATCTACAAATTTACCAAAAAATTGTTAGAAGAAAAAGACTAAAAGTTTCAACCATAAAACTACTAATCATCACTTAGTATCCTTAACATGAAGCATTTATTTTCTTCATCATTTACCCCCCCCCCACACCGCCACCATCGCCCCCGTATAGTGACTACTACGCAACGCACACAATCGATGATATTAGTGTCACTGATTTCATTCTTCTTCCTTCCGTTGCTAAAAGTAACTACAAATAAAAAGTCTACATTACACAGCCGCTTAGATTTGAGTTCACATCCGCGTTGTTAGTGAAATCGTCATCACGACCGTTGTACTAAGTTGGAGAGAGAGAGAGAGAGAGAGAGAGAGTGAGAGTGTGAGAAAGAGAGAGCGTGAGAGTGAGTGAGTTTTTTTTTTTTTTTTTAATAATCACGATCGCTATTGGGAAGTGAAAATAAGAACGCTCATCACTATGGTGACTCCAATTGAGTTGAGTCCAGTCTACTATCGCTTTCAGTTTCAAACTTACAATGATTCCGTGTTATTTGTGCTAATCGTACGACTAATCTTTGTCCTAACTTGTTACTGGTGGTCGTTCTAAAAGCTTATCGAACCAAACACTGAGTGTATTTATATACCGACGTCACGGAATAACGGTTGCTATATAAAACCGTAGAAGCAGTGCAAGTACTATCACTTTCACTTTAGTTTTCTTTCACCCATAGCTGATAGCACGCCGACTATAGAGGGTCTTCTTAGCCAAAACAAAACAACAAAAAAAACAGTAGATATTTTAGAGACAGATATAGATATACATTTTATATGATGAGCAGAGACGATGGGTATTCTTCAGTAAAAGAAACAAAAAACGGCAATGAGTGAACATTTTTTTTTAATCGTAAGGATAATTTTTTTTTCTTCATTTATTTTACATCGAAAAACTTAGGCGTACAGTATATTTTTTTTTCTTAAGGACTTACATATATTTTTTGGTTAAGGACTTCCCACAAACATCTTGCTGCCTAACTCCCCACCCAGGTTGCCCCCTATAAATCTGGCCCCTATCATAGTAGCCCCTTACGCTTCAATGACAATGTAAAAAAAAAAAATTTAATGAAATTCAATTTTTTAAATTTTTTATTTCATTTATTTTTGTTAAGAAAACTGATTGATCAAGTTTTTTAAATACCCCTGAAAACTTCGATTTTAATAATGAGAAAATTATAAAAACTTATTTTAATTTTTAATCCTAACCGGTTTCAAGATCTAGCGTTCATTTTTTATTTATTTGTTTTATACATTTCACGACACACGTAAAAACAATTTCAAAATTAATTTTGGTACCAGTACCTAGAGGAGTTCAGTTCTCATACAGTCAGTTCCTAGTATTGACCCAAAATCTCAAATCAGTCCCGGAAATTACTGAAGCAGTTTACGATTTTAAAGCTACCTTTTATTTATTTTTGTTTGTTTAAGGAAGTTTTTTCAACTTTTATTTGAAGGACTAAAATGAGTTTAACTCTAACCCTTCGCATGCTTACTGTCGTCTGCCTTTTACATTTTTTTCGCGGCTTTCAAATCGTAAACTGTTTTGGTCATTTCCAGGACTGGTTCGAGGTTTTCCTTCAATACTCGACGCTGACTATTTACAAGTACCTTACTTTTTCCTAAACACATTAATTTTGAAGAATTAAAAAAAAAATGAGTTGAGACAAAAAATGTGGTCGAGTTTTTAGACGAAAACAAACAAAGCAAACGTCGAACGGACTTTTTAGACAATGAAATAGTTGTAGACGTTACCTACCGTTCACAGACAGTTTTTTCCCCCCAAGTTTTTTTTATTGAGGAGATAAGTGGGTATATGCCGCGAAAAGTCCATAGAGTTTTTGAAGTGATTTTTAGCCTGCAGATGCGTGTAATCTGGTGTATCCAACTTTTTTTTTCTTCTTCTAAATTTATGGTCTGCTGTCTAGTACGTTTCATCACCACCATCGCCGTCATCTTTGTGTGCGCATCTCCACATGTGTTCAGTAAACGGGGGACGGGGTGCAAACACTAACCTGTGGCCATTCCAACTACAAATAAACAAGTGTATCTTGGAAACATCTTTGCATTTAAGAGAACCCTCGGTGCAGCTCCATGCGTGCTTAATTATGAACAATTTATTTTATTTGGAAGTTTTATAGAACCACTCCCTACCCTTTTTTTTAGACGACTGAACACCTAGCAAAACTTAGCGAAAAAAAAGCAGCCCTCCCACTAATCGTAAGTTTGATTTAGAGACGAGAGTTATTCTATAAAAAATACCTTTTATTTTTACCCACTTTAAACGAGCAAGCTTTGTTCTTTCGTCCATTTTTTTTAGTAGAATAATTATTTTATTTTTTATACGGCAAACGCGCCCGAAAATTATTATTATTTTTTCTTTGGTTTAGGAGCAAAAACGAAATATGATACTTGCTTTTTATTATTATTTTTTTTATTTATATCTATTTTTATTTTATTTTTCATCATCATCATCATCATCATCATCATCATCATCATCATCATCATCATCATCATCATCATCATCATCATCATCATCATCATCATCATCAGTGATTACTCACCGACAATAACCAGTGGTGTTCCCTGGAGTCTGAGCGACAATAAGGCTTACCCAGATTTCCAGTACTATCCAGCTCTTTTCGATCACCACCACAAATGACTTTGCAGTATAGCAACAGCCGCCTACCATTGATTCTCGTTGGCAACGACCATTGGTCTCCCCTGGGATTTGAGTGGCAATAAGCCTCCCCTAGGTCCCAGTACTCTTTGCACTCTTCCAGTGGAGGACTGGTTAGTGCTGTCCCTCCTCGGTCTTCCCATCCTCCTTGACCCTCTACGACTATTTTGTGTTGTGTCAGCTGAGGCCGGCGCCATCATTTTTGGGGGGAGGGGGGCGCAGATTATGATATTTCTTGCAGTTTCTGTTCCTTGGTTTGTGCGATGATGATCTTCCGTTGGTTTCGTTTTCTTCCTATTGTAACTTCCATGTGATTTGTTACCATTCATAGCTTATGCGAGTTGGCTTCCACATTCGAGGATTTTCCTTAAGATTGTAGCTGTTTTGATTATTGCCGTCCTTTGTATGGTTTCAGTGATCCATTTGATTCCAATTTCTCCCAGTCTTTTCTCCAGTTTTTTGGGGACTGTTCCTATGATCATTGCTATTATATTGACTTTCTTCATGCTCCATATACCTTTCAGTTCTCTGGCAAATTCCGTGTATTTGCTTCGTTTTTCTGCCTCCTTGATCTTCACTCTGTGGTCTGCTGGAATGGCTAAGTCTACGATTTGGCAGGATTTTTCCTTCTTGTTGATTATTATAACATCCGGTCTCCTTGCTTGTATGAGTTTATCTATACATCTATATCTAAGAGGATTTTGTGTTTTTCGTTTTCCAGTACTGTCTCTGGTTTATATTTGTACCATTTGTCTGTGTGTTCGAAATGCAACCGTTTGCACAGTTTCCAGTGTACTGCTTTCCCCACACAGTTATGTCTGTTCTTGTATACTTTTTTGGCTAGTTTGCTGCATTCATTTATTATATGATTTACTGTTTAGTCTCTTTGTCCACACAGTCTGCATTTACTGTTTTCCTGGGTTTTATCTATTTTAATTTTAATGTAGTTTGTCCTAATCACATTGTTCTGTGCAGCCGTCAATAAAGATTCTGTTTCTCTGTTCATGTGTCCTTTTTTTTAGCCATGCCCAGGTATTTTCGTTGGTTTCTTCTCTTGTCAGTCTTATGAAGCAGCCACGTTGTTGTTTTTCTTCCCACTTTTCTTTTCTCTTTTTGTTTCTCGTTTCGGTGCTTCCCAAGTTGTTTGTTGGGATGGTGTCTCTCGCTGTAGTGGTCAGCCTTTCTGTGATCTGGGTTATGTATTTCTCCAGCTCATTTTCGTGTCTTCCACAGTCTTCTACACTTACCAGTCATCTTCCCCTTTCGTTCCTTTTGATGTAGAGTCTGTCCGTATCGTCTTTTAGGTGTAGTGTAGTGTATGGTCATTAATTTTCTTGTCCTCTGGTCAAGGTGCCTGAGTTCTTCTTTACTCCAACCTATGAATGGTCTAGAGTATCTTATTAGTGATACTGACCATGTGTTTATCCCTTTTATTAGATTTCTACTATATAATTTCGATTGTTCAGGGATTAGTAGATTTGTTCTCAGTTGTGTCGTTAGGATTTTCCACATTGTTGGTAAACAGGTTATTGGTCTGTAGTTGCTTGGGATCGTTCCCTTTTTTGCATCTTTTAGTATTAGCGTTGCCATTTCTCTGGTCATTCACTCTGGTACGTCTGTTTTGTGGATAAATTCTCTCTGTTTCTGCGCTAGCCTTTCATGTAGGTCGTGAATTTTTAAAACCAGTATGCATGTATTCTACCGTAGCCTGGTGTTTTCCAGTTTGCAATTTTCCATAGGGTTGTCTTAATTGTTTCTTCATTAATGTCAGTTTCTGTTCCTTCTTCAGTTTCCTGTAGTTCATCTTTCATGTTTTTCAGCCATTTGCCATTTTTGTTGTGTTTTTTAGGCTTTTCCCATAAATTCTCTCAGTTTCTGTGCTAGCCTTTCAGAAGTGTTTTGTCTCTGTCAGGTTCGGTTGTTCTGTTGTTGTTCTGTTGTTCTGTTGTTCTTTCTTTGTTTAAGTTTTTGTAAAACTGGCTTTCATTGTTTTCAAAGGTCCTGTTCTGTTTGTGCCGTTCTGATTAATACTAGTTTTTTTTCTTATTGTTTTTTTTAGTAAATTTATATAGATTTTTCCAGAAATATCGAGGGAGGCATCCAAACACGACTATCCTTCTAGCTCAGTATGTCTGTCAATAAAAGCAAAATAAAAATGTAAGTAACTGACAAAAAAAAAAAACAACCCTCTTTGCCAAGTAGATGAAAACATGGATTTCTCCAGAAACCTCGAGGGAAGCATCCAAACGCGACCGTCCTTCTAGATGATGATGATGATTATTATTTATTTATTTATTTATTTATTTATTTTTTATTTTTTATTTATTTATTTTTTTTTATTTAAAAAAAAAAAATTTTTTTTTACTCACTAGGATTTTTCACACAAGTCAGTATCAGTGATTGTTCACTGGCAATAACCAGTGGTGTTCCCTGGAGTCTGAGTGACAACAAGTCTACCTAGATTTCCAGCACTCTCCACCTCTTTTCGATAACCGTTGCAAATGACTTTGCGTTATCGCAAGAGCCGCTTGCCATTAATTTCTCACTGGCACCGAACATTGGCCCTTTCTGAAATTTGAGTAACAAAATTCCTCCTCAAAGCGCCAGTACTCTCTGTGCCTTTCCAGTGAAGGTCTGTTTATTGTTTTTCCGCTTCGATCTTTCGATTCTCCTTAATCTGTCATGATCATTTTGGGAAGTACCTGCCAAGGCAGGTGCCACCACATGTTTTTTTGGGGGAGGGGGGTAGGTTTTGGAATTTCTGGCAGTTTCAGTTCCTTTGGGTTCGTGTGATGGTCTTTCACTGTTTTATTTCTATTTCAACTTACCTGTGAATGGTTAGGGTTCATTGGTGTCGTTGTTTGGTTCGCACATTTGGGGATTTTTCTTAGGATTTCGGTTGTTTTAATCATTTCAGTGCATTGTATGGTCTCAGTCTTCACTTTGATTCCATTTTCCCCATGTCTTTTTTTCCAGTTTCTTCAGGACTATTCCTAGTGCTCCTACAATTATTGGTATTATAGTGATTGTCGTCATGTCCCATATTCCTTTTAGTTCTTTGGCGAATTTCGTGTATTTGCTTTGTTTTTCTGCTGCCTTAATATTCACTCTGTGGTCTGCTGGGACGGCAAAATCTACGATTCGGCATTTTATTTCCTTCTTATTGACTATTATCACGTCCAGTCTCCTTGCTTGGATAGGTTTGTCTGTTTGTACCTCCATGTCCCAGAGGATTTTGTACTTTTCATTTTCCAGTGCTGTATCCGGCATGTGTCTACACCATTTGTCTGTATGTTCGAAGTGAATACTTTTACATAGTTCCCAGTGGACTACCTTTCCCACGCAGTCGTGTCTTTTTTTTGTATTCTTTTTGGGCTAGTTTTCACTTATTTACCGTTTCGTCTCTTTGTCCACAGTTACTGTTTTTCTGGGTTTTGTCTATACTGGTGAATGCAAAAAAAACAGTAAATTATTATTATCAACTCATTAAGACTTCTCACATCATCGGTGATTGCTCACTGAAACCGGTGGTGTTCCCTGGAGTCTGAGTGAAGACAAGTCTCCCCAGATTTTCAGTAATCTCCACCACTTTTGATCACCATTGCAAATGATCTTGCATTATCGCAACAGCCGTTTACCATTGATTACTCGCTGGCAACGACCATATGTTTACTCTGGGGTTTGGGTAGCAATAAGCTTCCCCAAGGTCACAGTACTCGCCACACCTTTCCAGTGGAGGTCTGGTTAATGCTCTTCCTCCTCGATCTTACCATCCCCCTTGAACCTTCACGACTATTTTGTGTGGTATCAGCTGGTGTCATCACATTGTGTTTTTTTTTGCTTGGTGAGAGGGGGAGTTCATGAGATTTCTTGCAGTTTTAGTTCCTTCATGCTCACGTCGGTGTCTTTTCTATGTTTCTCTTTTATTTATGTTGCAACTTCCATGTGGCTGGTTAGCGTTCGTAGCTTATGTTGGTTGGTTTCCGCATTCGAGGATTTTCCTTAAGATTTTGGTTGTTCATTGCCGTCCATTGTATAGTCTCATTCTTCCCTTTGATTCCAATTTCTCCTAGTCTTATTTCCAGGTATTTTGAGACTTTACCTAGTCTTCCTACAATTATGTGTATTATATTGACTTTATGTTCCATATTCCTTTCAAATATGGCAAGTTCTGTGTATTTGCTTCGTTTTTCAGTCTCCTTGATCTTCACTGTGTGAATGCTGGGACGGTAAAATCTACAATTTTGGAAGTTTTTTTCTTCTTGTTAACTATTATGACATCTTGTCTCCTTGCTTGGATGAGTTTATCTGTTTGACTGTACCTCCATACCCCAGCAGATTTTCTGATTTTCGTGTTCCAGTACTGTCTCCGGTTTATATCTGGACCATTTGTCTGCATGTTCAAAATGCAGTCGTTTGCATAGTTCCCAGTGTACTGGTTTCCCCACGCAGTCGTGTCTATTTTTGTGGTCTTCTTCTTCTTCTTTAAATTGGAATTAATATTATAAATTACTTTCCATTCGGCAGTTTACAGGCTTAAAACTTATATTCTAATTTCGAAGGGTTACAATAGAAAAAATAAGTCAACCATTTTAATTTATTATAACAAGTAAAAAAAACGGCTGACATGGGTTTATTATTGTGATTCTTATTCGAAGTAAGTTTGAAGCCTTTAAACTACCTTAGAAAAGAGTAATTTCTGTTTTGAATTAAAGTTTAAAAGCAAAAGTCGAGTATTATGGTTCATTTGTGCTCTCAAACCAACGAAAAACATTACTTTTCTCACGCGGCCTTATCCCTATTTACTTGTCTCTCCACGAGAGTAGAGTTAGACACAGGTTGGTTTTTAATGTGGGGAACATCCAACTCCCCAAAAGAGAGCACTCTGGATTAGGGACAAAATTTAAAATTGCCTCAGTCCAGAAGGATTTTTCTTTAACTGGCCGAAGACAGAAAAAACGAAGTGTAGTTATCAGAACAGATACCACACTTTGCTCTTAACCAAAAGCCTACGCGACTCTTTCGTATCAAAGAATCCAGTTGTTTTCTGCTTTCACACGGATACGGTTTTCTTTTCTTTCAGTAATAAAATACATTTCAACCGAAAACATCACTAACTCAAACTTCATATCAAGAAGAACAGTAACGCACATTTCTCTTTCTTTATAGGTGATTTTATTTCAATTTTATTTGATTCTTTAAAGTCTGAGATACCTGAAGAAAAAAAAGAAAGAAAAAAATTCTACCCCTCCCACCAAATCAAAGAATCCATCGAGCGAAAGCGAGAAGAGATTACCAATTTGTTGGTGCAGGTGGGGTAATATTCTTCGGACAACCAGAGTAGCCGGTAAAACTCACCTTGGGGCATTTTTACACCTTAATATTTAAAAAAAAAAATCATTCTTAGATTTAACTTTGTCTTAAGCAAGCGTTCTTATTACGGGCACTACGTCCGCTACTACTAATGCAAATATTACGGCTATCACTACTACTCGTGATAGTAGTAAAGTGGTAGTAGTAGTAGTAGTAGTAGTAGTAGTATCTACATTGTACATGCTACAGTGAGGAGCCGCTACTGTACCGTTGAAGAACACCTGTGAGAGAGACACACTCCTTTTAGGTAGGTACATAAACGTTTTTTTTTAGGGGGGGGGGGCATCTTTCGTTATTGTTGCAAAGACATGAAGATAAAATCAGGTATTGGTCCTCTATTTCGAAAGGACGTCGCGTCCGTTTCCCGAGTTAATGGAAAGGGGAGAATGGAAAGAGAAGGGGAGGGGGGCATGGCTACTCACCCACAAGAAGTGGCGGGAAATGCGAGAGGTCGGGAGGGGGTGGGGGTGGGGGGATGCCTCGTTTGATAAAAATGAATAACGAGCACTTTTCACACACAGTGAGGATGAAGTCTGTGTATCTTGATGATGAAGATTATTATTTTTAAATTTGTTTAAGTGCAGAGACAACTGGACTCATTGCGAGTCAATGAATGGAGCTTGTATATATGTGTGTGAAATATGTGTTTGTTTTAAATGATAGTTGTTATGTATACGTAAGTATTGTCTGTGGTAGTGTCAAGCTTTACCCCCCTCCCCTCCCCCATTCAAATATGGATGACCCCCCCCCCCCGGAGATAGAAAAGTGAGTCTCGTCTAGCGTGCACATACACATTAAATATTACACACATAAACGCAGGAAAGTAATGGCAGCACCATACTCCTACAAGTCATTTCCGAGTTCGATCCTCGTTAAGACCTTTACCAAACGCTCCCTATATTAATTACTAAAAGAATAACTGCAAAATTATACGATGCTAATAAACAAAAAGGTCTGTAAATTCGCGTGCACGCATTAAAAGACCCTCTTTACTTGGACTACGCCAAATTAGACGCACAAAACCAAAGTAGCGGCAGGAACAGGTAGCTTTTAGGGGGAGGGGGAGGGGAGAGGGAATCATACGAATGATATCGTATCAACACTCACGTAAGAGTTGTGGCTATGGTTCGTGGTAAGAGGAACCTACCGGTTTGCTCTACAGACAACAATTGTCAATTATGAGTGAGAATGTGTGTTATTCATTCTAGTTTCCAACCTGTGCAACACTGTATTATCTTGTCTCAGTCGGTTATTATCGATGACGACAACCTCTTTCTTTTTACAGACGACCACACGCCACAGAGAGGAGATCCGACATGAACCAAATATGATTTTAATTTAAGAATTTTGGTGAAATATTAAAATGTTAACATCACGAAATGAATGTTTTTCATACCAAAATTCTGTTTATAAAAATAAATTGATTGAATCGTCTGCGAATGAAAAATACTCTAAATTTTTAATAAAATCAAACTAACCATGGCATTTAAATATTTTTAAGTAAAAAATTGTGAAAAAGTTAAATTTTAATTAAAAATTAAGAAACACGGGTTTACATATTACTTATTATCAAAAAGTCAATCGTAAAAATGCTGAGTGGAAGTTTCTTAGAGCGTGACGAAAATCATACCAAAGCGAGCGAGACTGATATTTTAGTAGAAATTACCATTATTCCTATTTACTTGCCTCCTCACGAGGGCAGAGTTAGACACACGGTGTTTTTTAAATGTGGGGGGAAAAAGGGCACTCTGGATTGGGACAAAAATGAAAATTGCCTCAGTCTAGGATGGCCCCTCCTTCACGGACTGAGGGCAGAAAAAATAAACGAAGTGCAACATCCGAATAGACACCACAATTCGCTCATAGCCAAAAGGCCAACCTATTGACGTTTACAAGAAAGGGATTTTTACGGGTTTTACTTACATTGCTTTAACAATGTTGCATCTATCCACATTATATAACATTCGTGTGCACAGTGTAGTTACTTGATATTTCACGAATCACAACCAGGGTAAAACCCAGTCTAGAAAGTGAAACCATTTCTTATCAAATCTTCTCAGTCGTGAAAGAAATGTAATTCCTTAGAAATTATCGAAGAAATTGTTTGTTTTTTTCTGAATGACAATCATCATTCTGTTCATCCTCTAGAATATCCCTTCTTCCATCTGTTACCGTTGTTCAATTCTGTATGGTCAAAGGAAATGCGGGAAAAAAAGGCATTGCGCAAGTCAAATGTAATGTCCACATTTGTTTCCGTTGTAGCCATTCCGCACGAGCATCAAGATCAAGATAGCACGGGTGAAAGTACACCCGTCACCCAGATTGTTACGGCCCTCGCAACATACGTACAACTCCAAATAAAAATACACATGATATCACCATGTTTTTTTTTTGTTAACAAAACACAACCAACGTATATTATTACTGCAACTAACACATAATAGTTAAAATGACAATTTAAGTTAACATTTGCGAATTAGGTAGCAAAATCCGGCAATAATTTGCGAAAGCATGTTAGCAATACTGTTTTTATATAGGGGAGAGATGAATAAGATTTAAAAAATCATGATGATAAAATTTATGTTTCACTACTTTTTTAATTAATTATTAATGTATTAATTATTTAATTGAGTATATTCTAATCAGTTGGATGATTCGTTTAGACTGTATAGAAAAAAACACATGACAGTTATTCAAAAATAAACACACACATACGCACGAATATATATATATATATATATATATATATATATATATCTGTGTATATATCTATGTATATATAGATATATATGTGTATATATGTATATATAGATATATATATGGATATATATATATATGTATTAATATATGTGTATATATGGATATATATATATGTATTAATATATGTGTATATATATGTATTAATATATGTGTATATATGGATATATATATGTATTAATATATGTGTATATATGGATATATATATGTATTAATATATGTGTATATATGGATATATATATGTATTAATATATGTGTATATATGGATATATATATATGTATTAATATATGTGTATATATAGATATATATGTGTATATATGGATATATATATGTATTAATATATGTGTATATATGGATATATATATATGTATTAATATATGTGTATATATAGATATATATGTGTATATATGGATATATATATGTATGTGTATATATGGATATATATATGTATGTGTATATATGGATATATATATATATATGTGTATATATGGATATATATATGTATGTGTATATATGGATATATATGTATGTGTATATATGTGTATATATGGATATATATGTGTATATATGGATATATATATATGTATGTGTATATATGTATATATATATATATATATGTATGTGTATATATGGATATATATATATATGTATGTGTATATATGGATATATATATATATGTATGTGTATATATGGATATATATATATGTATGTGTATATATGGATATATATATATGTATGTATATATATGTGTATATATGGATATATATATGTGTATATATATAAGTATATATATGTATGTGTATATATAGATATATATATGTATGTGTATATATAGATATATATATGTATGTGTATATATATGTGTATATATATATGTGTGTATATATATAAGAATATATACACATGTGTATATATATAAGAATATGTATTTATATGTATATATATTTGTGTATATATATGTATGTATATATATATATATGTATGTATATATATAGATATATATATATATGTATATATATAGATATGTATATATATATATGTATACATATATATGTACATATATGTGTATATATATGTATATATATATATGTGCATATATATGTACATATATATATGTATATATATATAATTCAGGACCGGCGGGACAGTTATAAAAGTGGGGGGGTTCTCCTAAAAAGTGGGGGGGGCGGTTAAACACATGCATATATAACTTCATTATTGATGACCGTAAAGTGGGGGGGGCAAGTCAAAAAGTGTGGCGGGGGAGGGCTTGAGCTTCCTCTCCACTCCCCCCCCCCCCCGGTGCCGCCGTCTATGTAATTAGAAACAGAGAGAGATCATTTCCCAAAGAACACAAACATAACATCCTACAAAAATTCTACAGAAAAACGTTGCGTTTCTGGTTGAGTAATAAAATGCAAAAAACAACTTTCGAAGGAAATCAAATAACATCGGTTTGTTTGGCATCGTGTCGGTTCTGAAAGTTAATTTTTTTAGGAATGTGTGGTTCCGATCATAAAAAGTAAGAACGAAAAAATCCGGACCGGCCTTCTTCAGAATAAGAGCCGAATTAGTCGCTTTCGTCTTTTTTTTTTTTTGTGTTGTTGTCTTTTCAAACAACAACAACAATAAATAAACTGGATGGATGGCGACGAGCGAGTGATCAAACGTGTCTTCATCCAATGTAGTTATATCTCAACCGCCTCCCCCTTACTGCATATATATATATATATATATATATATATATATATATATATATATATATATATATATATATATATATATATAACTGCAACAACAAGTGCTCGTACCACTACGACAACTACTATTTCTACTCGTGCACCGCCGTCGACTACGACTACTACTACTGCTGCCCGAGAGATGGTAAATATGAAAGTGTATGCTTCAGCATTAGGATTAGTTTAAGGGTTGGCTATTTACAACTGCACGATTTCCCATCTTCTTCCGACTACTCCTACTTCGAACAGCTATCACACTTCACGCCTCAAACCGGTAGGTTGAATTGCAAAAATCATTTGTTTTAATTATATTTAGGAAGAAGCAGAACACGACGATAGAAAAGAATGGAGGTGAAGACGCTAAGACAGATGACGAGGATGTTATCTCTCAAATATGTATGCGACCTCTTCTTCTTTCTTAGTTCTTCCTTTCTTTCTTGTTTTCTCGTACGTTTACTATATATATATATATATATATATATATATATATATATATATATATATATATATATATATATATATACAGTTACGCACACCATAAAAAATGAAACCTCAAAAATCACTTATATATAGAGTCAGTAACGTAACAAGTGTACTGCCGTGTTTAATGATAACAACTGATATACAAATCTACATATGCACACAAGTGTCATACACACACATAACATAACACGTTACACACCGATTGGTTTCGATCTTTCATTTTATGTTGTATAGGTGCACCGTTCGTGCACCCGAATTAACCAGTTAAAATGTTTTGTATCTGGTATTTATTACAATTTTTTTTATTTCTCTTTTACTTTTTAAAAAATTATTTTAATTTATTATTATTATTATTATTATTATTATTATTATTATTATTATTATTATTGTTGTTGTTGTTATTGACCACGCTAAATAATGTTGGTCGTATGAGGGAATTACCTCGACAAACAACACCTTATTAACTGCATGCTCTGCCTGCTACGAATTTGTTTCACCCCTAAATCAACTACTGCTACATATCCCCCTCCACTACTCCGTTCTTTAAGTTAAAGACAAATATTACACGACGACTCCACAAGTGAAACGCTAAACGAGACAAGCCTCATCTTTTGTGATATTTCTTATACAATCCTACATTCGTAACTTCCACTACACGTAGATGCGAGATATTTGCAGGTGACTACTATTCTTTCGCTACTTAGTAATTTTAGTTGACACAGTAGTTGGTTGACACTAGTAAGATGAAGAACACATGTACTTATTTAAGTACGGCTACTATCTTCCAGCTATCGTATCACATGAGAGGGTCATCACGTTACTTGGCCACTAATGCTCAATACACGATCTAAACGGCTCTTTCATACCATGCATTTTCCGGTAACCGAAACGCTACACGCCAATTAATTCATACCAGTACCTACTATTGTCAGAAGAGATTTGATTCAACCTTACGAAAATCACCACCCCCATCCAATTGTTTTTTTTTTTTTTTAATTTTGTGAAGTTATTAATTAATAAAAATTAAAACTTATTTTTATTCGTTTGTTTCTGTCTGTGACAGTTATTTCTTTTGTTTTTGCTTCGTTTGTCATGCGATCGTTTTTAATGCAAATAATCGAAATGTTCAATATCGCAGAAAATAGTCGTATTCTAAAACGATGGAGTCGAGAGAATATTGCTTCTTCTTCTTCTTCATCATCACATATATTAAAATGGTACTGCTTACTTAGTAGTGCCTGCCTCTCTTTATTTCGGAGAAGACGTTAGCCCTTTCGTGAACACTAGAATATTCTGTGGGCATATATATATATATATATATATATATATATATATATATATATATATATATATATATAAAGACCGGATATGATATGTGGACTTGTTTGCAGCATCCACTATTGTTGCAAATGATGATGATAATAATAATAATAACCGTCGTGTATATCTTCTTCGTTTACACCTGTCGTTTTTGTGATCGCAAATGCCAACAGCAATGGATACAAGAACAATAAAATGTGGCAATATCTCTCTTTTCTGACAATCGTCCTATTGTTAGTATCAATTATCACTGGAACGAACGAAAAGGGGCAATAGATTAATACCTCATGAAAAAAGATGGAGCGTGTTGATCTGTATATATCGGACCGGCTCTTTCTCCATTTCAACTAAAAACGTGGTTTGTCTGAGAACGACATTCATGGACGGGCATTTGGGGCCACACTTTCAAAATAAGGATGTTTTTTTCTTTGTTTTGTTTTAGTTGGTGCGTTTTTTTTTTATAAGAAAATGTGTTCATTAAAGACAATGTCTAACTACAATCTATTTTAACGGTTTGAAATTATAAAGCAACATATTTTCAATTTGAGAGAGGAACTAGTTTTCATTTTTATATATTTGTTTGGTCACTTAGTTTCTATCACATGTCTTTTGGGAAACAGTGTGTGATCTATCTATCTATCTATCTATAAAGAGAGATACACACAACATTGATACGCTATATTGTATTATATGACACAATATAACATACGAGTGTTATATCTATCTAGCTATCTCTATATACATATGTATGTATGTATGTATGTATGTATGTATATCTACATATTTATCAATTTATCTATATAAAGAGAGAAATATATATATATGTCTTTATACATACATACGTACATACATATATATATATATATATATATATATATATATATATATATATATATATGAGAGAGAGAAGGAGATGTAGATATAGATATAACGCTCAAAGGTCAGGGAAAGCCATGAACTTCATTATTAGTTTAGAAATTCATGTTTCATTAGTAGAAAACCCACAATCTGACGAGGGTGAAAAAAGCACCCGAGATATATATGTTGCATTTAATCATCTAAGCAATTAGTATGAAACATAAATAAAAACGTTTAACATGTTATTGGCTTCACTTATATATATATATATATATATATATATATCTTATATATATATATATATATATATATATATATATTTATTGTGTATGTATTTACATTTTTTTTAATTGTCATTAATTTCATGTTTGCACACAGAACACACTCGTATGATTTATTGTGTTATATATAACACAATATATATATATATATATATATATATATATATATATATATATATATGTATATATATGCGTGTGTTTCTACATTCTCAATTCCTTTCAATTATCATTAGTTGCATACTCACACACGGACACTATATTGGTTTGTTTGCATTTCTTTTTTTCGACATACAGTTTAACATTGCATAGTTTTTGTAAATAAAATCCGCTTCATTTACAAATAATGACACAGAAATATATTCACATGAAGATCAGTTTTCGATATGCGTTTCTTTCGCATTCTTGTGGCCGGTTTATTGCTTTTTCTAATCATTTCTTCTGGAAAGGATGTGTTTCAGTCGGTCACTGTGTTTACTTTACCATCTTTAACTTTTATTTCCTATCATGGGAAACTACTACTACTACTACTATTATTATTATTATTATTATTATTATTATTATGAATAATAATAATACAGCACCATCCAGACTTCCACTGAAAGGGCACAAAAGATCTAGAATCCCGAAGAAGCGTGATGTAACAGATGATATCTACGACCGGTTTCAGCGAGAACATGTTGGTAAACGACTGTTGCGAGAACGCAAAGTGATTTACAACGATGATCGACAGAAGCAGATAGCACTGGAAATCTAGATATACTCGTTGTCATTCAAACTCCATGGAACACCACTTATCTTTGCCAGTGAACGATCACTTGTAATGACTTGTGAAAGTTAGAAAAGATAGGGAATACATTTTAAGGATCTTTCAAAGCGTTCCCGTACAGTATACGCACTGTGTAGTACGCGATACACATTTATTTCCGTTTCGGAGAAAATTCATGATTTTAGTTTTGAGTCTGAGTCATGTTCAAAATCATTTTAACTTTCGTATTACCTTAGTTCTCGCCATTACCGATATGACAATCAATCACCATAAGAAAAGGGTTTAATCGAAAGAAGAAAGTACCCCCTTCCTCCCCACTCTCTCTCTCTCTCTCTCTCTCTCTCTCTCTCTCTCTCTCTCTTTCATGCACATGAAATGTGACTTTTAAGGACATTTCATTGCGTATTGTCTCTGACAGCTGTTGGTTATGAACTACCAAAAACACCCATTATTAGATAAACGCATATACACGTGTGTGTACATGTTTTATTTTCGTAGAAAATCACACTGTCACCACACACAGACACACTTCAATTATAACACAAAGATGCACCAAGAACAAGTGCACTAAAATATATTCATACACATACCGTTATATATATATATATATATATATATATATATATATATATATAATGATAGAGAGAGAGAGAGAGAGAGAGAGAGAGAGAGAGAAAATGGCTACCATGGGAGTTGGAGCACAACAAATATAACTGAATAACTACAGAATCGCAAAGGCCGAATTATTTACAATCACAATGTAACCAATCACCCTCTCTCAACGCAGTTCATTTTTTAATTTGTTCATTTTAATTGTCATTAACTTCACTTCTCATTTATATTAGAATAATGTAAATCAGTGCACATTAATGCACACACATGTGCACCTATACACACACACACTATATATATATATATATATATGTAAGAGAATGTCAGATATTTATAAACGCATACAAAAACAGCTGTAAACTACTTTAATACATTTGTGTATACTCTTTATTTGAAATATGGTTTGAAAATGATTTAAATCGTCACAAATGCGCGCGCACACACACACACACACACACACACACACACACACATATATATATATTTATATATATATATATATATATATATATATATATATATATAATGTATCTCTGTCTTTCCACCGGGCAACTTATGAATGTCAAGAAAAGGATTGGTATTGGTATTCAATACAAGTTCATTTCTTGATTTCTCTTATTAATTTTCAACCTATTTTGTTTTTCTTTTAACATTTAAGTGACACGCACGTGCAAATGAGTGTACAATACTGCACGAACACACACACATGCACACATTATTAAATACAATTTTAGTCTACATATTTGATTTAGGGTATTTCAGAGTTTAAAGACAACGCAAAACTCGACAGGATTTTAAACAAAATGTGTAGATTAAAATTGTTTAATATATATATATATATATATATATGTAAATTATAACTAAAAGGTAAACTTTTAGAGAGTTGGACCTATTGTGAAATAAGGAAAGCTCAATATACTGGATAGAGCAAAAATATGGTACGTCAATGAAAATTAGTAAGACCTGCAAATGGAAGCAAATCGGTATTTTCAGTTGTTCAAAACAAGGAGTAGTTTAGTTAATAAAAACATTTATTTTTCATCTCTTTCTTTCCTTAAACCAGGCTTTTCAAAGATTAAAATCTTATCATCAGAGGAAAAATTATGATTGATAAGTTGACAGGGTAGGACTGTCAAAGTTCCAAATTTGAAAAAGTTTTCTTTTAAAATTAAAAATTAAAGAAATTCAAAAAACTTCTTTAAAAAATGTTTCCAAAAGGTTCAAACGGGCATGGGAATCACCAATAATGATTCCCATGCCCGTTTGAACCTTTTGGAAACATTTTTTAAAGAAGTTTTTTGAATTTCTTTAATTTTTAATTTTTAATTTTAAAATAAATAAACAAAATAAGAATTTATTTTATTTCAAATAGAAAACAAGATAGAGTATAGTTTAAATTAATAAAAAATTAAAATATTTTGTTTTTTTTAACATAGTTCACCCCAAACAAGGCAGGACACAACTGTAGACGTAAAGGGCTACTGAGATTTAGGGTGTAAGTTTTGGGTGTCATCTTAAGTTGTGAACTGTGCAGCGAAATGTCTGTTTACATTAGTTTTAAATTTCTGCATGTCAATAGAGTCGGGGAAACAGGGAGCAGGGAGGGAGTTCCAGAGGCCGGCAGGATGAGGAAAGAAACTATTGGAGTAGAAGGTTCTCTGGCATCTGGGGATTTCCATAGTGAATGGATGGGACTTAGCTGATTGTCGGTGTTGGTCTAGTGTATTTACGTCGAGGGGGCACCAGGGCAGCAAGTTCATTGGAGCATAATCCATTGAAGTACTTGTAAAACAGGCACAATTATGTAACATTGCAGCGCTGGGACAGGGGCTGGAGCTTGGTGGATGGTGAGGGGCCTATTAAGGTGGCTTTTTTTGGACATTGTCTAAGAGAGAGAGAGACTAGTTGATGATGCACCAGCCCAGATGTGGCAACAATACTCTATGCATGGGCGGATGGTAGCTTTGTAGAGATATAGGGCAATGTCAGGTGTGAGAAGTTTACTAGCACGGTAGAGGGAGCCCACCTTTGCAGCAGCCTTGAGAATGTCTTCAATCTTTTGTTCCAATTTATGTTACTTGTGAATGCTAGGCTGAGGAGTTTGAATGATGAACTCTCAGGTAGGGTGTTATTGGCCATGGCAATCGGTGGTC
>OY744519.1:111432144-111462144 GCA_963556195.1 Sepiola atlantica | reverse complement strand
TTTAGGGAGAAACCTACTTTTTTTCAACTAATGCATTTACATTCTAAATTAGATACTGAGAAATCAACTCAGAGATTGTGCCTATTTGTGGTGAAAATGCATTGGGACCAGACATCATGCTAAAATAAAATAAATAAAATGATAATAATAAAAGGATAATAATAAAATGATAATATTATTAATAATAAATAAATATAGTTATATTTTAAAAATTAAAATAACTGAATAACTTGGGCCTTTTTCTTGTTAAAGTTTGTGGATATTAATTGTTAAATATGATTTGAGGATAAGTTGACTCTAGTTTCCATAATGTCTTTATGCCTTAAATTAGATGTTGAAATAAACTCAGAACATGCACCACTATCCGATCCGCTCTATGCGTATCGACATACGTGGGTGTATATACTGTTGTCAATTTTTTTTATATCTATATGCAAGTTACCCCACGATCACAGAGTATTGATTTACTCCTCTCCAGGAGTTAGGCACAAGGCCAGTTTTCATCTTACTCCCACAAGTAAGATGTGACCCAAGGTCGGGTCGGGAAAGTGTGGTTTAAAAATTGCCTGGGCAGCCCCGTCGGCATTCCCCGATAGGGGCGCCTCAGGCAGTAAGCAATAAATTTACTCCTCCCCAAAAAGGGGAGGCGAAGCCTGGGAGGGTGGACCTCCTAGAACTGCACAGGACAGACCCATAGACCGGCGTAAATCAAGCCCCGAAGGCCAAGACAATACCAGTCTACGGGGCGCAGTATCCATCGGAACAGATACTACACTTTGATCTTAGCTAAAAGGCCACAATCACAGAGTAAACACAAAAGCTTAAATTAAATTTGTGGTGAAAATACACTGGAACCAGAAAATGAATACATGTTCAAATACAAAAACAAAATAAATCATGAGAAAAGACTGGGAGAAATTGGAATCAAAGGAACCATCGAAACCATACAAAGGACGGCAATGATCAAAACAGCTGCCATCTTAAGGAAAATCCTCAAATGTGGGACCAACCTGCATAAGCTATGAACAGTAACCTTTCACATGGAAGTTACAATAGGAACAAAACAAAACCACAGGAAGACCACTACCACATGAACCAAGAAACTGCAATAAATATTATAAGCTGCCCCCCCCCCCCCTACAAAAAAGTGATGAGACCAGCCTTGGCTGATACCAGACAAAATAGTCGTGAAGGGTCAAGGAAGATGGGAAGACCCAGGAGACCTCCACTGGAAGAGTGCAGAGAGTGCTGGGACCTTGGGAAGGCTTATTTCCATCCAAATCCCAGGGGAGCCAAATAGTCGTTATCAGCGAGAAATCAATGGTAGGCAGCTGTTGCGATACTGCAAGGTCATTTGCGGTGGTTATCAAAAGGAGGTGGAGAGTATTAGAAATCTGGAGAGGCTTGTTGTCGCTCAGACTCCAGGTAACATCACCGGTTGTTGTTATCAATCACTGATGATGACTTGTGTGATAACTCCTATTGAGTAAGAATAATAATAATGATTGAAGTAAAAATTGAAATTAACAGTAAAGACTGTCTCAGTTTAGAGGAATTTTTCTTACATCGATTTCGGACAAAATAGGTATTACCCTTAGGTCCTAACTTGAAGGTCGAGAGAATTGTAAGTCTTATAGTCTGTATTATTATTAATGGGTCTATACTACCACTATAGTAATTTAGTCTTATGTTATGTATTGTATATGCTAGATTACTATTATTTATGTAGACGTTTCCTTCCAGTGGGCATTCATTTTACACTATACAATCGCATTTTTTATGTTGTTGTCAGTTGTTTTTGTTTTGTTTAGTAATTTTTGGTTGTATGTGTTTATTATACTACCTATGTTCTTAGTACATGGATATCTTATCTTTACTGTTTTTCTATTAAATATGTTGTTATGGATTACTAGTGTTGAAATGTTTGTCTATTAGTTTGAAGAAGGTGCATCCGATGTTGGGTAGTTGGATAGTTCGCTATATGGGGAGTTAAACCAGATAATTTTTCTTTTTCTATTTTTTGGTTTACTTTTATTGCTGTGCTTAGTATAGGTTAACTTTTTAGTATAGCCACTATTTGCTAGTGCATTAATATAATTCCTTAATGGAGTCGAAGATCCCAGTGTTTACAATTTTCGACATCTGTTTTATTATGTAGTATGGTTGGTTAGATTTAGTGTTGATGTGTCTTGGTGCATGGTTTTCTTTGCTGAAGGGTTTATATATATCATCTTTAAGGTTTAGTGATATGTCAAA
Source organism: Sepiola atlantica (assembly GCA_963556195.1). Classification (NCBI taxonomy): domain Eukaryota; kingdom Metazoa; phylum Mollusca; class Cephalopoda; order Sepiida; family Sepiolidae; genus Sepiola; species Sepiola atlantica. Next base: position 111,459,888 of record OY744519.1, on the reverse strand, counting down.
GAAGTTAACTTTATTACAGTTGGGGGTTATATCTATTCTAAAGCAAAGGTATCTGAATACCTGAGTTAGTTTCTTTGGGGGGAATGCTCGACACCAGGGGTCATTGCTATTAGGGACGATTATTAAACCGGCATTTCTATATAAGCTTATTTGTCTGGGGTCTATTAGTCTGCTTCGTGTGTGTAGTATGAAAATGCCCACTAGATGTGCAATCTATGCAAATACTAATGATCCCATTGTGACATCGAATTCACAGTTGGTCATCTTTATCTATGCCTCCTCATTAGTGACAAGAATGGATTTATGGCATGCTAGTATCAACTTAAGATGTGAGCATCTCCTTACTCTGATTTGTGTGATGAGACAGTCTTCAGCTTCTGAAGAGCCTGTTTCGAGGGACGAAATAAATTATTAAGTCGGACTGAAATATTGTTTTCAGTTATTTTAATTCTATTTTTATTTTTGCTCTGTACCTACATTGAGCTCTCTTATTCTTATCAAGGACAACACATCCAACTCGGATCTACAATGTTATATATATATATATATATATATATATATATATATATATATATATATATATGTTCTCTAAAGAAATATATTAATAAGATTGACATTACCAAGGAAGAAAATTGTATGTTTAAAAATAAACTATTCATTTACTTTTTCAATTTTTTCAAAAAACTTTAATAAAAGAAATAATTACTGGTGTCACATATGATAAACAGTAAAAAATCTTATGATTTTTTTTATTTTAAGAATATCTTAAATCGCCGCAACATTGTTATTCTTTATTTATTTATATATTTTTTTAATTATTTGTTTAACAACGATAGTAAAACATGGTTTTATTATTGATAATTGTTAGTTGAAAATATATTAAAAATATAAAACCAGTAGCAGGAAATCTAAAATAAAATGAGAAATTATTGCACAGATAACGATAGGCAACTATCGGCTGCATCAGCGATATACATACTGGCTCAGTTTGCAAGCATATGTTTCTTGCAATACAGATACATCGTGAAAATCTCACACTTAACAGTCTAGCACGTGGTTGAGGAAATGTGATGGCTTGTAAAATACTTAGCTTTTCAGTGATGCACCGTTTACATTTTTGGAATTTGGAGTACATTTTTCTTGGTACCATTTCATAATTTATGGAATATCATGCTTTTTCAGGTCATCAAATTTTCACCAACTTCGTGCTTTAATGTCAAGTCTGAAATTTTTTAGGATGTGTCTAGATCGCAGGAAATAACTGCTCGCAAACTTAACCAGGAACGACAGCAACCGACAACTCAAGGGACTTTTGAGTGAATATTATGATGTGTGAGCACACCTCCACATAAAGAATTATTAATATGCAAAATGTTGCATTAGTTATGTACCATAATATTACAATTTTACATAATATGTCACATATTTTATTTTTTATCCTTTTAAATTTTATTTAAAAAAATTTATTTTTATCAATAAATTTTTAAAATTTTATTTTGAGCTTTAACTAACCTTGTTCGTTCAGCTTGATGTAGCTTTCAAAAAACCAGTTACATTATTTAATAAATCTTTCTATCTTTAGAAAAAAATCGAATGTATTTCTCAACTAAAAATGATAAAATTCTTCACATTTGTCAAATAAAAAAATAGTTTCATGGAAAACATAAAAAGCAAGTAAAGTATAGCTGTTAATAAATGTTGCCTCTGTATTAAAGTGCTAAAGTAATTTATTAACAGCCATACTTTATTTAAGTTATTTGGGGATACTAAAAATGGTTAAATATAAAACTTTCCTAAAAAACTGGATATTTAAAACTTTGTACTATGCTCATTTCAAATATCCTTTGGTGATACTCCTGTGCCTACATACATCCGTTGGACAACATGAAATTGTATGTTTGAATCACATGGAGAATTTCTCTTTATTGTTGTTTATATCTAGTCTTTAGTTTATCTGATATGACCTTATTTCTACCAAGTACAAGTAATTTGTTCAATTTACAAGAAATTTTGTCAGAACGAGATGTTTTAGAGTCTGTAAAAACTTATACATATTAAAAACACCCACGATTTATGTGTGTTTGGTTTAGGTTAGACGCGAGAGAGTGCACAACGTAAGTTCCTTTCAATGATCGGGCTGTTTCTGTACTTGGTTTTGACAGCAACGGGAATGGAAAATCCAGAAAAGATACTTGGATTCCAACATAGGTAAAATCTGAAGACCCTGATATGAGATCTGAGGGTAACACCTGGTATTCCCAAATGATCACCCATTTTGTACTGATCAGGCTCAATGGCGCTTAACAATAAATGTGGCTTATTCTAGCTCTTTGTTGACAAAGTGCTAAGGTATGCATAAACGGCTTGATATCCTTTCAGATAGAGTTTTCTAACAATAATAACTCATAAAAGTGGCTTATCTTAGCACTTTGTTAACAAAATGCTAAGATAAGCCACTTTGGTTTTCAAGCGACGTTGAGCCTGGTCAGTACTAAATGGGTGATTTGAAAGTCTTTTGGTTTTGTACCTCATACTTTGTGCAATATTCTGAACAATACTTTTTATTTGACTGTTTATTTGTATTTAATTTCAAGTTCTGTTTGATTAATATTAATTTGCTGATTAAAGTAGATACATGACAACATAATCACTTTAAACAAGCTAGACTCATTAAATTCATTTTAAATAAATCTCGCTGAAACATTTAATTACGGATAGTTCAGCCATCATTTTTATATGTTATTCTTTCAGTTCCATTTATTCATTTTTTTTATTAAATATATTTTTGTTATTTATATGAGGATATTGTTCAGTTATATTTTTAGGTTCAACTATCACGGCAAGCTGATCATTTTACAGATGAATCCACTAATTTCGTTGAAAACATATTTTATAACATGGAAATTATGTTTATAAATTCAAATTGATATTAATCTGAAAATTTTTAGAAAAAGTATTCCTTTAAAAAGTAATTTAGGGCTGAACTGTCTTTGCACAAATAATTAAATATCCATTGTACAGAAGAGTTCTTGCTAGGTTCCAAATTATTTTTTTTAATTGTTAGCAAAATCATCAATGAAGTCTTGTTTCACAATTCTGCTTGATTCGCTTCCATAAAAACATTTATTTCCAGATTTTGAAAAAAAAGAAGATATTGAGCGTTTTTGTCACCAATATCGACATTATAATGGGCCTAGAATAAATAAAAATGGACTTTTCTTTCTGTGAATCAATTTTAAAAACTATCTAAACACTTCTGGCTATTAAAAAAATACTAGAGAGGACACTAATGATAAAAGTGAAAGGGAAAATCAAAAATTAAAACAATATTAAAAACATGTTTAACATTTTTTGAAAAGAAATATTGGCATCACTGTCAGGGTCACGAAAGCCGATCATCATACGTGATGTAGATGTTTTATTTATTTATCTTGATACTTTTTTATATTGTGACCACAAAAAATAAAAGTTGAAATAAGGATTCCAGAAATAAGGTGTAGTAGTATTATATCTTAAATTTAAATCTACATAAAGGGACATAAAAGTGGTGCAAGACTGTTTTGTTAGGGGAATTAATTTTACCTAGGAAGTGTATTTCTTGGAACAATGTTTAACTTATATTAATCTCAACAAACATTATATATATATGCAAATGTTATTGAATAAAATTTTAAGTACTAATCAGCAAAGTAATACCAACTATATTAATTTATTCTATTGTAACCAAATGCATCCGAACTTTAAATTGGATGAAAAATCCCTCAAAAATATAATACACCGATATATACCCTCCATCAACTTTAATAATAAAATAATATTCATTATTTATTATTAAAAATTGAAAGCATTAAACCTCGTAATTAACAAGAATTCTTTTCAGGTCGAAAACACAATTGAAAAACAATGTTACATATCAGTTTAAATGTCGTTTGGGAGAATAAATTTCCGACAATGATAAAAAGCAAATTGTTACATCGGTTTTACTACCATAACTCTTTCCTATAGGCTCACCTTAGATCTCTCCGACACTAGCTCAATTTGCCAACACCTAAAAAACATGACTTCCCCCTTCTCAATATAGACACATTCCAGTTAATAATACAAAAATAATACATCACGCTACCAACATCAAAAGAGTACAACAATTTGACGCCATTTACATTAAAACTAAAAATCCCACAATTAATAATATTACAAAACTAGTCACACAATTTTTAAGTGTCTAGCATGGTAATTAACATTAAAACATTCTTAGTCATTAAGGCATCATACTTTTGAATTTTGAATGCGCTTAGCACATAATCACGTTCGCATGCAACATCTCATCACTACAGACGCTCATTTGAAAATCGTAAATTACTAGCCGTTAAAAACCTCAATAATAAAGACCTAGTTGTAAAAACACACCAAGACTAACTCCGCTTGATGATGATTTGATGAATCAAATCAAAAATACACGCGAAAGAAAAAGAAGAGAAATGGAACAAAAAACCCACAGAAGTTATATACACCAAAGATTTTGGTATTTTCTACTAAGAGTTTTCTGAATTCCGATCGGGGGCAGGAGTGGTTGTTAGTTAAGTGTTGGGCTATGGCGCTAGTAAAATCTTAGAATTTAGTACTAACAAACCAAAACTCCATATATTAGAAGCCCTATATATAAAAACTAAAAAAACCTTAATTAATAGAATTAACTTTAATATTAGTAATAATATTCTAAAATGTTTATAGCTCCAATATAGTTTCGGACTTAGTACATAATTCTCGCTAACACCTTCTATAAATACTACACATGGTCTAGACCTGATTTACCGCATTCCCCCTGAAGATGGATCCAGATGGGTCCGAAAGTACTTGGAAGACAGATGCCAATTATGGCAAATTCATCAGCCAATTCCCCTTCGAAACTAAGATTCGAATTCGGACTATTGAAAGGATCTACCAACGGATATCTAGACACGAGTTGTCTCTTATATTCAACAATACTTGCCTGCAAGAGAAGATGCTGCCTTATAATTCGATAAACCTTATGCCTAGAATCATTATTCCAATTTTGATCAAACTCGGTTACATGATTTTGATTTTATAAAATGTATAAAATTTAAGGTGTAAGAAGAAATTGTAATTACGGGAATTTTTCTTAATTGGTGTCTTATAACTATGGATCAAACTCAATGCCAATCTGATGTATTTGCATTTTCAAATGGGAGGGTATGCCTATAACATGCCTCCTAAAAACTATTTAAAATACTTACAAGAAACTGAAATTTGAGGAATATTTATTAATTGATGTCCAATACCTATTGCTAAAATTTTACAAAAATCGGAGCTATTTGAATTTTTACGCCCTTTTAAGACCCTTTGCATGAAACTAAATTTAACTAAATATAGCTCACATTTGGATCCTTTACGCCTAGCAGCTGTGTTCCAAATTTCATAATGATTGGTTAATTAGGTTAGGAGTGGATCCTGTACATACAAATATATAAACATATAAATATACCTAACTTTATAAAGAGATATTCTCTCACAACGGACCGCACGATACTATTAATCTATTGTTTATTGAATGTCATGTCGTATTCGTTTTTTGGAATACCTGTTCAGTTTGAAGCAAGTATAAATAAATAAAGTTATAAATTAACGCCCAGTGCATCTCTGTGTGTCTGGATAAAATGAATGTGTAGTAACGTGTTAGTGCATTGCAATTGCTCTCTGTAGATAAAACTTTCCATTGAGTAACGTTGCCTTGTCAAATTCTATTCACTCTTAGTATGTGTGTTGTCGTAAGAAAACATATAAAGGACACTGGACATGCTGTGATTTGTCAAGAATAAGTTTTCCTGCCATTTAAATATTTATCGTCATGAATTTTTGATCAGCTATCACAGGAAGAAAAGAGTGAGAAAAAAAAGTATGCAACCAATCAAGCTAACCGATGTGTAAAGCTTCCAACGAGATTGTCTCATATCTACGACGACGGCGCGGTGATAAAGCATGTCTCGAACATAAAAAAGTACAAACATTTACGAAAACGTGGCTTATAATTTATGAGGAGACAAAAAGAGGCAGAGTAAGCTGACTTGAAAATGAACAAATTACAATACACATTAGGGAGTTTAGTGGGGAGAAAAGGGTGTGTCTTTAGCCTCCCACTAATTTTTGCTAGCTTTTGGGTAGCGTGAAAACGTATGGTTCTAGAATGCCGGGGTTTTAGTCAGTGTCGAATTAGACTAGCATGAGGACTGTAGGACGTATTTCAGAGCAAGGCCCTTCCACAAGACAACTTTTGTTTTAGTAACGTGAAAAAAACATAAAAAATTGAAGGTTTCATAGACGGTGATAGGATAAACAAGTATTCACTGTAAGAAATGAGCAGTTTTAGAATCATGTGGACAATTGGTTATGCCGCTCATAAATCACCCTGATTGGAAAATGGAAAATATTTATCCTCAATCTGGAAATTTATTAAAACACATTTTCAAAAAGCTAAATCTATTAACCAATTGAATTATGTTTTTGCTAATAAGGTAATAAATTCTTGGAATAAGTTACCCGATCAGATTAAGGACAGCCAAAGCATAAATCATTTTCAGATAGAATGCGATGAATTTAATTTTTTAGGTCCCAGAAGTGCTTTCTTCAATTCTATTTTAAAATAGGATTTAAGAAAGCACTTCTGGGATCTATCGGATGAAATATTTAATTGGATTTGATCTGTATATTGATACTGTATTAATAGTGTACATGTTCGGTGTAATGATTTTAAAAGTGTTTTACTTATTTTAAGCGTTGAGTTGATAAGGTAGTTAAAAAAAGTCGAAAGAAGAATAGAAAATAATTAATAATCTCAAAATAGAAAAGCCTTTCTATTTCGCATATATTTGTCATCGATAGCTTATGGCCTACAAGCGCAATATTCTTTTCTGATTCTTCAGTTTTCTTTGTGGAAACTTGGCCTATGTTCTTAACATATTTCTATTTAATTTCTGTCAAATAAAATTGTATCCCATTCGAAATTATTTTACAATGGTGAAATTTTTTTAAGAATTACCAACAAAATAATAGAACCAGTAACAGCAGATTACAATTTATCAAATAATAAATCAGCCGTACATAGTTCATATGGTAGAGGATCAGAAGCAACTTCTTACGGTTACAGTTTCGATCTCGGCTCTTGTCGTCCGTGTTTTATTTCTTCTTCTCGTGTTTGGAAAATCCATTACTTAATATTGTTTAATCCAGGACAACGCCGGGTAGAAACAGCTATTAAATTATAAAAGTTGTTCATTACGCTGATAACATTCCTATCAAACATCAAAAAAGTATCAAAGTTAAGATATTAAATACAGAATAAATATTTATTTAAAACTGACGTAAGCTCACACACTCTTTGAATGTCTCCCCCCTCAGGTATATAATATTATTGCCTTTCACCTCAAAGTGTCTCCACATTTTGATGGCATAAAACACTGTTGCACATTCAGCTGTGCGTCAGAATATATAGATTATAAAATCTATTTTCCAATTCAGAGCTTCCAAAGTAATTGATTCAGAGCAATAGATTTGGGGGTGAACTTAAAAATATAGGTTAAAAAAAACCCGCATATGTTGAAAAGATTTCATCTAAAGTTTCAACGTTTTAACTATTTCTTTAGCTGAACCAACCCGAAATAACTTTTGCGATAGCTGTATTATCGTTTCTTAATATTTACTTTTTTATTAATTACGATGCAATTACAGTTTAGCAACTCCGTTGAAATGGGTTATTCTTTTGGTTGGCAGCACATTTTCAGAATTCATTTTCATAATTTCAATAAGATTTATGTTTGTGTATTTATTTACTCTTTTTTGTTGCTGTTTTAAATGTGATTAGAAACGGATTTTAGATATCCTTTTCTTTCAAATTAAGCGAGAAAATGTCGACACAATAAAAATGGGTTTTTGAATTTAAAAAGAGAAATTTCATGAATCGATTTGAAAACGGATTTCAGGAATCGATTTGAAAACACATTTTTGGACGAAGCTAAGAAGTCTTATTACAATAATGTGTCTAAAACGAGTTCAAAATAATGTGTCCAAAATAATATGTTCAAAATAATGTGTCCAAAATAATATGTCCAAAATAATGTGTCCAAAATAATATGTTCAAAATAATGTGTCAAAAATCATGTATACAAAATAATGTTTCAAAGATTTACTCGCAAACAAAGATTTTTTTTTGTGTGGGAGTCACTTAAATGGTAATTGAACAATTAATTAGTACTTAATAATTAGAAATACGTCTAATTTTATTCAATTCATTTAATTTAATAATAAAACGAATACTTATATAAATACTACTGGTTCAAGTTGAGTTGATTTATGTTTGTGGTTGAATTATTGTTTGTTAAATATCAAATATTTAAAACTCGAATAATAATTGACTACTATGGTCAATACGTATAACAACTACGTCGTTTTCCCGGGCCTCTTTTTTTTGCGCAGACTTATCGAAATAAAGCTGAAATACTGACGCGAAGGAAGGAAAACACAATGATGCAAAACAGTTGAGGTTTTGTCAGAAAGAAAACGAACCCAAACACCAAGAGAAAATTTACCAGTTTAATTTCGGTGCGACAAAACTGGCTTTGCGAACAACAAAAAGGTTCGATATTTTTTTTTAAATGGAAGAAAGACGCAACTAATCGAACACTTTATTAGTCCAACCAGAAGCATTAGACATTTTCACCAAAATCAGGTAGGAAACTTTCTCACAAGAAATAAAAGGATCACCGTTTAGTGCCAGTTTGGCGAAAATGTCTAATGCTTCCGGTTCGCGTATCTGAAAGACTAACGAAGCGTTTGATTAGTTGTTTCTAGAGCGAACGAATTCTCTTCACGATGATATAAAGCTGCGTTTCTCATTGATCAAGTTGACTTTGACATCTTTTTTTTTCTTTGTATCATGTTAATCAAGGCAAAAGACACGTCATTTTGTTGAACAGTTTTCGAAGTTTAGGTTTGAGTTATTTTCATGGAAATAAATACCTGTGGTATTTTCCCGATTACTTTTGTAGCATACATTTATTTAAAAGAAGAAAAAAAAACCGCACACAAATACTTGGGTAACGTTGTTTTATTCAATCGATTCATCACCTTCACCCCCCCCCCCCTCCGTCTCCTTTTCGGATCTGCAACAGTCACATATTCTTATTGTATTATGTACTATTTTCCTTCGATGTAAATGGACACGTGTGCAACTGAAGTGATTCACCCCCCCCAGCACATCAGAAACTCTGGCGTAGGAACACAAATCGTTGGAATTCTTCTTCTAACAGCACCCACACGATTTCGTTTCCCTGGCCAGAGTTGTAGCTAGTACACCGTCCAGAGCAAACGTATTTCGTTGTTTTCCTCAAATCGCCAACGATAAAGTAAATCTACCTTAGTCGCATGTTGCACTTTATAAAGACTGACTGTGTAGCTGTTTTATTCTTTTTTCAGCGCACGCCAATAAAAGGTATCTTCATTTGAAACTACGATGTCGTCTGTTGATTAACTGTTGAGGTCAGATAAACTTTCTATTGCGCCCTACAATTATTTTATTTATAATGAAGAACGATTACCCTCATTATAAATCTTTAAAAAAAGTTTCAGTTCAACTTTAAATTCACATTCTGCTAATTGAGCGGTTATTTTTTTACTGCATCAGTGCTTGAGAAAATGATCGTTTTTACTTTGGTTTAGAACACATATGAACTGTAATACTTGACCATTGCCCATAAAATTTTAAGACTTCAAAATTACTTTCGAGTTATGACAACAACCTAATGTTACGCTAATTGTAATGTCGTGTAAATCTTGAGCCGTTCTTCGTGTTTCTGAACACATTTTCTCTTCTTCTTCACGTTCAACCCTGTTTCGTGGTACCGATCAATTATTGGCTGATCCATTTAAACATTTTGCAGAAAATGTTTAAATGCCGTTCATTGTGCAAGCAACAGAGATCTATCTTTAAAAAAAAGATAAAAAGAAAGATTTCCTTGGTGGATTTGCGTGCGAATCCGCGCGTTGAACGAACGAGGCCTGCGTGTTGTGGTTCAGACCTTGTGCGTTGCGTGCGATAAATGAGCCAATATACGGGAACATGAATCTCTGCATGACTGCATACATGGGTTCTTCTGTTGGCGAACCCTAATTAAATCTCTCTTTCTCTCTCTCTCTCTCTCTCTCTCTCTCTCTCTCTCTCTCTCTCTCTCTCTCTCTCTCTCTCTCTCTCTCGTGCTCGAGCGCTCTTCCACACACACAATTTAGATTCACTGGAGAATATTTCAAGTTTATCTTCATCACAACCATCTCTCTATTCCCTGCTCCTTTCTTCTGTACCCCCCCCCCGCATTTCCCCTCCCACTCACCCTCTGTTCTGCTCTTTTAATTTCTGTTTTTAATCATAAAGAATTGCAGTTTTGCTTTGGAAAGATCAATAGATCGAATTATTTAACTGCTTCAACCCCCCTCCCAGAAAAATTGGATATAAACACACACGTGCCGCCCCCTCCCTTCTCTCTCTTTTTTTTCAAGTGAGATGTTATATTATCTTTTTCTCTCTCTCATACACACACATGCTTGATTTCTCACTCTCTTACACGCTCTCAATTTCTCTCCTTGCTTGCTTTCTCCCACCCTATTTTACCCCACCTCTCCAAATGTCTCTCTTCAACTTTTCCTATCTCACCCAATTTTCCAACCTTCTTTTCTTTGTAATCCGCCCCTTCTCTCTAATCCATTCTCTCATTCTATATCACTCTTTTTATCTTATTCTCTTTCTGCCTCGTTCTCTCTCACTCTCTTTCTCTCTATCTTTCTTTCTTTCTTTCCCTCTCTCTCTCTAACTTTTTCTATCTCACTCACTTTCCAACCTTCTCTTCTTTGTAAGCTTCTCTTCATCTTTATAATACTTCTCTCTCCCCCTCTCTCTCTCACCTTCTCTGTCACACCCTCTTTTTCTCTCTGTTATTCTCTCCAATCCCCTTTCTCCTTCTAATTATCTCTCTTAATCTTTTTTCAATTTTTCTTTCTCATGCTCTCTTAAGGTTTATTTTCTTTTCCCTCTCCCACGTCTTCTCTTTAACTCATCCTCTCATTCTATTTCCCTCTTTTTGCCTCATTCTCTTTCTACCTCCCCCTCTGTCTGTCTCTCTCTCTCTCTCTCTCTCTTGCTCTGTTTCACTCATACTTCGTCCTTTTCTTACTGTTTCACACCACACGTATGTATTGCGAACACTTATCGTCTTCATCCGTCAGTAATGTATCATTATAAAGTGAGTATCCATCCTTGTACACGTAGTTGTTGAGTAGAATTTATTTGCTTCCTTGCATTGGTTAAATTTAATACGAGGTCGTTTTTAATGTTGTAATCCAAACTCTTTGATATGATGATGGGTGGGTCCAACAATGTCGACTAGATTCATTGGCTTCTGTACAACATAGGGTGAGAAGGGGCATTCTGTCAAACAAATCCCTACCTTCATTTTAGAAAAAACAATTTTTTATCACTTTCCGGTCACAAATGTCCTGAAACCCCCAGCAGTATTGGCCAAACCTAAGTTGGATGTGAATATGTGCAATATATACACACGTATTACTGTTACTTGTTCGTTTAACGTTTGAATCTTTTTCAGGGATAAGCTGACAGAATCGTATAAATAACGAATGTATTTTCTGTGTTGCTGGGTATTTAATCACGCCTCTTTTATCATTTATGCGTGGAATAAGGCATACATCGACAGGGCAGTTGTGGTTATTATAGTTTCAGAAAGGCTTCATGGCCACGGACAGAAGAGAAAATCTGCTTGGGGCTTCTTTATTCTGATTCTACATACAGTCGTCAATGTAAAGGTTAGCAATAGGTCACGAGTTCAATCCAACGATGGTTACATTCTTACCCATAAGAAAGCGACGTTTCTACAACATTACATGGACGGTGCGAAAACAGTGTCTTATTGTTTCGTTGTTTTGTAGACTTCCCGTAACGTTACTTTGCAATGTTACAAATACGTTACATGAACATTCCTTTCTAGACTTGCCAACACATAAAAATACAAAGTGATATAGCTTGCTTGACGCATTGTGTGTAATATATATGTATATATATATGAGAGAGAGAGAGAGAGAGAGAGAGAGAGAGAGAGAGAAAGAGAGAAAGAAGGAAGGGGGTCATAGAAGGCTATCACAATACAAGAAGTAGAAAAATGCCGGTATTGAGAAGGAGGACAAAAACGAAGTTGTTTTTTTTTTGTTTTATTATTTTATTTTTAGTAAATCTGATTTGATTCATTCTCACAGTGATCTAATGTATGTAACCGTGTTCCATAATATATTTCGATGTAAAACCTCTCTATCAAATGGTGGGTGTTTCAACCTCGAAATATAATATGAAACACGGTTACACGCACTAGATCACTGTGCAGAAGTTGAGACTGAATCAAGTAAGATTTACTAAATATAAAATAATAAAATTAAAAAATAATCACTTAATTTTTGTACTCCTTCTCAACACCGACATATTTCCATTTCTTGCATTGTGATAGCCTTCTATGACCTCTCTCTCTATATATAAAAAATACAAATAAAATCGAAACAAAACTAGCGAAATATATAGAAATAAAGAATGAACCGAAAAAGAATCAAACCCTATTTATTATCGCTGGAATTTTGAAGTGTCAGGAAAAATTCACAAAATTTACAAATGTGTGCCAGGTATTTCACAGAAAATGTTTATTAAATTCCAGGAAAATTTTAAAATATTTATTCATTATCTAAGTTAGTGATTCTCAATAAAAAAAAAATATGGGGAATCATTTGATTCTTTTCATCCATTGTTAAGTGACGAAAAATTATCCTTGTGTTATTTGACTTGTGCAGACATTTTTTTTTCAGCTGCAACACTACACGGTGACGTTCATGTTTGCAACTTTTAGCTGCATCACTTGGCAATGTTACTATAACTGGGAATAAGTGGTCAGTTGGAAAAATAATTGATTGCAACCTTACACTCATGTTGCATAACGACTCTCTCCTTTGCTTTAACAAGCTCCTAGGACTGACTTTCACTCCAGATCTAAAATGGAAGACTTATATCTAAACTATTGCTAAGGGCATTCGAAAAATATTTGTATCTTTTTACTACTCCAGAAAGTACCTTGTTATAACCCTCTATCTATATAACAGTCAGATATGTCCTAAGATGATGTATTGCTTCAACATCTGGGGAGGCGCCGCTAAGAGCATTTTTCATTGCCTAGACAGAGTTCAAAATTAATTTTGAAATCTAGTGGGGGATGATATCTTCCATTGCTTATGGTCCCTTTCTCACTTCACGTTACTAGTCTCTCTCTACTCTATCGTTACTTTCATGGAAGGTGCTCAACTGAGCTCCAATCTCTACTATCCCCATGAAAAATATTTACAGCAATAACTCGCTTTGCTACTACAACGAAAAATACCTTTCCTTTCTTCCTCCATGTGCCTAGCATCAAGCGAAAATTTCCACGAACAAAGCTTCCTCACAAGTGTTTCCAGTCTATGCAAACTCATTACTGCTGAACTGCTGAACTGCAGATTACAACATGGTCTTCTTTAAATCCAATGTCAACGGACCCCTATCATATACCGTCCCCACAATTAATCAAACTTAGTTAATTTCAATAATAATTCTCAATCCTTTAATGAAGTTCTTTATCTTTCAACTAGCGATAATTCCATCTCATTAACCTTTATCCTCGAATGGCCTTTGGCGTTGATAAGTGGGAACCTTTCAGTAAAAAAACAAAACAATGGGGTTACAACCTTGCAAGAACATTGCATGTTAGCTCAATTCGTCCTTAGGCCCTTCTCGGTTGTCTACTGTATTCGGAAAACTCGAAAAAGCTCACTATTTAAAAAAAAAATTATTCAAGAGATTAAGTTTGTCAAGTTCAAAATACGACTAAAAAAAAACTGCTGGTCCTAAAAATTATTTTGGTTCAAGATGAATATCCGCATGGTAAAATAATATTTTGTTATTTTTGTCTCTAGACAGACATTGAGAGATTGGGATTTGATAAATCCAAAGCAAAGATTTTCTTTCTCGTTTTCTCTGCCAATGAAGGAAGACAAAAATAAATCTGGTTGCTGTTTCTACATTCGTTTCGCAAGGCAATATCCCCAAAAGTTTTCAAGAACATTTTGCACAATGATAATTGTGCCAAGGTATGATTGACAGAAAATCAGTGTTGCTTCCTGGAAATGTTTTTGTAATAAATATTTTTTTATATATTAAGTTAAAACATTTCAGTTCACCCATGTACATCCTCAGCAGACGATCTATGATTATGTCACATTAAATTCCAATAGATTATCTGAAAATATAAAAATAAGTATTTTATATGTTTAAAAATATAGTTTTTAGTAAATTATAAATGATTTAATCTATTTCGGTTAATATATATATATATATATATATATATATATAATGTGTGTGTGTTATTGTGTAGTTAAGCAGTATAAGCTCATTTAAGCATCTTATTAAATAAGATATCCATTCTGTGTCTATTTGATGTTGATCAACAGATCAAACACGGAATAGAATAAAATAGATCTCTCTTTCTCCCATATTTTTCAATCTCCCATACTATCTCTCTTCCCCTTTCACTGTTTTATATATATATATATATATATATATATATATATATATATAAAGTGTGTATGTGTGTATAGCATGTATCCTGTATCAGTAGAAAAAAATCACTCAAAGTGATTGATCTAAAAGAATACAAATCAGAATATATATATATATATATATATATATATATATATATATATATATATATATTAGAGGTACTCAGGTTTCAACCCTTGGGCCAACCGGTTTGAGTGCTTTTTTCACAATTAGACGTTCTAGAGCGGTTGAAGAGCCCACACGGTCAATTTGAACAGGATTTTATAGAATTCTGTGTGACCAGATGGTCAAAGGAACCCATGTTTCGTCAATCTGATTATCCGGAATTCTGATTATATATATATATATATATATATATATATATATATATATATATATATATATATATATATATATATATATATGTGTCTCTCTATGAGATGCAAATGAAAACAAATTTCTATACTTAGATCAAAGACAAAAGAGTAAAATTTAATGAAGAGTTCAATGGTTGCATTCATCTTGTACGAAGTTGTCTTTATAATAACACTATGCAGTCTGCATTCATGTCCGACACCCATAAACAGCAAAGACAACATTCTTATTTCATTTTTAACTTAAAAATAAAAAAATTAAAATAGTAATATAGGGTTCAAGTCTGGAAGCAGGAGTATGCATTCATTCCCGGGACGTAGTTGATTATAAAAACAAAATAAGAAAATACATATGGTTTTTTTTAATCATATTCAATGTTTATCTCATTTTATTCATGTCTATTCATATTTATTATATGTGTAAGCCCTTATCTTAATATATGTTGATAATTCTAAAATTACTTACCGGCAGGTATACATAGGTCACACTTTTAAAATCCTAAATATGAATAATAAGCTTCTGAATTGTCAGCTGATATAGTTTAAAAGCAAAGGATCCACTCAGAATTGACTATACCTACCTCACTAGAAGAGGTCCCCAAAATAGAAATGGCTTAGTAATGATCTGGAGGCCACCGTAACCTTATTTGTTATCACCTTATTTAAAATGTTGTTGAAAAATAAATTATATAGAAGCGTTTTTAACAGTCACATCATAAAGAAAAGACATTACTGCCCATTGGTTTTAATCCGTCCCAAACATAAATTAGATCAAACTTCCATAATTTTGAAAATTACTATGATTTTAATATTCTTCTTCATTGAAAATTCGTCTTGTTTAAGATAATGTTGCGAACAATTTCATTCCAGTTTTTTTTCTGTTGGAAAAGATGTTTTTAAGAATGCTGAGGTTTTGAGTATTGCTATATTCAAGCAGAATTAATGACAGATTCTTTATTTCGTTTGTGACCATTCCGAACCAGGTTGTTTTTGGTCTTCCTGTTGGCCTCTTTACTGGCTTCATGAAATCATTCAATGGCATCCATGCTAGTGTTTCTTGTGGTAGACATAACAAGTGACCAAGCCACAACACAGTTTTCTCTTCAGAATCTTAACGCTCCAGAGAGTCTTGCAATGTTAAATTTAAAAACTTATATTTCTTTATAAAATATATAATTTATTGAATAGATGGCGAAAATGTAATTAAAATTGGATAATTCTCTGATTCTGGTGATTAAAAAAAAACTGAATGCGTTAGTAGTGTCCTGGTGGGGACCCATTATCATATATTTAGGGGTGGAGGAAGTATACCTCCTTGCATCGGAACTGATTCCACTTCAGCATGAGACGATTAGATGATGTGAATACAGAAGAATATATATCTTCATATAAAACATAAAACATGTTTAAAAACACATGCAAAAAGATGTAAATTAGAAAATAGAGCCACACCCAGGTTCTTTAAAGACTCATCCTCGTTTGGTAGTTAGGCAATCAATTATTGAATGAATGGTTCTAGGGTGGCTATTAAAATCTCAGGGATTTCTTCATGCGTCAGTAAAGCTGCCATTTTGAAGAGATTTGAGGTGGTGGCGCCGGAAGAGATTAACTAAAAATAAAATTGATAATCTGATTTTGATTTTCATTGGTTTATTTATTCCTCTTTTCTTTGGGAATCTGTTCTCTGTTGCCTGCATGATACAAACTGAACGTTCTTTCACGGCATTCTGTTGATATGACTAGATGATCCATCCATCCATTGCGTTTTTTATAGCATTCTATTTATGCAAGTTAATGTGTGCATTTATATGGAGAGTTAAGCCTCTTTAATAGAATGCTTTTATGAAATCCTTCTTAGCAAACCATTGTATGGTGTATTTTTTTTTTTATAAAACTCAATAACACGATCTCAACTGAATTTAAATGATTTTCCAACATTGAAACCCGATCTATATTTGTCAACTAAGATTTATTTATAGCATCCTTTATGATTTCAATACTGAATCTAAATTCATGATTTTTATTTTTTTAAACTTGTATAACAGGATGCAACAACTATATTTCCTACTTACATTTAGGGAATGTGATTGGCTTTAATGGTTACTGATGTGGGTTGTGGTACTGACAAGCCAAATTTGTGTCCCCAAAAAGGGTCACTCTGGATTGGGACAAAGCTAAAACTTGCCTCGGTCTAGAAGGATTTCTCCTTCATTGACAGGGGACAGAAAAGATGAAATGTAATATCAAAACAGATACTACACTTTGCTCCAAGCCAACTTGATTGTTGCTATGTTCACAATAGTTTGGCTTTTCTATTTTCCGTCTTTTTTTATTATTATGTGCATTTTGTCACATTCTGAACTGAATTCTTTGGAGATTTTTCCAATCTAATTAGTTCAGAAATGTCGAAACACAAGTTCTAGTTGAAAACGATACATTGTATACGATTAGTTGAACACAAGTTGCTATTTTACTCTATGGATGAGAGTAAGTTGTAGATCCATACCTTTCCCAACAGTATTAGTGCTTAAATGACCGCAATAGATCTGATAGGATTTGAACTTGGCATAGCCGATTGATCGGTTTACGGTTGCTCTGTATTATGATATGGGCTGTCCTTCAAGTATTCGTTTCTTTGGTTGCACATTTTAATTTACATGAGTTTTAAATGTTTATTTGTATTTAATTAAAAAAATTTTTTTAAAAATATTTATGCACAAAAAAGTACGAGTCATCAAAAGTAAATAACAATAATTGTCCTAACTTATTGGTAGTTGTACAGAGTAATCTCCCCTGTAAAGTCGCTTTATCTTTACTCCTTTTATCATGATAATAGCGGGACCTCACAGCAATTATACAATGCTTTCTACATCAATCTGTATACTTTACTGTTAATAATAATATCACTTTTGAAATAATAACTGTCTATCAGGATCAATACTTCTTCTTCCGTAAAAATAATTCTCATTGTCAACTAAATATTCTGTAAATAGATAAAACGAATATGTCTCTTCTTTATTTCTTTATTATTGTAGCAATTTAATTCTTTTTAAACTAAATATTTTCTGTTAAAGTTATTGTCAGCTAAATATTCTCCAAATCAATAAAATGAATGTCACTTTTTGAAATGTATTTAATTAAAATTATACTGTTTCAGTTGACATAACTTGACATAACTTGACATAATTTGATTTTTAAACAATTTATTTTAAATTGTGTAAAGTCGGATTTGTTTACGATAGTGACATCAGATTAATCACCAATCCACATCTTTGCTAATCAGACGATCTCATTTTCTAAATTTGTGTGAAAGGAGATAATGTACGTATGAACATGAAATGCCTTAGGGTATTATTATATAGATTGCCTCTTCTACTACGTTACGTCATTTCCTCTCTTTCTGAAACAGTGATGAGAATAAAGCAATTCGAGTAAAATAACAATTATATAATAACATTTTGGTAAAAACGATTCCATTAAAATAATAATAATAATAATAATTTAAAAAGGGTCTTTATTTAATAATTTTTAAATACAAAAATATGCAATTTTTAGGGGGAGTGAGGACTTACCTATAATGTCCTCTTCTGCCCAACTCCCTAATTTTATTATTCTTTATAATAAGAAGAAGTAAAGAAAAATATACAAAATACAAAAGACAAGGGTAACATAGCAACAAATACTAATCAATATACTGCAATATGTGGAAATTGTGCACTCCTTGCTCAAATAAAATGCACATGCATATACACATACATACTGATGTACATATACATATACACATATATCCATTCTTATCCAATTTGAAAAAGGAAAAAAATAAACACCACCAGAAACAAATACAATTGTGATTGAGGATAAATCAATATAGATAAAAAAAAATCACATACATATAGAAGTGATCTGAATGAACAAATCGGGAATTGACACCAACCAGACAAGGAATTACTTTAATAAGAATATAACTTTTCTATAAATCCAGTAAATATTTTCTATTGTATTTTTTACATTTGTACAAAGAAAATAGTTTCTAATGGTATCCATTAGGCCAATTCCAAACTCTAAAATGAATTTCTTCAAGTCTTGATATCCAATCATATTGTAAATGTGCAACCGCAGTTAAGTATTAAATTCCAAATTAATAGATAACTTCACCCTAAAAGTGCTGAGTTGTACTATTCAAAAAATAATGTTCTTGATTGATTTAAAAATCAAAAGATTGTATCATTGATAAGGTGCCAATATTGCTACCATGTTAGCTTATCGATTTATATACCATAAAGGAAAAGAAAACAAGCTACATACGCTGAAATGTTCTATGGAAGGGAGTTTAAATAGTTTAATTCTCACAAGTCCTTCTCTTTTCTGACTTGTGATTCTTGACTTGCATATTTCCTTTTCCTGGAGAGATTTATTAAATTTAATAATTTTGTTAATTCAAACATTGTTCTTCGTTAGTAGCCTGATCAAAGAGTCGAACAGTTATCAATGGGCAAAAAAAATCAAATTAATCACTTCTGAATGAAAGAACGAAAAAAAACGGGAAAAAGCCATAGAGATATCAAAATGATCGTCAACCAAACTCTTCAAAAAATAAAGAAATAAAGTACCAGGAAATTATTTGATGTTTGTCGTTCAAAAATAAAAGCCAATGGAAAAAAGCATAATTGAATGCATATTTTAATTACATTGTATCTCTCTCTGCTTAATTTTGTTTCTTTTCTCTGATGTAGTTCCAAAGTTATCAGCAACAAAAAATGGAGGGCCTGATATGATGCACTGATCACAGAAAGGCTTTGTGTCACCCAACATATATAATAATTAAAAAAGAAAATGTTTCTCTTTTGAAAATAATAAAAAAAGGCTTTGTTTCGAACACGCACAGCAACACTGAATGGTTAAAGATAACAATATCTCAAATGTTTTATTGAAATAAATAACTTCATCAGAATGATAAAAATAAATGAAACAATTTTTTAAAAAATGTCCTTTAACAAATCAGGATTAATTGTCTATAACAATTTAGAATTTTCCTCCCTTATTGTAATTTCTAACAATTTGCTCAGATACTACCTATCCCAGGGGATGACCCAAGAGGTAGACAAGGAGTCATGTTTTTCTGCCTCGGAAATTTTCATAGATTTCTTCCATAAAACATTCCTAGCAATGAAAATAATTCAAAGAAATCGTTATGAAGGTTTAACAAAACGTTTGAATATGGAAGCTATCAATGATAAGCACCATACAGGTTTATCTTAACATATTTTCCACCTTCTTATAATTTTCTTATTTGTATCTAAAATTAATCTGGTTTTAAACTGCAGAAGATGAAATTATGCATTTTGATACGAGTTTGGCTCTTTTGTTTAGTAAATTATTGATATCAGGGTATTGTAATATGGCAAGTTTTTCTAGGAATAACTTACATACCTCGCCCTTTTCTTTATAAACTGGTGCTCTCTTAATAATTTCCTACTCTATGTTAGGGGATTTTCCAGTTGTTTTTAATGTTCCGCATATGTATAGCTAGTGTGGTGACATTTTCATGCTTGTTGTTTTGAGAATGTGAACCTTTAATGGGGTTTCCAGTCTGTACTTGCTGCACTGTAAGTAAATAGGTATTCATTACAGCAGTCGTAGTGAAAATAAGTGATTATTATAAAATAACAAATATATATAAAAAAGATAGAAATATATATAAGAATAAAGATAGAATATAAAAATAAATAAAATATTAATAAAATTATTTTCCACAAGTAGGCAAAAGGAATATTACATCACGTCATGAGATAAACCTGAACTAAACCATATTAGAAGCAACATCTGACAATTGCTTCTTAGGGGTATGAAACTCGGTGTAATGTTTGACCTGTAGATTGAGTTGTAACTTTCAGAATTTTACCAGCTCTGTTATATATTTTTTCAATTCATAACATTGAGCACTCTATAAAATAATATTTAATCTTATTAGCCGTAATTTGCAAACAACTCATCAAGTGACTCATTTTTGGCTTTCGGTCTGGGATCAAAGTGTAGTATTTGTTCTGTCCTCAGTCAGTGAAGAAGAAATCCCTCTAGACTGAGACAATTTTAATTTTTGTTCCAATCCAGAGAGCTCCTTTTTGACGAGCTGGATGTTCCTCATATTAAAAACAGACCTTGTGTTTAACTCTGCCTTTGTGGAGAAGCAAGTAAATAAGGACCCATCTTTTACTAACTTTCTATCACTTTCACTTTCACTTTCTCTCAGTGTATGTTATTTGAACTCCCCCCCACACACACTTTTATTCAATACGTATATATCACTTTTGCTTCCGTCACCCTCTCTCCTTCCCCCTCTCTATCTGTTCAGGATGCTATAAAAAAAACAAAGTCCTATACCAAGATCAAACATAACTTTTCCCAAAGAAAATGTCACAAGAAATTCAATGGTGGCATTAATGTTGTGGCATTAATGGTGGTATTAGTGTTGTGTTTTGACCTTGTGCCATACATGAATCAAAGTTCATAATCATAACTTGTTAGCTGCTTCCTCCTGTACACACGCTCTTTCTGCGATCTTTTCAGACTGAAGGAATGCTGTCTGGTACAAAAAGGTCTTTCATACCTCGAAAAAGGACTAAGTCAAGACCAAACTGTTGAAGACAGAGGAGGTTTATTCGCTTTGATCTATATGTTCGTTCATCATGATACCATACACCCAGGCATTAACTCTTCCTTCAGGGGGGGTGTAGTGTAGTATATGTTCGTTCATCATGATACCATCCGTTCAGGCTAGCACAAATATGCAACTGGAAGGAGTATACATTTGCTAGTAATAATAAAGATAAACTAACTGGGACACACCCTCCTAAAAAGAAGAAAGGCCATGGCACCGGTTTTGGTTTGGTACCACAGAAAGTGAATGCGAATGGTCTGAGAAGATGGAAAGACCGATGAAGGATAGTACCATCCAGAACTCAACTGCAATGGAATTGAGAGTGCTAGAATATTGGGAAGATTTATTTTAATTCAGGTAGCAAGGAAAATGACTGGCCACTATGAGGGATACATCAGCCATAAAATCCAGTGTGAGAACACCACGTGAGTTACAATAATAATGGAATAGAACAGCGAGTACTTAAATATCTGTGACAATCAGACTCTAGAGAAAGCCACTGCTGTTATCAGCAAAAAATTACTAGAGACGACTGGTGTGAAAATGTTACATTACAACCTTGTGTGACACATGCAGAAAATCAAGCTGTCGTCACCATTATTATGAAAACATCACATGATAGCTGCTACCTTGGTCACTGCATGCTTTACTTGTACGTTCACATTCCATGATAATTCCAGACTGAGAGACCACCTCCTGCAAATAAGTTCTTTCATATCTCGAAAAGGGCGAAGTTAAGACAAAACTGTTGGAAGACAGAGAAGATTTATTCGACTTGATCTTCGTTTCAAGTCACTGACCAGTGGGGTTGCAAGAAACAGAGAGAGAGAGAGAGAGATCGAAAATCACTGTTTTATCATATCTTGTCAGCACATTAATTTTACATGTTCACATGTGTAGTGATTCCAAGGAACTCCTAATTGGTCTGTCACTCTCCCTTTGATCCATTTGATATCACATCCGTGTTCATCAATTCCCACAATCTTGTAATTATAACCTCTAGTCCAGCAAGTTGATCTCGACTGAACCTTCATTTCCTATTATTCTTGACTATTATATATACTAGTCAAGACAAAACTATTGGAAGTCAAAGAAAATTTATTCTACTTGAACTTCATTCCAAATCACTGGCCAGTGAGGCGTGTTGGGGAGACACAGAGAGATCGATATTTACTGTTTAATCACATTTTATCAGAGCATTTTAATTGTCATGTTCTTGCATTATGTGCTTCCAACAAACTGCCCAAACTTCTCTCTTTGAGTCATGTGATGTCACATCCTTTTCTATCAGTTCCCACAGTCGAGAAAAACTAACCTTAAGTTCACCAAGTAAACCTCGACTGAACTTTCATTTCCTGTTATTCTCAATTAAACAATCTATATACTAACGGATTTACTCACCCAATATTTAACATTAGGGGATTTTGCAATAATATTATGGGGTTTGCATTCACACTGGACATCCATAAACTCAAAAAAAAAGCTTTATTTTATTTAACTTGAAAACTGAAAATTATAGAAATTTAAAAAATCGAATAAATATGGTAATGTGAGGTTCAGAGCTAGGATCAGAAGTACACAGGGCCCTCATTCATTCCCAGATGATGTGTTGTATAGGCGTTGCAAACAAACTCTGCATTAGCCATGAGGTTTTGATCGAAACAAACACACGTTGAAATGTATTTTAAATGAGCCTGCTTACATGACACCTCACTTGTGTCTGTCTAATGCTCAGCCTCTCCTGCCGACAGCCACGTGTTTTGGAATGGTTCCAAATGACAACATTCCACGTGTTTATGTTGGTTGGCTGCCATTATGTACCAAGAGTACATCATTTCACTGAGGAATTTCAATGCCATCATCCTCCCAAATTCTTCCTGCTTCCCAGAAATATTTTCTCTTTCTAGTCTGCCAGGCACAACCACCTCCGCTATGGAAGGTCTGCGAGATCAAACCAAAATCTTTATAACCTTTCTCTTCTTATGTCTTCTGCTTAGATCTGCTCCTCCCTCCGTTCGACTTCATGGGTATCAAATATGTTTGGTTTCTTTTGGACTCTTGCCTTTGACACTGGCTTTTTTTGAAATTATAATTACTTGTCTTATGTTGGAAAGTTTGTGGGTTCTTCTTTTTGGAGACTGTCTTGTCTGTCTTAGTACAATAATCGTGTTTAATTTCAATTCATTATGCCAAAAGGGACAACAAAACAATCCTGTTGCTGGAAAATCTGATGAGCTCAGCCAAAAAACATCCTCTTATATAATAAAAGTAAACCTATGTGTGTCTGGCGCGCTTCAATAATCATGTATACAAATTTAATTTTTATGAGAAAGAATTTGAGGCTTAATCTTAATAATGTTGAATAATAATAAAAAAAGAAAGGAAAGAATAATAACGTATGCAAATTTAATTTTATGAGAAAAGAAAGGGGAGACTTAGACTTGATAACTAATAATAATAAAAAAGAAAGGAAAGAATGTTCAAGAATTGAATGTAAAATTAATTGCCTATCATCCAATTAGAACATAGAATGTTTGTTTTAATATATTGCTCCTTGATTTTAGTTAATGTGGATATCACTTTTGTTATGTTAGATTGCTACGATGGTCAAGATGATGGATGTTGCTTAGACGTTTGACACCACTAATAGGAATGTTGTCAACATTGTGGTTATTTATAACATCATAGTCCCAAACAATGTCATATTCACCACATTTTGTTAGAATAGTTTGTGACCACACATTTGCTTCGAAAGTTATAGTAAAGCTGTCGACTGACGTGTGATGTCACTTGCGGTTTACTCCTCAACTGAAATATTTGAAACCAGTTTCAATGCAATGTAAAACTAATAGGATTCAAAAAATAGAGCAATAGTGAATAAAAATGTTTTGTTTATTCTATTTGCATATTTAATGTGGCTTTTTATGGTTCATATCATTTATTACTTTAAAAAAATTAAAATGAATGTCTATAGATGGAGTAAACTTTACTCTCATAAGCCCCATCTGAGGAGGTGCCGCTCAAAGCACGTTTTCTTGTCTTGACCGAGTACAAAATCGACTTAGCTATCTAGAGAAGTATGACCTTTTATCTTCCCTAGAGCTTCTTTCTTTTAGAAGAGACGTGGCTAGTCTTTCTCTACTCTATTTTTATTTTCATGCTAGATGCTCGAATGAACTCCAATCCCTGTAAATCATTTCTGTAAAATCCTATTCACATCAAGAACTCGTCTAGCTACAACCACTGCGAAGAACTTTACTTTCTCCCTCCGTGTACCTAAAACCAAACGGAACTTCCATGAACAAAGTTTCTTTCCTAAATTTTGCATCTGTGAAACACAGTATCACGGGGCTACTTCCCTACTGGCTACAACGTGATCGTTTTTCAAGTTCTATGTTAATAAATACTTGTCGATCCGTCCTCTTAAATAATCGAATTCTGTCCATTCCACCCATCGTTTTTAATCCTCTCATAGTATTGTTCATCGTCTAACTGACAATCTCATGAACCCTTATTCTTGAGTGGCTTTAAAGCCTTGATAAGTGGGGACCCATTAGTATACCTCTTTCTAATCTATTGTTATTTCCAATGAAGGTGCCCGACTGAGCTCCACTTCCTGGTTTCTTCCTTGTAAGACATTCACAGCAAGAACTCATCTTCTACCACAACGAAAAGACTTTCCTTTCTCTCGCCATGTGTCTAGTGTCAGCCGGAATTTCCATGGAAAGAACTCTTTTACAAAGCTTCCCACCTGTGGAACACAACTCTGCAGGACTGCTTCCCTGCTGATTACAACTTAGTTGTCTTCAAATCCAATGTCATAAAATTCCTGTCATGGATTGCCCCGAATGTAATACAAACACAGTTCATGTCATTGATCAATGATAGTACTCCCATAGTGTTCTTCATCTTTCGGCTGACAATCATTTCTGTCTCATTAACCCTTATCCCCGAGTGGCTCTTGGCCATGATAAGTGGTAACTCTGATAGCAAAAAGCGTAAATAAATCAAAAAGATTTTTACATGCAAAAAATTGATGCAAAAATCCAACAATAACTGCAACTTGATCTGAGTTGCTGACTCATTCTATTTTGATTAATTGTTTCTGTAAATCAATTTGCCTTCAATTCAACTAGTTTTATTGCGTTCAAATCAAGAACAACTTGAGCCATGGTTTGAGCCGTTTTAATACACTGTAAGGATGTATGTCTCTCCATAATAAGAATCGTTTTATTACAAACAACTTTTATTTTCTTTGTGTGCTTCCACTTTTACAATTGCAAATAGTATTTCTCTGTAGACATTGACTAAATTAATCACAGTAATTAAGTAAATTTTATTGCAAAAATAAACATTCTGAGTGATGGACACTCCTTGTCTATCTATAAACATATCAGTTTATTCGTTTTAAATTGTTAATCTGATTTAAACATCAATTCAAGCAAATTTATGATTGGATTTAATTACATTAGAAATGAAAGTGTTTGTCCAACAAGACTCCTTTTATTGATCAGGGTTGTTTGGGGGATTTTTTAAAACTTGTTTCCACTTCTTTCTTTCTTTTTAATTTGGTTATTTCTTATCTTTCTTTGTTTTTACAGTATATCAACTCCATCATGTTTTGTAGTTGATCCACAGAACACAATATCTTTTGTGTTTAATTTAAAATGAAGACTTTTGCTGATAGATCGGGGCAGGGGTGAGGTGGATAGTGATTGCATTCTTTACTCAACAGTATTATTGCAAAAGTGAAAATGATAATTCTGGCTGGATTTGAACCCTGATTGCCATTTTTGTGACCTGTGTATGTGATCATCATGCTAATCACACTCTTCATTTATTTTTCTATAATGATTTTCATTTCAAAACTGTTATATTTTAGTGAATTTTTTATCCAACTAATTTCTTTGGATTTACTTGCTTCGATTTTGAAAATGTGTTTGTATTATTTTTTCAAAGACTTTGGAGGGAAGTTGTTATTTTCTTTTTTTTTCCTTTTTATTTTCATTTCCTTTAAGATGTTTTTTTTGTTTCTTTTTTAAATTTTGTTTTTGCTGTTATTTTTCAGCTTCCTTTCGCATTCACTTGTAATAAATTTGCTTCGTATCTTTTGATTGATTTCTGGGTTTTTATTTTCATTTTATTTCTTTTTTTTATAATAATTTTTTTTACGATTTTCCAGGGTTTTTTTCTTTTTCTTTTTTCAGTTTTCTAATTTAGTTTCCCCTTGGATTATATTGGATAATTTTTCTTCTCTTGTCTTTTTTCTTTTCCCTTGAGGACATTTTTTAAATTTAATTTTGAGGTTCTATTCTTCTATAATTTATTTTACTTTTTTCTGACATTTTCTTTTTACTTAATATACACTATTCCATTTATTCTTTCTCAACCTATTTAATATATATATATATATATATATATATATATATATATATATATATATATATATATATATATATATATGAGATTCTGCATAATATCTTTTGCTTTTAAGTATTTACAAGTTTATCTTTATCTTCATTTTTCTTCTGTTAATTTCATCTGTGACATTTTTGCAACTTTTTATATATTCCTTATTTTTTTTCCCCCAAAAACCTTTTTATTTACTCCTTTTTATTCTGCTCATTCCGTTCGCATCTTCTCTTTTTATTCTGCCATTTCCTTTCCTGTCAGTAACTTTTTCCCCCATTGATCATAAACCTCAGTGAATATCTGATGAGAAATCTTTACCATTTGTCGATTTGAAAAGGCAGAGCGGCGAGTTTCCCTTCTATAAGACCATAATGAAGAATTAAGCACTGAAGTCAAATGTATTCACAAAGATGCCATGTCATGTGGCGAAAGGGCCACACTGGTTGCCAAGGAAATTGATTTTCATGTGTAAGGAATTGGATATCATATTAAGATCAAAGATGCCCTTTTGATACTTCACAAGCACGCACACACACGAACACGCACACATATAGATATAATGGGAAGGAATTTAAGAGATATGAAGTGGTGAGGATAGGAAAGAGACAGAGAATAAAAAA
>OY744519.1:111374644-111429644 GCA_963556195.1 Sepiola atlantica | reverse complement strand
ATGCCCTTCCCTAGGGGAGCGAATATATTATTATTATTATTATTTATATAAATATTAACATCCACAGACACATATATAAGTGCATCTCATTGATTGCTGATATAAAGATGCACCTGTTTAGTTCTTTTGAAAATTGAAAGCTATACTATGTCGCCTATCTTTATACATTCATCCTTTTAAACAGGTGCTGCTTCCATGATTTACAAGAATTCACTTGTGGGTGCCAGCTCTTCTTTGAGCGGCTCAGAAATCTTTTAAGCACTTGGGCAAGACATCCATTTATAAAACCACAGCAAAGAGCTTCCCTTCTCAGTGTAAACTTTCAAGATACAAGAATATATATATATATATATATATATATATATATATATATATAAACATTAGAACAGCCTACGCAGTTAACCAGCGTTTCGATATTAGTACATCCCTACGGAGCTGCAAGATCAACTAAATATTAAATTGTTCCAAAAGAAATCAAACAGAATAAACCATAAAATTGGCCAGTAAAAAATAACTTTTTGCAACGTCGTAGCTATCGGGGTAGTTCGGGTAAGACTCTTTTAAACGTGGCATTATCAGTGACCATCAGAAATCAACCTCTCCCCGCAACGCTTAAACATTGGAAGGGCATAGTTACCAACCATATACATGCATAAAATACACATATAGTATGCATAAAACTTTCCTACTCTCGCATGCCCAGAGAGTACTTATACTCGAATCAATAGCAGGCAAGCTCAACCTAGATTCACACACGCACACTCTCTCATCGGCTAGACATGGATAGAAAACCAACCACCTACACATATATCTCACCATGTATTAAATGTTTACATACACAGCTTATAGGGAAACAATTTGCAATAGTAGACACACACATTTATTCATTACACATTCAAATATACCTCTGAATTAATATAATTATATGTAGGCTTAAGGAAAAACCTATATCAAATTACACAGTCACTTAAAACAATTATTAATGTTATTATTATTATGGTTTAAGATCGGTCTATTATGGCTCTTAATTATTTTTTCTAAGTTTTTTGTACAGGTATTTGTAAGTTTAACAGTATTCTTATTAAATATTTTATGTAGAGGATTGTTTGCAGGAAAAAAGATCAACAAACATATGTCCAATTTTGGATTTTGCTTACAGATTAAACGGGGAGTGTACCAAATAATTCTCCTGTTTCTATTTTTCCTTCTAATGCTCCTGTTATTTCTGCCGTGA
Organism: Sepiola atlantica; assembly: GCA_963556195.1. NCBI lineage: Eukaryota > Metazoa > Mollusca > Cephalopoda > Sepiida > Sepiolidae > Sepiola > Sepiola atlantica. The sequence continues at coordinate 111,428,410 of OY744519.1, read as the reverse complement.
TACTTAATCTTTGTGTTAACATAACCACTGTTTTGTATAGCATTGTTGTATGTGTAACTATTGTTATTAAAGATTTCTTCATTAGAGGAATTACTGCTAATTCTATGGCTAATTGATATTGGGATATGTTTAATAATAGAATGGGGGGGGGTGACTTGACTTAGAATTAATATATATTGAGTCATAATTTTCTTTCATATATGGTTTATATATGCCAGGAATAAGGCTGAATGTAAAATCTATGAAGTTGGTAATCTTAATTCCTGCTGTGATCTCAGTTTTAAGCCCTAAATTCTTCATAGTTTTGTGTGTAAGCTTTTTAATTCTTTCAGCTTTGGAGTTAGTGCCATTTTTTTTCTAATTATAGCCAGGCCATCATCCCTATACAGTGTTATATCTTTAACATTAATCACACCCGATTCAGTAAGTTTATATAAAATAAAGAGTCCTACTAAATCAGACATCTTAGCAGAACCTCAGTGTGCCCATCGCCACATCAAATGAATCTGTAAAATCTTTTTTCACATATTATTGATTATTAGAAATTAGTAATCTTACAGCACTTATAGATGATATTCATTTCTTCACTATTAATATCCGTATATATATATATATATATATATATATATATATATATATATATATATATATATATATATATATATTAGTATAATATTTTTTATATATAATCGTCTAATATGAATTATTGGGATTATTTCAAGGAAGAGGCTATATTGCCGGTCCCGGCAAAATAACGATTCCTGCGTTATTTTGCCGGTTCATGTATATTTAACTAAATTGTTAAACATACAGTGACGCCCGGCACAATAATTATTTACTAATGTAAAGGGATCGTTATTATGCCGGTTCATTTCTTTAAAAAACCTAATTGTTATGGCCTTGCGAAAGAAAATGTAATTAAATAAATAAGGGCAAATATTTAAAAACAATTTGTTTTCATCATCAGTTGTGTCGGTTAAAGAAATAAATAAAAAAAATCGACCTGCCCTATTGTGTCGGTTAAAGAAATATCTGCTTTTAATACAAAAAACATTAAAAGTAAAATAATTAAATGAACGGAAATATTAGAGACAATTAGATTATTTAGTCGAATTTCAAGAAAAACTTCGATAATGTTAAAATATACAGAAAATCACTGGATTTAAACAGTTTCTATTTTAAAATGTTCTTTCAATGAAATCATAAAATAAGTCGTAATTTTGAAGAGTTCACTCCTAATCGAATCAACCGGAAGTAAAAATTAATTTTATCGTTATTTTAAAATATATTGTCGCTTAATAAAGTTTTAAATTATACAAAAAATCAATCAGGCAAAGTTTAATTAAAAACAAACAAAACAAACAAAAAAAAATCAATCAGGCAAAGTTTTAAATAAAAAAAACAAAAAAAAAACAATCAGGCAAAGTTTTAAAGCATAAATAAAGTTTTAAATAATACAAAAAAATTAATTTAAATAATAAAAAAAAAGTAATTTATAGTTAAATAAACACGAGCCGCAAAATAACGTAAGACTCATTATTGTGCCGGGAGTCACTGTATGTTTAACAATTTAGTTAAATATACATGAACCGGCAAAATAACGCAGGAATCGTTATTTTGCCGGGACCGGCAATATAGCCTATTCGTTATTTCAAACGATGCTGTTTTAGTGTATGTCCTCTGAATGTGACTATGGGTGTTCATGACTTCCCCACATTAAAATCCGACCTTGTGTCTGACTCTACCTTCGTGATGAGGCAGTGAAATAGGAACTATGGATATTCGCATTTCCTTAACTAGGAGTTGTTTCTGGTTGGACCACCTTCAGATGTGTCTAAGCGCCTCCATCTCATATGATGTTTAATGCTTCTTCTGTAGCTGAACTCTAACTTTAAGTCTTTCCCTAAGTCAAATGATCAAGCTAACCGCTCAACAAGCTTATCTGCATATTACTGCAAAGTCATTTAAGTGGCACTAATTGTAAATTCAAAACACCCTACATCAAGTTAATCCAAATTTACACAATAGACGGACATTCTTTAATATAGTTATATATACATGCGATATCTTTTGCAAGGTTAACTAATTTGCATATAGGTTTTGAAACAGAACATTTTATTAATTGACTATTATTGGTTATTGTTTTTTTAATTCAATGATTGTTTTGATTTTAATAGAACAAATAGGTCTGTTTTGCAATATTCTTTTCTTTGTAGTCACATTTAAAAGATAAATAAATTTTGCATTAAAATTACAAAGATGTTAATGCTTATCTAATTATATGAATAAACGAAAAAAAATTTTGTGTTTGTGTTTACAACAAAGTTATGAATGAAATGTTTATTAATTTAAATTAATGTTTTATATATGTCAAGTCGCAAACTTGGCAAAGCAATAGCTAGTCATCAATTCCAGCTAATACTGAATTAAATCGAAATCACCATGTTTTTGTGTGATCGTTTGATCAGGCCGTTGATAAATTGATGTCATGATGTTGTGTTACTCCCCATCATCATCATCATCATCATCATCATCATCATCATCATCATCATCATCAAAAGTTGTTTAGATCAATGCAGCATATGAATAGCGTGTGTATAGTATACAAGTCTTTCACTATGATGAACTTGGGAATCTGTACCGAAATTTCGACATGAACCCTTGGTGCAACGGATAAAGTGTTTAGTAATAATCACTTCTAAGTGACAGTCTTATGGAGGTTGAAGGTTAAATACAGGCGATTCTAAGAATATAATTAGAGATTACTTAAGACTTCTTCCCAATCATGGCTGACGGAACAAGAGAAGCCTACCTCTATGGATTAAATAAAAAGTTCCGTTCAAAATTCCACGCAGATTCCCAAGGCAATACTAAATAAAAAATAGAAATGAGAAAACACTAGAAGGCTACGAAGATGATGATGATGTGTTAACTGTAATATATTTTTATGTTTTACTATTAGGGCTCGTCCTAATATTTCAGGAGGAGTCTATTATATTAAGGTGTCTGTCCCATTTTCGTCTAAATATTTTTTTGTTTTTCTATTCTTCTCCACGTTTTTAGATGTGTTCTAGCAGGCTCTGTCTGTCAGGTTATCACGCTATGTTTAAAATAGCATTTCCGTTGGTCTGTCATACTTATATTTTAAATAGTATGTTCTTTAGTTTGTCATACTTACATTTTAAATAGCATGTTAAACTTCATCCATGCATCTCTATAAGAGGCTCTATACGTTCATTGGTCTGTCAGTCTTAAGTTTGAGGTATCATTTCCATTGCTATACGTTCATTGGTCTGTCAGTCTTAAGTTTGAGGTATCATTTCCATTGCTATACGTTCATTGGTCTGTCAGTCTTAAGTTTGAGGTATCATTTCCATTGCTATACGTTCATTGGTCTGTCAGTCTTAAGTTTGAGGTATCATTTCCATTGCTATACGTTCATTGGTCTGTCAGTCTTAAGTTTGAGGTATCATTTCCATTGCTATACGTTCATTGGTCTGTCAGTCTTAAGTTTGAGGTATCATTTCCATTGCTATACGTTCATTGGTCTGTCAGTCTTAAGTTTGAGGTATCATTTCCATTGCTATACGTTCATTGGTCTGTCAGTCTTAAGTTTGAGGTATCATTTCCATTGCTATACGTTCATTGGTCTGTCAGTCTTAAGTTTGAGGTATCATTTCCATTGCTATACGTTCATTGGTCTGTCAGTCTTAAGTTTGAGGTATCATTTCCATTGCTAAACGGGCAGATTGAATGGATCTGTTGTTGTTTTATTATTAATAATCAATGACCAACTTTCTTCCTCAAGTTAACCTTGAATTGGATGGTTGCCGTGTCTTCGATTCAGCCAACTTCTCGTTTTATGTTTGCCAATCAATATTTTGTATCATTGAAAAACTTGCTTTATTGAATGTTTCTTTCAACGGTTTAATATTTTTGTCTTCTTTATATTTTCAGGTAAGTGAATTTCTTCATTTAAGGTAACGTGTTGCATGTTTTCTTTGCAAAGAACTTCTTTACACATTTTCTTTTTTACATTCTTGCATCACTGTTTTACATTTAACTTTTTTATTTGATATATAGATCCAATAATTCTAAAATATTAAAAAAAAATTTTTATCAAAGAAAATGTACTTTTTTGTGTTGCACTTTCGAAATAATATTTCTTATTTTACTTTTATATCTTTCTTCTTCAATATCTTTTTCATTATGATTTTTCCTCATTTTTTTTTAATCTGTCGTCAGTTGGTTTGCATATAAAATCACTGAATGCACAACTTTTGCGATATTGAATTTAATAGAGTCTTTTAAAGAATTATGTTTCGGAAGATTTAAGACGAGGATTAACTAATTTGAATTATTCGAACTACTGTTCTCATCTTTTCAACCGATGTAATCTTCAACCTTTTTCAGGCACGTTTTGTCAAACTCAGGAATATTTATATCGAACTTGGGAATCTCTACGGAATTTCAAACATAACCGTTTATTTAATCCTGCTCTAGTTCAATCAGTCATGGCCGGGAAGAAGTCTTAAGTAATTCTTAATTATATTCTTAATATTGCCTTTACTGAGGATTGAACCTTCAACCTCCAGAAGACTGTCAGTTAAAACTGATTATAACTTTGCACTTTATCCATTGCGCCACAAGGCCATGTCGAAATTCCGTGCAGAGTTCCTAGTTCGACATAAAGATTCCCGAGTTCGACACGATACACTTGAAGACGGTTGAAGGTTACATCGGTCGAAACGTTGTGAGAATAACATCCAAGATAAGAACAGTAGTCCGAATAATCTCAATAATAGAAATTTTCAAAGAATCTTTTACGCATTCGATTAAATGCTGCTTCCAATCATAGTTATAGACATTATTTGAATAGCAAATACAAGACATAGTTTCTCTTTATATTACCACTAAAAGAATATCCGAATATCCGTTCCAGGATGGGTAAAATTGATTCTCCGAACAGAACAGTTTTTCACCACATTTATGTCCCCCCTAACGAAGATTAAAATCAAGATATAACGATAATAAACCTTAAGTCTAGAATCCTTATTCTAATTTTGATTAAAATCCATTACATGCTTAAGGGGTCTTAACAAGAAATTGAAATTCAAGGAATCTTGCTTCATTGATGTTTATGACTATGGATCAAATTCAATGCAAATCTGATCTATTTTAATTTTCAAATAGGAAACCTCCATGTCCCTGAAAAAAACCTTTAAAATCCTAAAATTTGGGGAATATTTATTAATAGATATCTAATACCTATTGTTTAAATTTCACAAAAGTCGGATGTATCTGAATTTTTCCAAAGGCTTCCACCCCCTTTTTACCCCTTTAAATTAAACTAAATATAGCCCACATTTGGACTCCTTACGTTTAGCAGCTGTGTTCTAAAATTCATAATGATCGGTTAATTAGTTCAGGAGTGAATCCTTTACATACACATATATAAACATACCTAACTTTATAAAAACAGAGATTATTCATTTTTACAAAGAATTAATCAGGATCTTGACAAAAATTTTACATTTATCGATATTACTTGAATACAAGTCATAGTTTCTTATATTACTACTAATAGGCGCCCACATACATTGCAACTGAGGACACTTGTGTTCTCCTCATGCTCCCACCCACATTACAATTTTTATTCCTATTTTTTATTCCTATAATTGACAATTTACAATATATAAATAAAATAAAATAAAATAAAATGCTGTTTCTGGATGTCCCACAGGAACGCTGGCCCCACAAAATTAAGGTGAAAACCTTTAATACAAAATGAATACAACAATTGGATTCCTTATGAGATTTTGCATGAGAAAAATTGTCTTCTCACAGAAGATTGAGATTCAATATTTACAAATTTAATGATTCAGTATTTGCATTATTTTTCTTTTTTAAATTGGAAAATGTAAATGTAAATACTTAAACGTGTTGACAAAAATAATTAAAAGTAATTGAAAATGCTATTAATTCTTTTTGTTTATCGATTATAATGTATGATTAAATTAAAGTTGAACATAACCATTTAAAAAAAAATTAAAATTTAATACCGAATCCACTTTTTTGTATTTACATTTCTTTACACACACTTATATGACATTATCATCATTTATCTATAGCTTTTACTGAAAATGGAATGCTCGAAATTTTTGTAACAATTTTGTTTTCATTTAAAACTTGCTGCATAGAATTTGTCATACATTTATTTAACATTATAAAGCATTATTAAACTAAAAGTATGGCTTTTAAAATATTTGTTCAGAATATAAAATGTGTTCTCATAAGTTTAATATTGATATTCAAATGCTGTTGATATTTTAGAAATATTTTTTGTATTAAATTGTTTCTTATAATGAACTTGGTCAGAAAAATATATTTTTGGATGATTCAATCATCAATTTTAATGGACACATTTCGTCTTTAATATTCATGTGTCACTATTTACTAAGGCCAAAATCCACTCGAGGATAATGGTTAATGAGATTGTCATACTATGAGAGGGTTGAAAACGATGGATGGAAAGGACAAAATTTTACTACTTAAGAGAATGGATTAACAAGAATTTGTTGACATTGAACTTGAAGATGATCATGTGGTACTCTGCAAGGAAGTGTGATAATACGTTCCACAAATTAGAAGTGTTTGGAAAAAACTCTTTTCATGGAAATTCCGTTTCGTTTTATATACACAGGGAAAGTAAGGAAAGTTCTTTGCAGTGGTGGTAGAGAGAAGAGTTCTTGCTGTGAAAGTTTTACAGGGGGTGGGCAGAGATTAGAGCTCAGTCGAGCACCTACCATGAAAATAACAATAGAGTAGAGAAAGACTATCAACGTCTGTAGATTTATAACAGAAATATCATAGGTTATCGTCGCTCAACCAATCTAAATTATCGTTCCTTTTATAGTTCTCCCTGGAGACTGTTGCAAAGGCTTGCATAATCATTTTTAGCTTTGTTGTAAAATATAATCTGTGCACTTAATGGACGAAAGTGATATTCAGTTATTTCTACCTTTCTTGTCAATTCCAAATATGGTCTTATTTTTCCTCTACAACACACCGTTCCTGAGATTTCACCTATGTGAATATTCATTGATAATCAAATTATATAGATATATAGATTGCTGCTTGAACTCTCTTTACTTTACATTATATATATATTTTGGGTAAGCAGATTTTGATAGGCAATATATAACCACTGATTAATTTGCATGGGCGTACAAGTACTTTTTGGTCTAAATTAGTCTGGCAAATGGGACTTTAGTAGCTTCATTTAATTTCCTTCTCAATATAAGGTTGTATTACTTTTTTCTTTGTTCATTGTGGAAATATTGTTAATTAACTCTTTGAAAATGTTGTACCAAATGACCTCCTATTTGCAGATCTCAACATTGCATTTCATTTTACCTGATGGCTTTCATCTTCTCTTGTCTCAAGTGTTTTTATTTTTATGTCTGTATGCTTTCTTTGATACTTGTAATCATGTCATATTCTCAAAGTCATTATCTAAGGTTTATTCAATAACCTTTGAAATAAATATTTGCAGACAGCTTTTTATATTCCTTTTATACAGGAGTTGTCTTCTCTTTGTTAATCTTTTTGGGAGGCAAATGATAGAGACGTAAATATTTAGTTATTCATTTTTGAGAGGTAATCAATTGTAAACATATCGATTCAATGGTGGAGTAAAGGCGCATTTCCCACAGAAATGTAGCACATAACAAATCTATATAACAAAAGTGAACGTACGTGTGTCCAGCTCTCTTCAATAATCACGTATGCAAATATATTTTTATGAGCAAAGAAGGAGAGCCTTAATCTTAATAATAACTGATAATAATAAAGAAAGGAAAGAATAATCATGTATGCAAATTTAATTTTCATGAGCAAAGAAAAAGAGGCTTAATCTTAATAACTGATTAAAAAAGAATGAAGGAAAAAATTTCTTTTACTTTTAATAGACACAACAACAAAAATTCCCTTGTTCGTAATAATTTTGTGACTAAAACAGGAATTAATCTACGGGCACACATATGATTTATTTACAGATTCAGAAGAGAAAGAGAGCAGATTAGTTTATTTATTGAAGTAAAACTTATCTTTTATATTTAAAATTTTATTTTTATTTTTCTAAAAATTTACTCATGTATTTGTTTTTCTAGTAAGATTTAACTCATGTATTTATTCTTTTTTTATATGTTTTACCTCAATTAGTTGTTTTTTTACAGTAATATTTACATCATATCTGACAACAGCAGGAAATAAATTGTTATTGCTATATATAAATTACTTACTACTGCCCTGGGCAACGCCGGGTAGCCCTGCTAGTAAACAATAAAATTAAAGTAACAAAAGTAATAGAGATAATTATTTGATATGTTTTAGAAAATAAATAATCAAAAAATATTTCTGCTAGTTAATGAAGATGTTGTTGGCTGGCAAAATGCTGAAGTATTATCACTAGTAAAGCTGAATGAATATTCTGTGTTATAAAAATGGAGGACATTTCAAAGCTTAACTGTGCACAAAACAAACATGTGACAAAAAAGGTGGACGATGAACATAAGTTTTTATAAGATGTGTGAGTGCTACTTAATCTTAAGCATAACAGATGGATGGATGGATGGATGGATGGATAGACAGACAGACGGACTGACTGACCATCTGACGAGAAAGGGGGTTCTGCTTTTATGCATGGAAACATCTACAACAAGTAACATACGATTTTGAATTGAGTTCATTCAATCTGTGCTTGTAGCGATGAAAATCACAGTTCAAACTTAAATGTGACAGATCAACAAAAATCACATTTCAAACTTAAATGTGACAGATGAACAAATATCATATTTCAAATTTAAATGTGACAGATCCATAAATATCACATTTTAAACTTAAATGTGATAGATCAACGAAAATCACATTTCAAACTTAAATGTGACAGATCAGCAAATATCACATTTCAAACTTAAATGTGACAGATCAATATAAATGACATTTCAAACTTGAATGAGATCGATCAACGAACATCACATTTCAAACTTAAATATGACAGATAAACGAATATCACATTTCAAACTTAAATGTGATAGATCAACAAAAATCACAGTTTAAACTTAAATGTGAGAGATCAACGAATATCACATTTCAAATTTAAATGTGACAGATCAACAAAGATCACATTTCAAACTTAAATGTGACAGATCAACAAATATCACATTTTAAACTTGAATGAGATCGATCAACGAACATCACATTTCAAACTTAAATATGACAGATAAACGAATATCACATTTCAAACTTAAATGTGATAGATCAACAAAAATCACAGTTTAAACTTAAATGTGAGAGATCAACGAATATCACATTTCAAATTTAAATGTGACAGATCAACAAAGATCACATTTCAAACTTAAATGTGACAGATCAATATAAATGACATTTCAAATATAAATGTGATAGATCAACGAATATCACATTTTAAATTTAAATGTGATAGATCAACGAAAATCACATTTCAAACTTAAATATGACAGATAAACGAATATCACATTTCAAACTTAAATGTGACAGATCAACGAATATCACATTTCAAACTTAAATGTGATAGATCAACAAATATCACATTTCAAACTTAAATGTGATAGATCAACAAAAATCACAGTTTAAACTTAAATGTGACAGATCAACAAAAATCACATTTCAAACTTAAATGTGACAGATCAACCATATTGTCATATTTTCTCATTTTTCTGCTTGTCCGTGTAGTTTCTAAAATATTAAGATTTATTTTTATAACAAACTTAAGTTTATGTTTCTAAATTTTTTATATGAGGAATAATAATTTGGATAATTTGAATTATTCAGACTACTGTTTTCATCTTGGATGTCATTCTCACAATGTTTTGGCTAATGTAATCTCTGACCTTCTTTACAATATGTATGAACTTTCAAATAGAACCCTTTATTTAATCCACATGGTAAGACTGCTCTCGTTCTGTCAGTCAGTTCTAAGTGGTTGTCTTTTAGAGGTTGAAGATTCAATGCCTAGTACAAACGATACTAAGAATACAATTAAGTTCTGTAATCATATGAGTATTTTTGAATTTCAGTAATCATGCTGAAATTCTAAAATAGTCATGTACACATGCGATTAAAACCATTTTTATACATCTTACCTTTTATCATACCAGCATATTCGTATCTCACCTGAACCTGGTCAAAGTGTTTATAATGCAGATCTTAACAGCAGCCGTTGTGACTTTGTTGTTAGTCTACAGTGAAAATTGGTCTCATTGTTTATCGGACAAAGAAAACAGTTGATTTTGCTTGAGTTGGTGAACGGAACAGGCCAAGAAGGAACCAAGCTTTGATCGATACAAGTGAGCCTATGTATTAAATATGCAGACCACAAGGACATTTGTGGCTGGAGCAAGAGGGCAATTTGTATGTCTCTGTCTATCAACCCTAATCACCAATGCCTACCCGTCTATCTGCTGATATTATTCGGTTTGACTATTCATTGACCATTCCACAGTTGCCATCATTGCTTTCTGCTTCCAGTCCCAGAGTTTCTCTTCCTCTTTTCTGACTGTTTATTCTGGCTAAATGCTAAATCTCAGTTTATCTAATATGAATATCTGGTCAGTTGGTCGGCTATCAGTTGAAGAGGGGAAGAAAGAGGGGCAGCAACTACTGAAATATTGATCTTATGAACAGCTCTACAAACTCGACCTCGGCTGGGAGAGTAATCACACTAACATGGATGGGGCCAGGGCAGTGCACATGTATGTGCGCGTGTGCGAGAGACTATGCACACTAAACAATAAGGGGAGAGAAAGAGAGAGAATGATAGCCTTCAAATGTAGTTGAGAGAAGGGAGCTAGAATTATGGCTGATAAAGGGGACAATCTTGGGAAACAGTTTTTATTCTCACTGATTTATTTTCATTTTTGCCAGCTGCAATAGAATTACAGAAAAAAATGTGTTGAATTTAAAACAGAATTACATAATTACTTAATTATTCTTATTTTTGTGCTCAGAATATGATGGATACGCAATTTACTGGAACATGCTTTAGAAAATTTGTCTATAATTTTTTAAAACATTTCATTAAATAATATATATATGTAGAAAAAATAGGTGAAAAAGTGAATAACTGCATAACACAATAAAATCAAAACAAACTCATGTACATAGCCAATATTTCGTCTTTGTTTACAGAAAAACTTCATCAGGATACAAAATTAGATTGAATCCTTATTAAAAATTATAAGAAATATATTAGCAGTAGACATGAGAAAGTAAGGAAGTGGAAGAGGCAGAAAGGGGAAGAAAATCAGGAAATAAATATGTTTTAGGTAATCATACCGAGGAATGATCCAGAGTTCGAATCATGCGACTGCTTGATAGATGCATGTCCGAATCCTGTCAGCAGCTACACTTTTTTAGAGAATGTTCTGAGATTAAATCAGACAAAAACTAATAGCTTTATTTGGTAGGAAGTGATTTGTTAACATTATCTACTTATAAAAGGGATAGTAGAATTTAAAATTTTGCAGTTGACCTGACGAATTCCTTCTTGGAATGAAACACAGATGTTTCTGTGTAACTTACTTGCCATAAGTATATTTTACTGTACTAAAGCTGAGTTAATCAACATTATTTTTTCCTAACATTGTTTTTCCTAACATTTTTTTCCTATGTATTTTAATCCCACAAAATGTATGTTAAAATATTCCTTGATATTGGGATTGAGTTATATTTGAAAAAAATCCATTATGATTGTTCTAATTAATCGTCATTTTCCATTTACTCATCAAGTTACCCATTTGTTACTAAATGTCTGTCTATTACTCTCACCCTCTCACTCACTGTTTGACCCCCTCCTGCTCTTATTTTATACAGTCTATAACTCTCGCTTTCTTTCTCTCTCTCTCTTTCTCTCTCTTTATCTCTGTTTATTATAAGTCAAAGATAATAAAACTAACTATAAGACAGAAAATTGGAATAGTTCATTCTAAACAATAGAGAATATCACAAGTATAAATACTATTTAACCTATAGCTGGAGAAAAAGAGAGAGAAAGACAAAGGGAGAGGGAACGAGGGAGATATAGTGATTAGAAAAACTAATTTTTTATTTTGTCTTTTTGTTTTGTAAAGTTTAACTAGTTTTGCAAACTCACTTTTTCCTGATTCAAACAATCAATTAGCTCAAAGGCTGACTCAATAGCTCCCATTTTTTCTAATACATATTCTATATACTGGAAGAATACCTGCACAAGACGAGTAAAATCAATTCCCTGAACAGAACAATTCTGCACCACTTCTATGTCCTCTTACAAAGATTACAATCAAGATATAATGATATAAAACCTGATGTCTAGAATCCTTATTTTAATTTTTTATCGAAATTGATTACATGATTTTGATTCTAGAAAATGTCTCAAATTTATAGAATCTTGAGAAGAAATTGAAATTCAGGAAATCTTGCTTCATTGGTGTCTAATGACTACAGATCAAATTCAATAAAATCGGATATATTTAAATTTCCAAATGGGAGGTTGTGCCCATATCATGCATCCAGGAAACCCTTTTAAATATTCCAAAGAAACTGAAATTTAGAGAATATTTATTAATTGATGTCTAATATCTATTGCTAAAATTTCACAAAAATTGGAGAATCTTTGTTACCTTGGTATAAAACTAAATTAAACTAAATATAGCAGCTGTGTTTCAAAATTTATAATGATCTGTTAATTAATTTAGGAGTGAATCCTGTACATACAAATATATAAACACACCTAACTTGTATATTATTATTTCATGTATATATGCATATAATATTATAAGATGATATAATATATTGCGTATGGACTTTAAGTATTTACTTCAACAGTGCTCAATACGTGAGTAGAACTTAGTAGTAGTATTAGTAGTAGTAGTAGTATGAAAATATATCCATATATATATCTCACTTATCTCTTCCTGATCTTCATAAATGATCTTCCAAATCATATTCTGAGATTGTTCATTGACATCCATGCCGACAACACAACAAATGAAGGCAAGGCCTGGAGGATGGACCTCTTAGGACTACTCAGGACGAATACCTCAGCCTGACAGATAAAAGGCCACCGAAATGTTTCTGCTGGACTGATTGTTGAGATCGGAACCTCGGTTGGCATGTCCGAGAATGTGAACGAGTAGCAAATAACTGTCACAATTATTTGCCAATGATGCTTAGATATTACTGTATTTATTGTATCTGGGTAAGTACATTTATTCCTCAAACGGGTAGATCAGCTTACCCCATAAAATGCCTCTTTTAAGCCTATTCTCCATAAGGAGTCAATATCTTTTTCTCTTGGGGTTGACTTCCATGAACTCGATATTTTTTATTTTACTTTTTGACGTTCACCTTTGAGAAATTACTTGTGGGACTGGTAACTCGAACGTGTTAAACACGACGTCCATTAATTATTCTGTAGTGTGGTTTGCTACAATATCGGAATATCTGTTCCTGATTTGGTTTAAATGTCTCTTATGGCTAAATTTTGGTTCTTTCACCACATAGAGTATATTCTCAATTCTATAATCTCAATTTCCGAAAATGACTTATTCTTCTTAAACCTTCAGAAAAAAACCCTTTTTTAACAATTTGCAAACGTCCTTTTTTGACATTTATTTTTTGTTTCGGTTTCTGATGCTGCGCTAACAGTTTTTCGAAACTCGTCTTACTATTTCTTGCTAATCTAGCTATCACTGAAAACCTGCAAGATGAAAAGTCATCCTTAGCGGTCATTCTATACATTTGTAAACAATCCTGTGTAGCTTTTTCCGAAAATGACTTATTCTTCTTAAACCTTCAGAAAAAAACCCTTTTTTAACAATTTGCAAACGTCCTTTTTTGACATTTATTTTTTGTTTCGGTTTCTGATGCTGCGCTAACAGTTTTTCGAAACTCGTCTTACTATTTCTTGCTAATCTAGCTATCACTGAAAACCTGCAAGATGAAAAGTCATCCTTAGCGGTCATTCTATACATTTGTAAACAATCCTGTGTAGCTTTTTCCATGGGAATACCCCTCGCTTTTTTAACGCTTTTTAGAATTATCAACAAATCGTTCCTTTTACTTTACATATACTGTTGGCGAAGCCAGTTCATTCTATTCAACTCTTGATAGAACCCCCTTTTTCTGGAGCCTATCAAATTCTGAGTTGATTTTTTCTTCTGACGCGAATGGAACATTTTGCTTCCTTTTGAAAGTTAACTGTATACTCGATTTTAACTCAAATTTAGCAATTACTTTATTGCATCCACTAAGTCCACCAGAAAAATCTTGTGCAATATTCGCTTTCAATTCTATTCATAGAATCTTTAATTTTTACATTCTGGCAAAAATAATTTATCTGTAAATCCCAGAGTTGAAATTTATCAATGAAATCTGTGCCCAATACATTTCTCGAGTTATTCATCACAAATAGTTTTAGTTTTCATGTTTTTCATGTCGCTATCAGTTCGCCTTTGAATTTGATTTTCTCTCTAGTTATGCTTTTTGCGATTTTTTTTAGTTCTCAATAAAGTTAGCTTGCCGATGTTCTTATATGTGTGTAGATTAATAATTGATAAATCGGACTCTGAGTCTAACTGCATTCTTATATTCTTATTTAATATTTTAACTTGAGAAAACTTCCTAATATTTTCAATTTCGTCTAAGTTGGTAATTCTGATAAAACTCTTAGTTTTATGTTTTGTTTTGCAGTGAGTACTTTTATGTCCTATGAATCGCATTTAAAGCATTTCTTAGTTTTATAAGGACCCTCTCTGTACCAGTGCATCTGTCTGTAACTGAAGCTCGGTTTAGGAGGAAGACTACTTCTATTTTGATTATCAAATTTAACTAGTGAAGTCATTTTGAATTGTGGATTTTTCTGATGTGGGACACTCCAGACTGTTCGATATCCTTCGAATCCTGGTGCATGCTAATAAACCGTTGGCAGTCCTCGGCTATTTGCTGGAGTGTTAGATCTGGCTGATTTTCAGTTTGCTAAGGACTCGCCTTCTAATTTCAGAGTCTGTGTTCAACAATAATCCTTGTGCAAATACGAGACATTTAAAGTTATTAGCACTTAATTCCAATAACCTAGATTCATCAGAGTGCTTATTTACTATGCTCGCAAAAGTTGTATTCTCCTCATTATCATTTCTTGAAAGGTTCAAAACTTTCACCTCTTGTAGAAGAGAGATGTTTTTGGACTAAATAATTCAGTCAACAATTGTATTGCTTCACTAAATTTTAGCTCGTTGTTTTTCTTTGGTAAAATGTAATTTAAAAATTTCGTATGTTGTACTGTGCCCAATTTCCTTAACAGTAACCAAACCTTTTTGAAATCAGTCCAGTTTTAACAGTCTGAATTATATATGTCTTCATAATGCCTGAAGCACCAGGCAAAATTAACCTTATTGTTTGGGTCGTAGTTGAAAATCTCAATGGCATTCCAAATTGTGCTGTGAGAGAACACACTTTCGTCTAGACAATTTTGCAGCCCATTTGACAATTCAAATAATTTCTGCTGTTGTTTTAGGGGTTGAATTAACATCTCCTCGAATCTTAGATTTTGTGTGAGCTGTTCTTTCTGTAGCTCTAATTTTTTTGTTTAAAATTTATTTCGGTAAGACTTTTGTTCAACCTATAACCGTAGTTGTTCATTTTGCTGATGCTTTAAAAGCTCCAAAATTACATGTTTAAAATCCTCCATGTTCTATGGTCACTCGCAATAACTGATTTTGTATATATATATATATATATATATATATATATATATATATATATTATTATTATTATTATTATTATTATTATTATTATTAACACAGTTCGTTGTTTTTCCTTATTACGAGTAAAGTTCGTAACAACTTAGTGAAAAGGAAAAAAAATAAGTGCGTACAAAACTTATTTACTTTATTTCTGGTTAACAAGAAGAAGAAAAACGCCAGAACTTTTTTTTTGCCTTTTCCTTCACAAATTGACTTTCCAAAATGTTTGCTTTAAAATTAATTCGTACTTAGAAAATGTTTTAATTATTTTTTTAGAAAACTTTTTTTTTCTCACTACAGCTATTTTTTAGAATTACACTTTGCTTGTTTAAATTCAATATAATTTCTTGCTCTCTTGTTAAACAAATAACTCGAGCACACAACTTAAAGTCTTTTTTATTTCCAAAGTCCCACAATTCAAATTTAGACAAAAACCTGAGTTTTCTGTTGCAAATGTTTGCATGGTTTATTTTCATGTTTTGAATAAATTCAAATCGTACAATATACGTTGTAAGAAACAATGTTAGACTGAATAAATTCAAGTACCTTGCCTCCAGGTTTTGTGGAATGTAGATTTCGAATCCTTGCTTCCACCATGTGTGACACAGGTTTGGGTAATGTTCGAATACATCTTCAACGTTGGTGTTGTGAGATGTAGTTTTCGAATCTTTGCCGCCAGTGTTGTGGCAATGTAAAGCTCGAAATCTCTTGTTACCAGACAAACACAGTGGTAGAATTAACAAAAGTGTATTAACAGAAATATGTTACAGAATTATGAGTCATGAGCTTGGAGCCATAACTGCCACAATTCTCGGTATTTATTTCCTTCCCACTGCAGGTAGATGTGACACAAAGTCAGAAGGTGTGGAGAGTCAATCAAGCGCCTCTAAAGAAAGAATACTCTGGCCTTTTAAAAATTACCTGGGCAGCATTGTCTGCATTCCTCGGTTGGGGCGCCTCAGGCAGTAAGCAATAAACTTACTCCACCCCAAAGAGGGTAGACAAGGCCTTAGAGGGTATACCTCCTAGGATTACTAAGGACGAATACCTCAACCCGACAGATAAAAGACCACCGAAATGACCCAGTTTCTGCCAGACTGATTGTCGAGATCAGAACCTCGACTGGTATGTCCGAGTACGCAAACGAGTGGCAAATAACTGCAACAATTAGTGGGATTTACTTCCTTCTAACTGAAGGTAGATGTGACACAAGGTTGGAATGTGGGGAGAGTCAAGCCAGCGCCCCTAAAAGGAGCACTTTGGCATTTTAAAAATAGCCTGAGCAGCGCCGTCGACATTACCCGGTCACGGCGCTTTAGGTAGTAAGCAATAAATCTACTCCACCCCAAAAAGGGGAAGCAAGGCATAGGAGGGTGGAACTCGTAGATCTACTCAGGATGAATACCCTAGCCTGACAGATAAAAGGCCACCAATGTGCCCCAGTTTCTGCTGGATTGATTGTCGAGATCGGAACCTCAACTGGTATGCAACCACCTGACGGCAAATGAATGGCGCGAGTAGATGGTATTTACTTCCTTCCCACCGCAGGAAGATGTGGCATAAGTCCGGAAGGTGGGGAGAGTCAATCCAGCACCCCCAAAAAAGGAGTACTCTGGCCTATTAAAAATTGCTTGAGCAGCCCTGTCGACTTCTCTTGGTCAGGGCGCCTCAAGCAGTAACCAATAAACTTACTCCACCCCAAAGAGGGGAGGCAAGGCCTGGGAGGGTGGACCCAGGATGAATACTTCAGCCCGACAGATAAAAGGCCACCGAAGTGCCTCAGTTTCTGCTGAACTGATTGTCGAGATTGTGACCTCGACTGGTATGCGACCATTGAAGCCACCTGATACCAAATAAATAGAGTGGGTCTATGCCAATGACGCTTAGATGTTACTGTATTTATTGTGTCTGGGTAAGTCCATTTATTCCTGAAATAGGTAGATCAGCTTACACCATAACAATTATTATTATTATTATCATTATTATTGTTACACCGGCCGTTCTTACACAGGAGAAACTGTGCTTTGTCTCCAGTGTCTCTGGTGACTCGCACTATTTATAGTGACAACCGGTGTAGTTTCTCCTGTGTAAGAACGGCCGGTGTAACAATTATTATTATTATTATTATTATTATTATTATTATTATTATTATTATTATTATTATTATCATCATTATTTATCTATTTTTTTCATATCACTGTAAGTAAATAACATTTTTAAAATCTAAATCTCTCTATTTATATAAACGACTTAAAAATAACATATGGCAATAATGAAAGCTTCTGCTTCTGTATTAAATAAACAATTTAGTAAAATTTTATTTCTGATATTTTTTCATTGAAGATTTTAGGGATTTTATTTTAATTAATGTTTAGCCTTTGTTTTTTCACACCCATTCTTGTAGGGTTTTTGTTACTTATGAAGTCATTTATATCTGATCTACTTCTGCTTGGTTTATTTTCTGCTTTCTCAGGCATTTTTAATAATCTATTAATCACAATTGTTTATCTAAGGATGTGTCAGCAATTCTAGTTATGACGTAACAAAAATAATCTCTTTTAACAAAAAAATAAATAAATAACAAGCCTTGTGCCAGTAAAAATCATGGCGGATCCTTAAACAGTTCCCCTCGTCTCAATTTTAGTGGGTGAATTCTTGTTGAACAGAAACCGTCATGGAAAGAGACTATATATTATGTATGTCTGTATGATGTCTATTATGTATGGGTGATGATGTATGGAAGTGAAATCTGGCCAGTAAGGGTTGAGGACATGCGTCGCATGGAGGAAATGATATGAGAATGAAACGATGGATGTGTAAGGTGAATTCTAATGACCTCAGAGGGAGATTAAATCTGGACAGTATAGGGAGATGTGTGCAGAACAGGAGACTTTGTTGGTTTGGTCAGGTTTATAGAATGGATGAAAGATCGTGGGTTAGTATATATAGAACAGTTCCGGTAGCAGGGTCTGTTGGCAGAGGAAGGCCAAGAAAAACATGGGAGGAAGTGATAAGGATAGACTTGAGAGAAAGAGGAATAAATAAAGACCTAGCCAGGGATAGGTTTGTTTGGAAGTCAATTTCTAAAAACTGTCCAACACAGGCCTGCATGTAAAACAGATGTTAACCTGATGGTGATGATGATGATGCTGTAGCCGTTAATCATGATGATGATGATGTATTCGGATGAAATAGTATGGTAAGCTACTAGACTCTAAAACCTTGATATTTTCATTTTGCTATGCAAAAGTACCAAGGCAATATTCACCTTATATAAAACTAGCCATACCTATCTGGTGTTTCCCAGGATGTAGTGAATACATTTTAGTTTTTAATTTTTATTCATTTTTACATTTTTAAACTTAAAATAAATGACAACTCCTATTATATTTTTCAATTGCTGTTTTTAAATTTTTTAGATGACTATTTAAAACTGTTCCATATTAGCAGTTGTCTGGGCCGGACTAAGTAATTTTGTTTAATAAATTGTAACTAATTAGGTTATTATATTGCCAATAACATGGTACAACAATAATAAATGAAAATTGTTTAGTCAGAAGCAAAGTGTGATTTGTCAGCTTAAATCCTATTTGAATTTGACTTTGAATATCTGACAAGATAATTTATATGTTAGAAACGATCTATCTAATTGTATATGTATATGCAACCATATTATCCATGTTAAAGGAATACAGATTGCTGTTGTCAATTCTTACACTTTTGAGATATGTGGATGAATATGCTAATTAGAAGTTGGTCATATTGATGTCAAATTAATGAAAAAAAACACTGTCTCTGTATAATATGCATCCTCAATTTTCTTGCAGCTTGTGTGGCATGGTTTAAAAATCCCTATTGGCCTCTCAAGGCATATCAAACATCCCCATCCCAAAGAGGTAGATGGGAATAATCGGATATCTTGTGTCTCTTGCGAATTAGTCAAGGTCACCTTCAGGCTTTTAAAACAATTTGATAGTACATTAACAGTAAGGTAATGTTTGACTCTTTCAGGAAATAGTCATATATGCCAAGTGAGTTTATGTTCTGCTCTTATATATAGAGAGAGATGTATATGATGTGAAGCTATTTCAAAATTTGTTTGTATCATATCAACAATAAAAGTTGCAGTTGCTGAAAACTTATAAGAAGATTGTTATCTATTATATAGATTATATACACACATATATCTAGTATACAGATCATAGACATACATATATCTAGAATATAGATCATATACACATATATCAGTATATAGATCACATATACACATATATTTAGTGTATAGATCATACACACACATATATCTAGTATATAGATCATATATACACATATATCGAGTATATAGATCATATACACACATATATCTATTGTATAGATCATATACACATATATCAGTATATAGATCATATACACAGATATATCTAATATATAGATCATATACACACATATATCTAGTATATAGATCATATACACTTATATCTAGTATATAGATCATATACACACACATATACATTATATAAATCATATACACATATATATCTAATATATTGATCATATACACTCACATATATATTATATAGATTATATACACACATATATCTATTATATAGATTATATACACACATATATCGATTATATAGATCATAAACACAAATGTCTAGTATATAGAACATATACACACATATATCTAGTATATAGATCATATACACACATATATCTATTATATAGATCATATACACACATATACATTATATAAATCATATACACATATATATCTATTATATAGATCATGTACACACATATATCTATTATATAGATCATATACACTCACATATATATTATATCGATTATATACACACATATATCTATTATATAGATCATATACACACATATATTTAGTATATATATCATATACACACATATATCTAGTATATAGATCATAGACACACATATATCTAGTATATTTATAAAAATATATTTTGTCTGTGTATCTAAACAATGTATCAATATACATCATGTCTGCAGTGGCAGATCGTTGCTATATCGTAAATTAAACAATCTAAATGTAAAAAAAAAACGTATTCATGATGTGTTGTTTATTTGAAACTGTCCTATTGCAAACAATAATTCTAGTTTCATTGATTTATCATACAATTATTTTGTTACTATATTTATTTTTTACTCATCAGCGCCTAGTAAGTTTAAGGCGTCATTTCAAAGCCAACATTTTAGATGTTCAAATGTAGATTTGAAATAATCAGTCATTCGATGGGCAATACTGTTGTCCTTCCATTTTTATTTGATTTACAAAAAGTCATCAGTTTGATACTTGCAGCATTTTCTTTTTTTAAAAAAAATTGATTAGTTTTAGAGAATCGAAAGTCATTTGGTATTTTTCAATAATTAGACTACTTAATAATTTGTTTATTAATTTTTTAGAAATGAAAGAAAATCCTCTTAAAATTTTTTTAAAGGTAAACATTAATTGTGTACAAAATGCCCGTCTTATCAGTATCATACTATTTAAATTTCCATACTCTTTGATGAATGATGCATCATGATCGGGGGGACACATCATTGTTTCTTTATTTTGTATCTGTGTATGTTTTGAATGTTAAGAATAAATAAACAGAAAAGGTGGATTAAACCAGATGATATTTCGTTTTCTATTGATTTTGTTTTCATTATTATTCTTATTAAATATTAATTTATTGTTATATTTTCTGTTTTATTAAAGTTGTTACATATTCTTTTTTTTTGTGTTGATTGAATATATTTATATTGCTGGAATTAGTGGCTGGTCTATGGCCTATTGACCTAGAGATGTGTGAGAAAACGGCAGATGGATGTTTATAGTGTTTTAATATATAATAGGATATTCTTTGGGTATTTTTATAACGCTTGATTAGAGAGACAAACAGAGATAGAGAGAGGGGAGAGAGATACAGATAGAGAGGGGCTAGTAGGTAATGTTTACATGGATTGATTACAGTTAATGCTATGGACCAACGACTTTTTTAATTCAAATTTGTTGCGTTTTTATTTATATTCCCCAGAAGTTACATGTAGCAATCATATCATTCCATATTATGGCTCTTCTGCTTTTCTCTCCTATAAAAATACCATTTTATTTTCCCAGGAGGAAACAATTTGGTCAAGTGGTGTAGTTTAATTTAGATTTGAGTTTATGCCAGATAATTAATCATTTCTAATATCAAATAAAATGTTGGCAGAATCTAAATCCTCATCTACTCACACACACATACACACATATATATATATATATATATATATATATATATATATATATATATATATATATATATATATATATTACTTAGTTCAGTTAAAAGGTGAAATTATACTTGAAATTTTCTACTATTTTATGACTAGAAAATTGTGTGAGAATAAACAGCTGATTGGGTAGAAAATTATCAAGCGATTCTATATTCATAGCTCAAAATCAAACATAGAAACTACATTATAAAAATGTGGTGCTTCTGTCTATCTCTCTGAGGATGCAATTGAAAACAAATCCCTATATAAGGATCAAACACAACTTTTATCGAATAAAATTTTACAAAGAATCAAAAAATGCTATTGCAATTTTTTTGGGAGAAATATCAAATGTCTTTGGTTGGGGTGCAAACGCATAAGTTCTTGGTAATCTGTTCTCTGTATTTTTCATCTACCATTGTTTTACTATGATCGCCTGCTTTTCATGCTTCGAATTGTCTCTATTTCTATGAATCTTGATACACTTTGTACATATGGAAGGGGAATCTATTTTCCAATATTATTTTTAAGAGACATGAAAACTAATGTTAAGTAGAAACTTAATGTGTACTGTGTGTGCTTCTGTTTTCAACCAAGTGCGAGTGTCGAAACACCTGGTTTAATGCCCAGGTGCGAAATCACCCCATTTCCTGAGATAGACCTATAGATCTTGTTAGATCATCCATCTAAGAGACGGACACTCTGATGTAAAACCTGCATTCTACATAGTCATTTAGTTATCTTGCTTTGGCCTGTCACTGAAACAAGACTTCGTAGAAGGAGAGCATACTGTGCATGTCGTACAAACATACACCATGGCCATCTACATGTACAGATATCCTTACAAGTTCCATGGCGATTAATAAATAACGATGTGTGCAGGCTTGACAAGCTGGAAGCAAGCAGTCATTATTTTACATGTGCAACTTACAGTCCATTTAACCGCACTGCACTGTTGATCTAACAGTAGCATACTTCGTTGAGTTTGTGAGTAACTTAGCAGCTCTTTTGAGGGTAGTGTTGCTCATCGAAAATTCTGGGAAGGGTCTAGAAAACTTGACCTAGCCAAATGCTTGTTCAGCTATTAAGCTGATTGCTGTTCATACTATCAGAAAATAAAATAAAATATTACAAACAAACAAAAAACAGACTAATGATAGCCACATGGAATGTGTGTACACTCCTTGATTGCAAAGAGTTAAAAAAATCTCCTGATCAACTGACAGAGGCGAATGCTGGGGACACATTCTTCTGGAAAGATATACTGGAGGGTGAAAGACAAATAGGTGAAGTGGGCTTTGCCGTTCATGCAAAGTTAGTTGATAGGATCGAACAGCCTCACGGTTTTAGTGATAGGGTTATGCACCATCATGTGTCATTGAGTTACAACTGCTTCACAAGTGTCATTTCGGTTTATATATATATATATATATATATATATATATATATATATATATATATATATATATATACAGAAAATAAATAATAAATGTGGTTTATCTTCACACTTTATTGCAGTTTCATGGTCCTTTGCATTTGAATACAAATTCAAACTGATCATTAAACCGATTTATAAAAGAACTAATACTCTTTTTCAAATGTATACAAAATATACAAAAACAATATTTAAAGAGTTTTTTTTTTAATTCTATGCCATTCATATAGGTTAACTAGAAGAATACACATTCCATGGCGGATAAACAGTTTTGCACCACTTTTATTTATGTATCCTTGCGAAGATTAAAATCAAGATATAATGATAGTAAACCTTGTATCTAGAATCCTTATTCTAATTTTTATTGAAACCTATTAGATGCTGTTGATTGTATAAAATGTATAAAATTCAAGGCTTAAGCTTAAGGGATCTTACAGAGAAATTAAAGTTCTAGGAATGTTGCTTAATTGTTGTTTAAGGACTATGGATCAAATTCAATGCAAATGTGTAATATTTGACTTTTTAAATGGGAGGTTATGCATCTAAAAAACTTTGATGTCTAATACCTATTGTCAAAATTCACAAATATCTGAGGTTTACAAATTTTCACGAAGGGTTTAACTCCCGTTTTACCCCTTTTGCATAAAACAAAATTAAACTAAATATAGTCCATACTTGGATCCCTTACGCCTAGCAGGTATGTTTCAAAATACTTATTTAACTTTATATGAATAGAAATAAGTAAGATTAAAAAGTATATCCTCATTGCTTTTGTTCCTTGTAACTAGTGATCTTATTAATTTTCATTATGATCTACTGATTATTTCTTCTCGAGAACCCATTGTGTGATTATGTGTCGAAATCTAAAAGGAAGCAATCTGCCTCTGCATTTCTGCTGATTCCTCTCTGTAGGCAGGCCAGTCATTTCCAATTGCATAAGTCTGTTTTATATTGATTTTAATTCGATATGTTTTCACTTGTCTGTCTATGAAGAAGTGGCGTTCGTTGGAAAGCCACAGAGTCAACGGTGGTTGGTTATTGGCTTGCTTGTATTTGGGAGGGAACGGATGGTGGCTGCATTATGATTTGGGGATTTGGTGTTTAGTGAATATTTACAAAGCTAAATGATATTTGTGGTGATTTCTATTGGTTTTTTATAGTATATTACTAGTGTTAATAGTTTGGCTTGTGGTAATGATGTTTTTTTTGTTATGTATTTGTTTTATTTATTATTATACCTGTTTGTGCATCTCTAATTTAATTAATAATCACGGTTTTAGAAACCTATAAAATGCACAGACTTTTTTGTTAAATAAACATATTATTTATTTAAAATTCAAATTTTCGATTCACACAGGAATCTTCATCAGGATAATAGACAATTTTTTTTCCTCTTTTTTTTTTAAACGACAATGTGTCGCTTGATCTTGTGCTTCAGTTGTTAACGTAGCTCGTTGTGTAATAATGTCCTCAGGTGGTGTGCCCTGGTCGCACGTTATAAGTATTATAATATCAAACATGAAATATTTTAAAGATGCATCCACAAGAGACAAGCACTGCTTATAAATTGGACTTACTGCTACACATAAAGGCCTAGCAACATCCCTCACACTTCCTAATGCATAACCCCATAATTTCCACACTAAATACCGACTTCCACCCCGGAAAATCCTCCCAACTATCGTCCCTCATAAATATAAATAAAAAATAGGAATAAATACCTTAATCGGCCAATATCCACATCACTACTCAAGACCAATAATTTACACCACATAAATATGAAATAATAACTTTTCCAATGATATTTTTCCAGATATTAAGAAGTAACACCCTCATTTCACATTATTATTACTCCCAGTCCCCACTATATCTTAGTTAAAATGTTAACCTCCCATATTTCATAAACAGATTTAATCTTGGCGACCTAATCCTTACTCTTATCTCTAAACCAGTCTTAATCAGTATACCAATATTATTACTCCATAAGCCTTCACTATACCTTAGTTAATAATGTTAAATCCCAAATACAAAATCATTCAATTACCCTGCAGAGTTATTGCCCTTAGATTGATTGAAAAACCTACCAGGACTGTACCCGGGTAAAATCTTTATTTAAATTCCTTTTGGATTGAGTAAAAGTCCTTTAATCCAAGCCTGAAACTTCAATTTAATGTGTGTATTTTAACCTTTTTATCTTTTAATCAGTATAATCCTTAAACCCATTTTCTCTCCTTACTTTCTCTAGAAGACACATAATTAACCCTCAAAACAGTAACGGCCAAATATACACTACTTATAAACATTGACTCACGGGATTTATATAGAAATATTTTTTATTTTTTTATATTTTTAAATTTTTTCCAATTTTAAATCTCAACTGTAACATTTGCCCCCCCCCCTTTTTCAAACCTTATTAAACCTCCCTTACACTAATTTTAAACAAATATACATAACACTCTAAGCAAATAACGCATCCAAACGAGAGTGACACGTGACTTCGTATTTCTGAAACAGGTACAACATAAGCTGAAGAGAGCCGGATGGCTAACTCTTTATGAGCTTGAAACCGACAGTACTAATGTTTTACTAATTTTTCTGTACCAAAAAAAAAAAAATATTATGCTTTTAATTTATATTTTAATTCTCAATTAATCGAGCACTCTGCTAGGATTTTTCCTACTATATCACAAAAGAATTTATATATATATATATATATATATATATATATATATATATATATATATGTGTTCAGTGCCTTTTACATGAAATTCACCCGAAAATGACAAAAATTCGATAAGAAAAAGAAGAATAACAAAGAAAATAGAAGAAAAGAAAAGGGCATAGCCGGATCTTATGTATTGGCATGGATGTTTGCAGTAGGAAAAGTGGAAAGAAAAGCAGCAGGCAAACTTACAGAAGTCATATTTATTTTTACTGTTTATTTGTTGAGAAGATAACCGGAAATGAAAAACAATGACATTAGTGTAAAGAGAAAGAAAGTGTGTTGAATGTTACCCATATCGATAAATTGATAAACAAACTAAACAATAAGCATAAAAAGAAAAGCTTAAATTATAGAAGCATCGAATGGAACAGAACATTTTTGTATTTTAGAAACAATAGGTGTGTAGGTCGAGAATAATTTTACCAGTGACTTAAATTTTTCTTCACATGTGTGTGTAGTGTATGATTGATGTAAATCAAGAGTTCCCAACTTTGCGTTTGGACCCCCTGAGAGCTGTGGACCTCATATATGCATATATAAAAAAACATTTTTTATCAAATATTACTAATAAATGCTTATTAGAATATGCAAAATGTGTTTATGAACATAAAAATACATTTATAGCAGATTAAAATGTTATGAATTGCCAGACAAAGCAGGAAAATAGATAAGAAATATTTGCCTTCATGAGCTAAATAACAGTGAGGATTGAGTGTCACATATACTGTGATCATACGTCTGGCAGACTGGCTCTACCATACATACTAACCAAAGAAAGCAGCGTTTATCTATATTACACATTCTTTTTATACTATTATTATATATTTACAATATAACTTTTATACATAGTATTATTTATATTCATCAGATTTCCATATTGACCCTTACGACTTATCATGGACCTCCAAAGAAACTTTTTTATGGATCTCCTAAAAGCTGCTGTGGAACCTTAGGAATTCATATGGAGCTCGGTTGGGAATCCCTGATGTAAATGATATCGATGTAAACTATATAAAGCAGCTCTGTAAAGTTCAAATCTACTTAAATCTATTGAATTCAGTTATTCAGTTTTGAAAGGTATGTACCCACAATCCCCCGGCTCAGCGATGGGGGTAATACTGAACCTATTAGTCACCATGTGATGTTGATGCTATACTACACTCTTTAAACTTAGATCTCTCTCTCTCTCTCTCTCTCTGTCTATATACATTTATGTATAACTGAATATGTATATATATATATGTATTTATGTATAACTGAATATATATATATATATATGTGTGTGTGTGTGTGTGCGTGTATGATAATATTAAAAAAATTATTATTTTATATTGTTCAAATCGACTCTTATGGAAATCATTTTCCAAAGCATAATGAAGTTCACTATTCAAACTTTAAATTGCAAACTTTACAATAGAAGGATTCTTTGCATGAATTTTCATCTTGATATTGTATGGTTTTCATTTGGCAAAAAATTCTGATGACGGGATTTTCGTGTAGCTGCTTGCATTTGTTCAAGTATGCTTTGAATTCTCCCCAAAACGCGTGTAAGAATTAAGACAGAGTGCACAATTAAGGAAATAAGAGCCTTTAATATTGATTTATTTGAGAACTAAGAAACCATGTGTATGAAAACCCAACCACTCAAAGTTGCATAATTTCTCAAATAAATATCTATCTATCTATCTATCTATCTATCTATCTATCTATATATATATCTATCTATATATATATATATATATATATATATAGAGAGAGAGAGAGAGAGAGAGAGAGAGAGATAGATAGATAGATAGATAGATAGATAGAGATAGGCAAGCAAAAGAGATATTTACTTTGTACATGTTCCTCTATCCAGTATTATTATACTATTCGCAATTTATAATTATAAATTTTAGATTTTATTTGGTTTTACTCTTATGTGTGGTGTTAGTGATAAATTGAAAGATTGATTTCTCTCTGTCTCTCTCTAACTTTCTATCTCTCTCCCTCTCTTTCTAAACATAATATGAGACAACGTATTGAAGCTGGAAGGGGGGGGGTGATTCTTAATATCCCTTGGACATTCATCACCAGCTCCAACTCACCATAACTCTGTTTTACTCCTTATCCGCACCTCCTAAACTCTCCCCATCTTCGGCCAGCCATTGGTATTTGTTATGCTAATGGTGTTACTGCACATTGCATCTGTTTATAGACAGCAGACCAATGGCACCAAAGATTTCATTTTCAATTCTTACACACACGCACACACACACACACACACACACACACACACACACACACACACACACACACACACACACACACACATATATATATATATATATATATATATATATATAATTCTTACACACACACACACACCTATATATAATTCTTACACACACACACACACACACACACACACACATATATATATATATATATATATATATATATATATATATATATATATATATATATATATATAAAGAAACATGATTGTAAAAAGATAGAATGGAAAAACAAAATAGCAAAAGCATGTTCAGTAGATGACGAGAGTCTTGAATGGTAATATTATTTTATTGGGCTAAATACAAGGAGTGCTATTTTACAGCAAAAGTTTTGGTTGTGAATGTGTGAAACCATAAAATCTGTAGAGAGAAGGAAAGGGCAAAGCAAAGCAAGGAGGGATAAGGAGGGAAGCAACCAGGAAAAGAGAAGACAGGCAGTAGTAGACACATAGGAAGAGAAAATAGGATTATAGGATTATTAATCTTGTGGTAATTATTATTTATCCTAGAAAAAGAAAATTAAAGCAGGTATCCTTCAATAGAGAGATGGTATTAAGGAGGTATGTGTGAAAGGGGCAGAATAGGATAGTGTAAGAAACAAGGAAAAATCTCAAATATGGGGAAGGAAAAATATACTGACACGAAAGAAGTAAATAGACACACATTATCATTAATAACAAAGACTTCTGTCAGAAGATACTGACCAACCTAGGCGAGATAATATGGATTATGTCCCCTCTCTGATGAATTAGACAATAACTCAGAAATCACAGTGAAAAATGAAATCTTGAGGTTGGCGATGATTTGATGCTGATTAAGTCATTTTCAGATTAACCTATTATATGGCTCGTCTGAAACTCTAAGAATTCTAATGTTACTTTAGCCGGTGTTCTACTTAAACGATGATATATGGTAGACATATTGATACCTTAAACACAAAAGATGTCAATTAGTGCAAAATATTGATGTTTTAAACTTTTACTGCTGCTTTGTACGGCTCCGAGTGCTGGTTGTCAACAAAGGAAGCAGAATGAATTATTGTTGTGGGGTGTCTGTTTACTTCATCCATCTTATTTGTTATTCTTCTTAAATGGTTGGCACATTCTTTAGTTGAAGAGAGCATTTTATGGTCAACAGAGGAATTTCTTGCATTTTTAAATGATTTCGTTTTTATTTCTTTGTGAAAAGATGATCTTGTTTTTATTGAACTTCCTTTTTTTTCAAATGTAATCGAGTAGTTTTGAATATAATTGACGAAAATGAATATATTTCTGTAGGATGGAACAATATAATCTTAAACAAGTAGATTAGGTTATACCCTCATTTTATTTGAATGTTTGTTAGCAATTTGGCTATTTGTCTCTCTTTCAGTAACTTTACACTAACCCTACTGATTGGCCCTTTGTCTGTAAGCAACTTCACATAATCATAACCTATATTATTTTTCTATCTTTCCTGAACACTAGCCCAGTCTAATAATATGATACCAGCAGTGACAATGAGCGAATCTGTGTAAAATATAAGATATAGATTTAAATATGTGCCATTAAAGCATGCATCCATGTTAGATATAAAACAAGAATGAAACAATGTTAAGATGTAGCAAACATCAGAAGAAGGAACGAAGAGAAAAACTGTAAAAAGGAATGAGTTAAAATATTAGGACATATCGATTATTGTTACTGCTGGTTTGGTATTATTAGACTGGGTTACTGTTTAGAAGAGCTGGTGAAATGTACAAGATGATATAGGTTATTTTGGCCGTCTTCTTGTAAAAAGAAAGCTCATTTTCACAAAAGAAATGCATGTAGAGAACATTTAGGCTTGTAGATTATAGATATTTAAAAACCTTCTCAGACTGATAGAAATCAGAAAAGTATATTGGGCTGTGCCAGTTGACAGATAAAGAAATAGGTACATTGTTTGCGATAGAAATCTCAGAAAGACACCGATAAAAAATGTCAGCCTTGTAGACAAGACATTTAGGAGAGAGAGAGAGAGATAGGGGGGAGAGGGAGATGGAAGAGTGGTGGTTGTTTGAGGGTTATTGTCTTACATGACTTGTATTGGAGTCTCATTTCCATGTGATCATGACAGGCTTTAAAAAATCTATTTTAGCTTCATGTCTCCCTTGTGCTGAATTGGTCTCATGAATGACGACTTGCAAGACATTGTACCCATTTATAGTAATTTATAAATGTAAGCCATTATACAGCTATTTCATGTTTAAACATTGTTTTTTTTCTAAATCGCGGAAGTTAAGCAGTGTTGATCCTGTTCTGTACTTAGATGGGTGGCCAGCTGAAAATAGCAGATGGTGTATGTTTAGAACTGACTGGTCTAGGCGAAAGAACATTCTGAAATAAAGTCTTTCTCTGCTTAGCCTAGCATTGTTTCTGTTTTTTTACATTTTTCGTTGTTAAGCGTTGTTGGATCAGGAAGAGTCAACCTTTTAGGGGATATCCAATGATTTTCAAGGAAGAAGGTGTTCCGTGTGTTTTTGTTTGTTTAACGGCAAATCAACACTTTTTGAGGTTATTTAATGCTGAAGGATAGTACCTCTTGTAAACGATTCATTGTATACGATTAATTGAACACTAGTTGCTATTTTTACCTGTAAATATGGTCAAAGTGAAGATTCATACTTATCCCAACACTATTAATGTGTACATGACCACAATAAATCCGAGTAGATTTGAAGTTAGCATAATCGATATCATAATGTCGATTTCCATCAAATCAATCACCCCCCCCCCCCCAAAGAAGACTAACTATAATCTCAGTTCAACTGGTTAAAAAAAGAACCCCAACAAAGATGGCTTAAGAATAGGCAAACTGTGTTACTAATAACTTACTCATATTATCTTGATGGAAAATAGAGAAAATATGATCCCTTCTTTTGTCATTCAGCCATGTGATAAATTGATCACAAAGTGAATTTTACAGTTCAATCTTATTTTACTTAACCAATCAATAATGTTGATTGGTAAAGTTAGTAAAAGCAATGAACAATAGTTTTAAAGTGAAGATGTATATCTTGATTATAATTGTTAAGCATTTATTGGATGAAGAGGTGGTAGTAGGGGTAGGGGAGGTGGCAGTGTGAGTAGGGGAGGTGACAGAGGGGTAGGGGGTGGCAGTGAAGGTTGTGTAATGATAGTTAATGGAACAAAGCAAGAAAACAGCAAACCTGTGATGTGATTTACAGTCAATCCCAGCAAACAAAATGTCATTATTACTGTTATAAAATACATAAACAAACCGTCTTCTAAGTAAGGTCTCTCAAACATGCGACTGTCTTTTTGTGACCCATGAGAAATGAAACTTCTACCTGTCGACGCCCTTGAGACTTTATCCTTCCTCCTCATCACATAGTCTTATCACATAATGGCGAGTTTGTCTCATTAAGTTTAAGACATTGCTCTAAGTGTTACCGTAGTCGATTTTCACACAAAACAGTGTTAATTAGCTCTATCTGATGAGAGTTTCCATCAAAGACACCACCCTTCCTGAAATTCAATAGGACAATTTCACAACTACAAAATGTTACATAGATGTTGCATTAATGCAGACTCCTCGCAACGTGTCTGCAACAGTATCTTGTAACATTGCATTTGTACGTTACAGGTTGCTGACATGGAAGACAGGCAGGAAAAGCAAAGGACTGAGAGGCAACATGAAGAAAGCAACATTTCTTATCTCCGCTGTTGGTCTCGACTTTTTGCAGAATG
The DNA here is from genome assembly GCA_963556195.1 of Sepiola atlantica. Taxonomy (NCBI): domain Eukaryota; kingdom Metazoa; phylum Mollusca; class Cephalopoda; order Sepiida; family Sepiolidae; genus Sepiola; species Sepiola atlantica. The sequence goes on along the minus strand of OY744519.1, from coordinate 111,396,143 downwards.
CTGGCATCTTTCCCTTCACTGTCTGTCGAATAGGTGTATGTGTAAACTCCATTGAATTCTCCCAGTGCAAACTATGAGTCAACAAGAACTGCAGTGATCTTGCTGTCAGGCTGGTAGTTGACTCGGATGATGTTTGTCACATATGTTTGGGTCGATTGTCGAACGGTGGTACTTATCAATGTGGATGGCACTTCATTTGCTGTTGAAATTACTTTCTGCTTTCTGGGCGACATGTTGAATGTTGATGGTGGTTGTGAACGTGCTATCACTGCTCACTGTTATGTTGCTTGGGGAAGATTCAGGAAGCTGCTGCCAATCCTTACATATAGGCACATTTCTCTCAGGACTTAGGGCAATGTCTTTTCGGCCTGTATTCTTGCATGGCAGTGAGATATGGGCCCTAAATGCTTCTTATTTGCAACGGCTTTGGTGTAATGACCATGCCATGATCAGGTGAATGTGTGGTTGTAAACTGGAGGAAAGGATCCCTTCAACCGTTCTCTATCAAAAAGTTGGTATTGGTGGGATTTTGGATGCCTAACGCGCTGGGCGTCTCAGGTGGTTTGGTCATGTAGAGCGTGTCACTTCCTGCATCAACTCAATAACATGCATGGATACCCCAGGCATGAGGGTGCGTGGAAGACCAAGGAAGACCTGGCTTAAGTGCGTACAAAGTTACTTGACTGCTTGCAATATGACTGGTATCAACCCTTTTGATCGGACAGCATAGAGACGTTGCCCACCCCAGAGCCTAGGACACTTGCAGCACCTTAAATACCAAAATATGATGATGATGAAGAGGAAGAAGAAGAAGAAGAAGAAGAAGAAGAAGTATTGTCGTGTAACGTTATATTAACCTTCTTTTTCAAACTCCTCACAAAATAAGAATGAAAGACAATTGAAACAAAGCTAAAGAAAAAATATAGGATAAAAAAAGGCAATAACATAAAACAAACTCATTTATATTGCTGGAATTTTACGATTGTGTGAGGAAAATTGAGAGAATCAAGTAAAGAATGGTGTCAGGTATCTCACAGAAAATGAATAATAAATTCCCAAAATATTTTAGAATGTGCATGCATCATCTAAATTAGTGATTCTCAATTTAAACAAAATATGGAAGTAGATGTTATACCTATATTATGTCTTATGCTTATATATATAAATTATTAGAAAAATGTTACCCATTGGCTCACACCTTGAGCTTGGGTTAGATTGTTTGAATCAAGAAAAGTGAGTTTGCAAAAACCAGTTAAATATAAAATATAAAAAGACAAAAACCACAAATTAATCTTTTTCTGAACATCATATCTCCCCCGCACTCTCTCTCTCTCTCTCTCTCTCTCTCTCTCTCTCTATTAGTTCAATAGTATTAGTACTTGTGGTGATACTCCCTTTTGTTTATAAAGAACTATTTCGATCTTTCTATTTTTTCCTTTTTTTATTACCTTCGACTGTTAATAAACAGAAAGAGAGAGAGAGAGAGTGACGGGAGCGAGAGTAATACCGCATGAAATAAGAGTAGTGAAGGGGTCAAACAGCATACAGTGAGAAAGGGTGAGAGTGATTGATAGACACTCAGTAACATGGGGTCACTTGATGAGTTGATTGGAAATTGCGACAAAATAGAACAATTAAAATGAAAAATTTTCAAGCATGACTCAATCCCAAAACTGAAAAATATTTTAGCATGTATTTTGCAACATTAAAATACATAAGCAAGAAGCCTTATGGAAACCAACGTTGATTAACTCAGATTTAGTATAAGAATAGATTAAGTTAAGAAAGGAATATGTGAATGTTATTTGATGAGTACTGAATTGTTCAGCTACAGCACTTCATGCCATTACTATAATGTTTTGGTCTGTTGGGATCACGGAAAGTAATTGATTGCAATATTACAGTAATATGACAACAACGTCATTTATTCCCAACCAAATATATGTTTTCAATATGGCCGTGGGACTGCTCCCCTGTTGTCTTTAAATCTAATGTCATAAACCACCCATAAGTAATCAAACGTAATACATACAATCGACAACCATTCCATCTCATTAACCCTTATCCTCGAGTGGCTCTTGGTTTTTATAATTGGTGACCCAGTAGTAACAGAAAATGGCCAGAATATTCTCTTAGTTGTTGTGTCTACTTTATATCATGATCTTGGAATAATCATGAACTCACTATTTGAGGCTTTTTGTCTTAAAATAAAGGAAATCCATCTTGTGTACTAATGTCATCACATGATGATTTCCTTCCATGAGTATTTAAGTAGTGATTCACCTGATTTTCTCCAAAGGTAAGTTTGACACAAGGTCAGTTCAATATGGCATATCCGTTGCTGTGGCATTATCTCTAAGGCAGGTTTATATTTCTTCAATTGTTGCTGTATAAGAAGTGTCAAGAATCTATAGCTTTAGTTCAATGGCAGGAGGTGATGTGGTCGAATGGTAATTTTAACTTTCCATCCTTGCTCTGAACGAAGATAGAACCATTGTTCGTGTGTTCAACTCATCCTGATGCTCTTTTCATGCCTTAGATGTGTTTAACAGTTTTTTTTATGTTTATATGCACAAGAAAAAAAACATACAAAAATAATATGACGCTGTTTTGCTATGTTTGTTTGCCTAGCTTATACAAATATTGATGTTGGTGGCTTTAATCAACAACTCTCCCCTCCAAAGAATAGCATTAAAATAACCAAATGTTTCAATTCATTGCCTGTAGTTTCGGGATAGGAAACGGCTAAACTTAGTTCTATGTAATTTTGTCTGACATGTACTCGGAACGCTCTTCTTTAATATTGGAGTAAAAGAATATGAAGTCACAACTCATTATTTATTTCTTAATTAAACATTTTGATGCATGAAATGAAGGAAAACAAGAAATCGGGATTAAACCGTTTGGATAACTGAAGTAATAGTTTGTCTTTGTTTGAAATTGTCTCCCTTTGGATTGGAAATTCTTCTTGGTGAGAATTTGTAGACCCCATGATATTATTATAAAGACAACTCGAATACAAATTTAATACCACTATTGGATTCCTTGTAAAATTTTACTCGAGAAAAAATGTTTTTGGTCTTATTATAGGGCTTCGTTTTCAATTACAACCACAAAAGAGGAGAAAGAGAGAGTACACAGATAATAGTGATTACCTTGCTATTCCCTTAGTTCACCTAAATTTGTATATATATATATATATATATATATATATAGTCTCGGAAGTTCTTTTAACCTTCAAAACTGAAAAAAAAAAAAAATTTGTTGAAAGATTTTAGTCTAGTAAGTCAATCAATCTACTGCAATCACTATTTTAGTTTACTTCCAAGAATATACTCTAATATAAATATATATTTATACATGTTTTTATATATAAGGGACCGTCATATATATTTGTTTCATTTTACTTCAGCCGAAGTTCTCAGAAATCAAGGGGCCCTTTCCTGGGGCTAACACTTGATCTCTATATGAGATACATAGATATTCGAATATTCCATTAAAGTTCTCTTTTACTTGTCAAATGTTGACATACAAGAAGTTAAGAACATTAATTTTTCTCTCCCTAATTGACCAGTTAACTATGTTATAGTATATCTTTCTTGCGGTCTCTTGGTCTTACCGGATTCCAGGACAAGAATTTATCGTTTATTGGAGTATCCAGCTGAGTGCTGTTACTTGGAAAGGGTGCACCATTTCTCGTATGAACCAGTATATAGTTGTGTCGAGGGGATCTTATTTGGGCTTCGAATACTATGTTATTTTGAATATTTGGTTTACTTGTAGGGGAAGTATCCTCATGTCAGATTGTTCTGACAAATCCTTGTACAGCGAGACAGGAGACACTCGAGGATAGTGTCTAGTAGGTAATTCAAACTCTCCACTAGGTCATTCAAACTTTCCTGTATGTAATTCAAACTCTTCCTCTATTCTAACTATATATATGTGTGTGTTTGTGTGTGTTTGGATTTTAAAAATTCAAAACGCCATGTCAGTCAGACGTAATAATTTCTTTCACGCACAAATTAAAATCTTCAGATTTAAACTAAGTATTTTAGCCACAAACCCAATGGCATGAAACAGAGATTCACTTCCGGGGGACGGAGGTGTATATTTTAGGAGAGAGAACGGGTGAACCTCATTTCCATTTCATTAGGTGTGTGACTAAAATGCTCAGTTTAAGTCTGAAGATCCTATTAGTAGGTGGAATAAAATATTACATCTGACTGATATAGTGTTTTGAGTTTTTTCAATTCAAACTTATTTTTGACCGGTACCCACATTGAGCGCTCTAACTGGAGGTATCTAGACAAGGACTATACATCCAACTCGAATTTACCATGCTGTATATATATATATATATATATAGATTGAGGGGAATAAAAAAGATTTTTGTACTATTTATCAAGCACACGATTAAAATTAATGCCTTTCAACCGATTCTCTTCAAGGGAATCGTCGGTAAAAAAATTAAATTATTTAAAAACAATAAATTGGTATAGGTCAAGTCGCCATATATATATATATATATATATATATATATGAAGATAAAATACATGATATATCATAAAATGAAATGCAGTGGAGATAAGATGTGTGAAAAAAGTCAAAAAGAAAAAGAAATTAAACACAAGAATACATCATCAAAAAACGAGAGCTTCACCGGTTTCGGATCTACGATATATATATATATATATACTGTCTAATGAATATTTTTCACTCACTACAATCTCAATTGTAATTTAAATAGGATCAACAGGTAATACACGTATACGTTAAATGTATAAAAACAGATGCTGACATAACAACGGATAATAACTTGATAAACATACAATTACATGCAATAAAATGTTATATATATTAGGGGAGGAATCAAAGTTCACCAAAGAGATTTAACGATCTGATGAATTATATATATATATATATATATATATATATATATATATAAATATAAATATTGTGTGTATTTAAGCAGCATATTTTCATTTAGGCAAACGTTATTAAATAAAACGGTGTGTTTTTGCTTGATAAGACTTTTTTTATTTTTTCAATTTTCCGAATGGTCCATTTAGAGTTTCGGTCAACATGCTGTATGTATGTTCCATGGGTTTCTTGTTTTATTTTCTTTCCTTTTTTGCGAGTAAATTCGATTTGATTCGTTAAATCATTTGCAGGTAGTGTTAGTTTTTGTTTCTTAAAAATTATGTCTTTACTGTTGAGTTTTTAAAAATTATTATAACGGCCAGTAATTTACAACATAAACGGAGCATCTATAATATTGAAGAGCACAGACATATTTTTTAAGAAACCAAAACTAACACCGCCTGAAGATGATTTGACGAATCAAATCAAAAGTACTCGCAAAAAAAGGAAAGAAAATGGAACAAGAAACACATGGAACTTACATACTTACTTACTTACAGCAATTTCACCGAAACACTAAATGGACCATTCGGAAAATTGAAAAAATTTAAAAAAATATCTTATCAAGCAAAAACACTTTGTGTTATTTAATAATATTTGCCTAAATATAAATATATGTTTATATATATTTATATAAATATATATTTATATAAATATACATATTTATATAAATATATATATATATATACTATATATTTATATATTTATATGAATATATATATATATAAATATATATATATATATATATATATCTATATATACATATATATATATATATATATATATATATATATATATATATATATATATATATATATATATATATATATTGATAAACCAGAACAACGTAATTTTTTTGCTTTTTAAAATAAATAATTTATTTATTCTAAACATTTGAGATCTTTCAGCGATATACGCCTTTGTCAAAAGTATAATCATTTTTTCCTTTTCTTTTCATTTACTTTTTTTTAATCCTTCTTGATTGAGACATTGTCGCAGTCAAGATGAAATTCGTCTTTATATATATATATATATATATATATATATATATATATATATATATATATATATACTTATCTATATATAATGTATATACTGTATATTGTCTTTATTCATTTCTTCTAAGTAAAATACAGCAAGCTACTGTAGTGAGAGAACAATTTTCTAATGAGATTTAGAGGAACCTCGTCTCCAGTCGTTTCATCGTTTACGTTTTATACTTGAACCTTCAAGTACGAAAGATACACAATAATTCATTAAATGTTTATAATCTACCATTTTGATTTAGGGAAAATCCGCACATTCCGCTTGATGGAAATCGGATGTAATATTTGGCAAATTGCCTTCTCTTATTGTGAAAATATAAGAGAAATGTATTTCTTCTGGGATAGAAATTAAATGTTTTTTATTTGTTTATTTGTTTATTTTTCTTTTGAAAGAAAAAAACCCATTGTGTTTGCCTGAAAATACAATGTGCTATTTGGTAAATTCTTTTTTGCTTGCCAAACTATTATATAGCTGCGTTAGATGCTGGCTAATAATTTATAAAGCTTTTGTTGAAAATTTACAATGTTCTTTTATATATTATATTTCTTGTTGGCAAGCTGTTAGCAATTAACATCTTGAGCTATTATATATATATATATATATATATATATATATATATATATATGTTATATTATAAATATTTGTTTTCATCTACATATGTATACGTTTCATCCTCACAGGAATAATCAGTGTAGAAAAGAATTATTCCCACCGGTCGCTGGACTCGAACCCCGGAACACAAATTATATTTTAAACTCAAATTCCAACGTCTTTGTCCACACGGCCGCTGTCAACAACTCAGTAAATCAGCAAGAGATTAATCTTATTTAAAGGCAGCTGCTGTAGAGAGTTCGACTTTTGACAGGAACATTGCATTTAAGCCACAATAATGGCTGGGTTAATACTACTCACTACAGAGCCCAGCCTATTTTGTGGGCGACAAATTATATATACATGTATATGTTGGAAATTTAAATGCGTAAAATGCTTATTAAATGAAATCGATGTTTTTATTTATTTATTAAATAAATAAAAACATCGATATCATTTCATATATAAATATATATATATATATATATATATATATATCCATATATATATATATATATATATATATATATATAGTATATATTTACACCAACATTTTGACTACACATTTGTAGACATGTTTTAGCTCCAGCTGGAAATCAGTTGAGTCTTCTCAACCTAAATTCTTTGTATTAAAGCGTTCTCATCACTGTCTTAATGCTAAAGAATTTGGCCTGATGAAGCTCACCTAATGTCCAGCTGGAGCTGAAACATATCTGCAAATGTGTAGTCAAAAGGTTTCTATGAATAACACTTGATACTAAATAAATATATAGCTTTACTTATTGTTGAGCACTATTATAAAAAAATTAAAGATACACTTGATTCTCCTATGAATAAAACCTCACCGAAATTATATATATATATATATATATATATATATATGTATATATATATATCGGCCTTTCACAACGCAAGGCATCTTTAACATTTTGTGTTTGTACTTATAGAAGCAGGTTCATCTTGATCATAATTTCAGGAATGCATGTTTTGACTCCAAACATTATCAGAGCTAAACACTTTGCAAAAGAAATAGTTGCTAAATGGTTACACAGAAATTTCTCTGCATAGCATTTTGTCAGCATCAGAAATAGTATTGGGTTTTTCTCATAACTTCTTCATGTCAGCCTAGCAAGATTACTTGGAGTTGCCGGTGTATCATATAAAAGCATAGTATCAGTGAAGAATAAAGGAATATTTAATTGTTAACATTAGAAATTTTTTTGTTAATTCCCATCCCGCAAATAATGGACGATTCAGAATAAATTCTTTGCAATTAAATTCTTTTTGCACCTTGTCCAAGAGGGAGTTTATACACAAACCCAGATGTGGCAACGATACTTCATGCAAATTGTGGCTTTGTAGAGAGTTCAATTTGAAATTGATATTGAAATTCCGTAGATGACCAACTGCGACAAAAGACATCTGAAGAAGGCTAATGAGTAGAATGGCCGAACGTTGTGAACATAACAGAAGACAAACTGAAAGCAAAAATGTGTAACGCGATATACACCTAGCAAAACTGGATTGCCTACTTGTGCATTCTGCTCATCATAAAGACTGTTCTTGTCTAGACGACTTCTTGGCCTTTTCAATAGGAGCAAAGTGTAGTATCTGTTTTTATGTCTTTTCTGTCTTCGGTCAGTGTATGAGAAATCCTTCTAGAATGAGGCAATTTTATTTTTGTTTCAATCTAAAGTGTCCTTTTTTTTGGAGAACTGGGTTTTCCCCATATTAGAACCCGACCTTGTGTCTAATTCTGCCCCCCCCCCTACCGTGAGGAGGAACGTGAATAGGGGCTACAATTTACAAATTATTACTTATTTTGAATAATCACGTGTTTAAAATTGACAATGTCAAGATGAATCGATTTATATATGACTTAGAATAGGAATCTTTTAAAGAAAACAAAAATGAGATTTTAAAAAAACAATTTGCTACGTATTTCTTTTTAAACTAGATACAATTTTCCGGCTGCATTGTCAGTGAAAAGCTTAAATGTTATCAAAAATTATTGATGTTTATTAATGAGAACAAATTTCTGCTCTTTATCGACGGTTGAAATACAGTTGCGGAAAAGGGCAAAGCAATTTCATTCAGAACCAAATTGATTTTTCTCTTGAATGTATTTTCAAAAAATGATGGCATTTGTATAAATGTTGACATTTATATAATTGACGCACAAAGTGCATACATATTAATGATACATACATGTACACATACATTCATATATATATATATATATATTATGGATTATAAATGTCCGATATATTTTATTTAGTGAAAGCTTTTAAAAGTAGACATATTGCATTTAGCAAAAAAGTATTGGTTTAAATGTGTGTGTGTGTGTGTGTGTTGGATAAAAGTTAATGGCGACTGGAATCCAAGGTTCGAATCGTGTGATCGGTGGAACTGATGAATGTTATTGGCCACATGTCTGTGGATGTTAAATATGTATTATAATATGATATATATACGTATACGTTTCATCCTTTCGGGAAAAGTCAGTGTAGTGGTAATTATTCATACCTGCTAGTAACCAAACTTACATTTATAAAAGAGATTATATCATATTCTCACTGATTTAAAAACAAAATCATGAATATTGTTTCAACTTAATAGAATTAATAATTGATATAAATATTATTTTTAGATGTAAATATGGAATAAACTCTTGAGTGGAGTTCTGTAAAAAGAAAATCATTTGACTCGAACCAATTAAAATGAGCAGAGAAGATAAGTGAGAAAAAAAAATTTCTCATCATTTTTTAAGAATATTTCAAACATTTGGTTCTCTTGAATAGAGTTAATCAATGTGAATCCCTATCGGAGTTTGAAGAACAGCCATTGGTTTAATCATTTGCATAAATTTGTCAATACCCCAAATCCTTTCTTTGATCTCTCAACTCGAACACTGATGAGAATCTTGAAGAATTTTAATTGTTCATAGCTAAATATATATATTTTTAAAAATGTATTTTGTCGACATTTTTGAAGACTTTCAAAATTTCTGCATTTTGCTTACACTTTATATTTTAGTTGAAAATAAAATTATCGATTTGGGTCGTTTCAGCAGATATTAATTTTTTAGGTTATGAAATGTCATATTTTAAGAATGCTAACTTCTTATGTTTCCCAAATGCAAGATATTTTATTTTTTAATTTTTTTAATTTTTTGTTTTACTAAAAAGTGGTCACCACTTATCAAGCCAGATGCCACTCGAGGATAGGGGACAATGACATGGAATGATTGGCAGGATCGTCCGAATATTTGTGTGGACGGTTTTAGTTAGGAATCTGTTGACATTGGATTTGAAGACGACCTAGTTGTAATCTGCAGGGAAGCAGTTTGCGTCAATATGTTCTGCAGATGGAAAGCCCTTGCGAAAAGCACTGTTTGTTGAAATTTTACCTGACGCTTGCCACACTGAGGGAGAAAGGAAAGTTTTTCTTCGTTATGGTAGGAGGACGAGTTCTTGCTGTGAATTTCTTCCAGGGAGAATATTTATCATTAATCTTTGATATTCTTATAGCAATATTCTACCCAATTCATTCTATAATGACAGTGCTTTTCAGAGATGTTTAAAAACAAAACATACTTGAAAACCAAATTCCTTTTTTGCAACCCAAAATATTGATATTGTCTATATGAAAACTTAGAATATGCATTGCCCATAGAATTATCTTTGTCAAGTTCAAATCCTATTATATTTATTGTACTCATCTATTCACTAATACTATTGGGAAAGGTGTAATTGTGCAATTTCCCCAATATGTAAAATAGTAAGTTGTTGTCGTCGTTATCGTCATCATCATCATCATCGTCGTTGTCGTCATCGTCCTCCTCCTCCTACCCCCTCCTTCTTCTTCCAACTTCTTCTAAATGCTCCTGTCTGTTGCTATTTCGCTGCCTGTCAGGATGAAGTCGTCATCAGATAATCCCCTCTATGTTTTAAGCCGTGTACGACATGGCTTTGGGCGATCAACATCAATGTAAGTTCCGCCTGAGTGTTGAACACTGTAGATAACAAGACGCTTCCGCTCCCACCACCTCCCGGCTAAGTGTACCTTAATTTCAATTACTGTCTGTGTCGATTTCTCACGGCCGTATTGTCTTGAGCGTTTGTCTCGTGATTCTAAGCTGAATCTACAAACTGCGTTTGAGCCCATCCGACCGCCTGCAACTGCCACTCCTACACTGATGAGGGTAAGAGAACCAGAAACAACGTCGTCTGTAGGTGAAAAACACTTTAATATTTAAAAAAATATTTATATATATATATATATATATATATACATATATATATATATATATATATAGTTCGGCGGCAAGTCATTTTTTATGCAGGCGTCATCTCTTCACGATCTTTCTTGTCAATTTCTCGAGCAATTCTTTGGTTTTCGGGTGTTAATTGGTGGAGTATGACACCTAACGTTGTATCATGGGCCATTCCTCTAGTTCTTTCGGTCTCCTGATCGTCTTCAGGAGGCTGTGTCTTATTGTTACTAAAAGCCGTATTTATTGTTTTATTATTAGTTATATATCTATTAATTTACATATATATATATATATATATATATATATATATGTATATATATGTCTTTATTTATTTTATTTTTATTTTTATTATTATTATTATTGTTATTATTATTATTATTATTATTATTATTAATTGTTAAAGACTGATAGGGCGTTAGTATCAGTGATGAATAATAATATTAAAAATAAATAAATAAATAAATAAAGATATATATATATATATATATAAATAAATAAAGATATATATATATATATATATATATATATATATAAATAAATAAAGATATATATATATATATAAATAAATAAAGATATATATATATATATATAAATAAATAAAGATATATATATATATAAATAAATAAAGATATATATATATATATAAATAAATAAATAAAGATATATATATATATATAAATAAATTAAGATATATATATATATATATATATTAATAAATAAATAAATATATATATATATATAATGTAAATTAATAGATATACGGCTCTTAGTAACAATAAGACACAGACTCCTGAAGACGTACTCTTATGGATATTTTTTAATCTATGTATAAGTGGCCTCTTATTTTCATTTAATTTAATTAATTTTCTGTTGTCTACTTTTTATATAAAAATATAATTTTTTACATATGAAAATATAAAAATAATAATTTCCTCCTAAATTAAAACGCTTTTGATTTTCTTGTGTGTATATATATATATATATATATATATATATATATATATATATATATATATATATATGTATATATATATATATTAGTATTTCATGTATCCACATAAAACTTTATAAGGAGATATAATTTTTTATGTACTAATTTTCAATATTTACTTCAACAGTGCTAGATACGTAAGTAGAGCTAAGTAGTAAGCTATGAAAATATATTTATGGCAATTAAGCTGCACAGAGGCTCCCGCGTTTCATCCCCGGGGGGAATCTTCAGGTTAAAATGCATGGAGTTATTTTTGCCGGGTGTTTTTATATACACGGCTAGCTAGTTAACCAATCCGATTCTTTGTTGTTCTCTCAGCCAATCGTTGGGTTTCCAGCGAAAAAAGGTCTCTTTAGTGTTACTTCCTATATCCTGTTCTATTGTTCTGTTTTCTATAGATTGGCCTATATACTGTTTCCTTTGTTGTGTCAATATAATGGGTGAATTTATTTTAACACGTGGTTCCTTGTATTTCTATTTTAGGTTTTAATTTTTTAATTAACTTTTTGTTTAGTTTTTTTTACTTATTTGTTTATTTATTTATTTATTTATTTATCGTTAGCCTAAGCTAAATTTATTTCTGTGTAAGCAGCTGTTTGCTATCTCACTTCTATAGTTTAATAGATTTCGGGGATCTTTAAAGTTTAGGATTTCAAATTTTTCATTCAGACATAATCTACACGGGTCGTCTAAATTTCTACATGTACTGGCCTGTCTAACTATTTTCCATTCAATTATTGGTTAGCGTCCATTTTCTTTGAGCTCTCAATAGTGGTTTGCAGTGCTGTTTTAATTCGACGTTCTCTGTTTTTAAATGTGCTTTTGTGGTCATAATATTTGGTTTTAAAATCTAGGGAGGTCATATCCACGTTGTACTTTTTGTTATTCGGTCTTTCCGTGGCAAATATTGTTGCTTGGTATACAATACTATTGGTTAGGCATTTATTTTGTAGTGGACAAAGTGTACGATTTATGCAGTTACATCTTTTCTCTTCATTGCTAACTTTTTAATTTCTATTCGGGTGGTTACTATTAGTGTTTTGTTTATTTCTATTTGTATTGTTTATATTTTTGTTCTTCTTAGTGTTATTTTTTATATATTTTTCACTTTTTTTTATGTAATTTGTTATTTTTGTCCTCTCTGCTGTTCTCTTTTAGTATTTTGTTATAGTGTGCCTTAATTATCATTTCTAGGTTTTCGCAGCAGCTGTAGGATAGTTTTAGGTGATTTTTATTGAATATTTTATGCAGGGGATTGTGTTTTTCGATCAGATTTAGGAATTTTTTGCCCAGTTTTTTTTAGCATCTGGTTATAGGGCGGTGTATAGTAGATTATATTTCTTTTTCTTTTATTTTTAATTTTGTTGTAATTATTAGTGTTCTGTTTCTTATATTTAATTTCGGTATTATAGTTACCACTATTTTTTATAGCTATATTGTAAAAGTTGATTGATTTTTTTTAAAACACTTTCGTTGCTAGAATTATTGATAAGCCTACGTTCGGTAGAGTCGGAATATGTTTTATGATTGATGGGGGGGGGTGATTAGACTTTGGGTTTACGTGTAATGGATTGGCGTTATCTTTTAGGTATGGTTCGTAAGTATTTTTATTTAGGTTTAACGTGACGTCTAGAAAGTTAGTTGTTTTTATGTTAGCCAGTACTTCTACTTTTAGGCCTAGTTTTTTCTGATTTCCATATGTATAATTTTGTTGAAGTTTTCTCCCTTGACTTTGTTGGAATCTCTTATTATCTCTAATCCTTCATCTCTGCGTTTCATCGACATAGGGAATCATCAGGCTAAAATGCATGGAGTTTGTGTTGCCGGGTGTTTTTATATATACATGTGGTGTTTTGTCTAGCTAGTTAACCAATCAGATTCTTTGTTATTCCCTCCCACGGGTTAATGTTTCAATTGGCCAATAGTAGTGCTTCTCACAAACAATGTATGAATGAGAAATTTGAAATGCTAAACTTTATAGACCCCCAAAACCTATTAAACTGTAGAAATGAAATAGCAAACAACTGCTTACGCATAATAAAATTTACTTACTATCATTATTATCGGTATTTTTCCTTATTATTAGTATTGTACATTTTTTCTGTATTTATGTATATATTTTCTTCATTTTTTCTTACTTTTTTTTCTTAAAGTTTTACTTAATTTTTTCCTAATTGTTTTCTTAATTTGTTTTTCTTAATTTAATTTAATTAATTTTTATATATCTATTTATGTATTTTTCTTCCTGGTCTATTCTATATTGTGAATATTTGAAATATCTAATTTGATTTGCTGTTCATAAGGTCATTTCACTTCTATATCTTTTTTTAAGCTGACGGATAGAAAAATATGTGGTTGTATGATGAAAGATTGTGTCTCCAGTATTGTCTGAGTATATGTTTTTTTCAGATGGTACTGGAACCGGATGTTTTCTTGAGGAACTTCTGTATATGATGTTATAAAGGGCACTAACGAAGAGACTATTGGAATCTTCAGAATAATAGTACGGAATTAAATATTTCCAAATTGTCTTGGAAACGATCATATGCCATATAATTCGTTGGTTTTGAATTCTTGGAACAATGTTCAAATTTTGTCAACTCTCTTTCTCTCCCTCTCTCTCTCTCTCTCTCTCTCTCTCTCTCTCTCTCTCTATATATATATATATATATATATATGCTGTATTATGTGCTATAGGGAAATGTTGTTCATCATTCTCCTTTTTTGTAAAAGGTTTTCGAAATGAGCTTGTATTGTAAAAACTGTTCTCCCTCAGCAATTTCTCTTCTTGCTAACATTCAAATTCCATAATAGTAGCAAACATTTATTGAACTAAGATGGAAAATGTAAAAATAAATTATTTCTATTTTAGTTTTGACAATTTATACAATTGCCATTCAAATTAATTAATTGAAACAAACTATTCAGGTTTTTATACAAATAAAAAGAATACACATACACACACATATGATTGTTGATTCTTGCCGAGCTGTTTAGCTTCTAACCGAACTTTATTCAGACCATTGTCTGAGTGGACATTTGTTTTAGCTAATGGTTTTTCTTCTAAATCTTTCTCCTTATTGGTTCTGTTATAGTTTCTAATTTTAAAGATATTATGTAGTCCCTATTTACTTGTCTCTCCATGAGGGCAGTGTTAGACACAGGGTCGGTTTTTAATGTGGGGAAAATCCAGGTCAGCTTAGGTATTATATGAAGGTAAGACTGCTGATTGGTTAGCTAGATCACGTGACATCGGGAAAGTCTTGAAGTTGGATTTCAGCTACTGAAGAAACATTAAAGATCATGTGAGATGGAGGCGCTTAGACACATATGAAGGTGGTCCAACCAGAAACAACTCCTAGTTAAGGAAATGTGAATATCCATAGTTCCTATTTCACTGCCTACCCACGAGGGTATAGTTAAACATAAGGTTTGTTTTTTTAATTTGGAGAAAATCCAGCTCCTTAAAAAGGGGCACTTTTGATTGGGACAACAATAAAAATTTGTCGTATCAGAACAGATACTATCCTTTGCTGCTAGCCATTATGTAGTCTATTTTATGCCAAAAGACACTGTCTACTCTAATTGATTCATATTAAACCATCTATTGAACCATACAAAATTGTAACCAATAAACTCTCAGTTTGGGAAACGATTCAACTGGTTTGAAGTCCAGCTTTTTTGTGACCGAGTTAGTTTTTCTTCCGGTGTTTTTTTCTTTTGTGTCACCTAATTTATTTGTTCCTTTGGTGAATCTTTATCTTGGGTGCGAGTGTGATCGTCCTCATGGATATGTTTGCAGATTATGGAAACATCTATGTCGATTTAAAATTCTCTCGGATCTATTATGAGTATTTAAGCACTAGTACTGTTAAGAAAGGTATGAATCCCCAATTTCTCCCCACAACTTTGTTCAATTGATTATATGCAACGAATGGCTTACAATAAGAATACAACAAATAGCTTACAATAAGCATTATGCTTCGGCATGAAATAACTGTAAAACAGTTAGATATATGCTAAAACAACAAACCAAATCCAACATTTACCCTGATACAACCTTGAAGATGTCCGTAATTCATTGGTTTAAAATTATTGAATAAAAGAATAGCATTTAAGGAGGAGTTGTTTTCTATGGCATTAAAGTTTTAAACTATTGACAATTGTTAAAGGATTCATTTTTTACTGTATTAAATGACAGATTTTCACAAGAAATGCTTAAAACACATTTATATTAAGTCTTAAATGTAAATTCCATCTATTAGGCCAGCTCATATGAAAAGAGAAAAAATGGAGGATATTGAAATGATAAATAGGAAATAAAATTGCTAATGAAGGTAGAGTATTGTTACAAAGAAAGAAAAGCATACGGAGGAGAAAAAAATGGGTGAAATAAAAAATGCAAAAAGATAGAGGAGAGAAGTTAAATTGATTAAAAAGGTTTATTACTCTTATAAGTTTAAACATGTAGGTATTTATCTCCATCCTTCCACTGCAAGAAGATGTGACACAAGGGTTAAAGGTGGGGATTGAAAAGCCAAGAGGCGTGTGTACTCTGGCCGGTAGGGGCGCCTCAGGCGATTAGTAATAAAATAACCCCATCTCATAGAGAGATGGTAACGGTGGCCCTCGTAGAATGCACAGAACCATCCGTCAGCCCGACAGAAGCAAGGTCATCACCTATTCGGACTGATTGTCGAGGACGTATCGTCGACTGATATGAACAGCACCTACTCAGGCTGTGCCAGATTAGTATTAGTTTAAAGATGGAAAAAGAGAAATTGTATAAAAAATGAAAAGGAGAGGGAGAAGAATTAAAGGGAGATAAAAAAGAATTATAAATTTCATTAAAAAGGAAAGAAAGAAGTTGAAAGCGAAAAGGAAAGAAAAGATGAAAAGAAGTCTCTTTGAAATTGAAAGGCAAAGGTCAAGATAAAAGTTTGTGTTAATGAGAACGAAAAGAAAATTGGGAAATTGAATGAGTAAAGTCTGTGGCAGGTGATTATAAAAAGAAAGACATGTTGAATCAAAGAACATGTAAAGATGATAGAAATAAAGGTAAAAAGAAAGGCGAAAAAAGATCATTTGAATGAAAGAGAGAAAGTTTAATCTAGAAAGGAAAGAAAGGGAAAAAGGGGGAAATTCAAAGGATTTGTAAGACAAGTAAACCGAAAGAAAGAAGTTAGATCTGTAGAAAAGCCTAAGGACTGACTAAACGGTTTGTAGAATAGAAAAAGGAATCGAAAGAGTGAGGTTGAATAAATGTAAATTCTATTAATGAATACACTTGAATGAGTTCTGAGATTTTGCCAGTCTGGAATGGAATTCGGATTCGAATAAATTCTTTTCATGGTATTCACATGTTCTTAATTCGTCTCTCTTTTCTTTCAATTGTTATCAGGTTGAAAAAGAGAGAGAAATATTTTCTTTTTAAATAAAGAAAAAAATTATTTACATCTTTCGGACTGTTATCCTCGTTTTGGTTGTTGCCATTCGCATAACGTTTCGGTTGTTGTATTCTCCGGCCTTCTTCGTGTGTTTTTTGTCTCTATTTAGTTGCCTTCCCACGGGGTCGTTTTTAAATGTGGAGAAAATTCAGCTCTCCAAAAAGGGACACTCTGGATTGGGACAAAAATAAAAATTGCCTCAGTCTAGAAGGTGCTCTCTCTAACCGACTGAGGACAGAATAGCTACTACACTTTGATTCCAACCTGGGATGCCTTTAGAACTGAACAGCACTTTATTGAATCCACTGGTAGAGACTACTCTAATGCCACCTTCACATACCTTTTAGATATTTAGTATCAGTCTTGTCTTAAGTTTCTTCACCAGGAATCGAACTCACAACCTCTAGGTAGAATCCATTCTAGAATATCCATTAATCAACAGACTACTGGACACATAGGATAGTGGATAAAGACATTGGTTAAGAGATTGCTATCCTAGAGTGAATTTTACTTGTAGGTTGTGGTATCAGCTTTTCAAATCATTTGCAATAATTATATTCTTAACATGCTCCGGCAACTTCTTGTTCCAGTAATTAATCGTGATATTTATTTGGGTGAGCGATCAAATTGCTGATTCTCTTTGAAATAGTTTTATTTTCTGTAATTCTCCGTAGTCGTTATGTCTGTTTAAAACTATAAATAATTCAATTAAATCACCCAACATTCTGCATTCTAAAAATGTGATACGCAATTATTTTCAGTCTTTCCTTATAACTCGAATTTCCCTAGAATTCTTGTCAATTTTCTCTTTGCACCCCCTGTCATAAATCGTCCTCTAAATAATCAAACTTAGTTCATTCCATTGATCGATGTTAGTACGCCCATAGTGTTCTTCATCTTTCCTCCCATAAACCCTTATTCTCGAGTGGCTCTTGGCCTTGATAAGTGGTGACCAAATAGTAAAAAATAAATCTATCCAGAATAATCTTTTAGTTTCCATGACAAGCGTTTGGTACCCGTAATTGCGAGCAGTTTAGTTTGATAGCAATACTATTTTTTTTTTTTCAATTGTCTGTTTAAAATGTTAAAGAATTCAATCAGGTCATGCGTGAGATCTGTTTTCTAAAAGGTGTTGTGACAGACAAACATTTGAATGTGTTGAATGGACAGACAGACAGGAAAACATGGTTGAATGCATAACATCTAACCAACTTTGTTGGCAGAGTTAGAATGGAAGTGGATAAAAATATAAATAAAAGAAAATATTTGAAAAGAAAATGAAAAAAAAAAGAATGCAAGTCAGAAAGTGTTGAGAGTGTGTGTGTGTGTGAGAGAGAGAGAGAGAGAGATAGAGAGAGAAAAAAAACAGCTGTATGTGAAGTTTTTATTGTAGCTTTAAGTCGTCACCACATTGTCTGCCGACTTCACCTCTGTCCAATGGAAGATTCAAGAGGTGACCCACAGGGGAATGGAAGGATGGGGTGAGGATGAACAATTGAATACAAATAAAAAAAATCGAAGTCAAAATAAGAGCTTGGAATTTTTTCAGTAATGAAAGAAAATCACCTTTTTCGGTATGTTTAAGTCGGCAGTCAAAACTTTTGTATCTTCCAAAAAGATTTTCTCTCTCAGAAGTTTCTAGAGAGGATGAAGTTTTGAAAAGGAAATAGCATCCTAACGGATTCTAATGATTTTCAATTTGATATGGAAACTACGAGTGGAGAAACCGATGCTGCCATGGAGCAATAACGTCAAACTTGAACTTTTTATTCACTTTTTTTCTATTATGAATTAAAAAAAATTGTTTCCAGCTTTCCTCCAACAAATGAATAAATACAATTTTTATATAGTAGCAATCAATGGCGTGCTGAGGGGGGGGGGGCATCCAAATTGTAGAGTAAGGGTATCCAATAATATGCTAACTATCTTCCTTTCTCATAATATTTCTTAGAACTAGGACTTATGGACTAATACTTGAGTCTTTGAGACATACATTCAAGGAGGAGATGTGCCCGGGCATCATCAGGTCACCCCTGCGCGCCACTGGTAACAGTGCTATTCAGCTTTGGAGGGGATATCACATACTACAGTATAGTAAGGCCTAAGGGTTATTAACTAAGGGTTATAATCAGTGTTATTTAAAATTCTTTGTCTAAATTGATTAATAAATGTATTTATTTTATTTGTTGATTCCATTGAGAAGTATATCTTTGTGAAATTTAAATTTAAATAGTAACGATTCGGCCGGTAATGGAATAGTTTTTTTTATCTAAAGATTTATTATTTTTTAATTTTTAATTTTTTTATGATTTTTTTAATGATTTTTTTAATGATTTTTTAATTTTAATTTTTTATGATTTTTTAAATATCTTTTTATTATTATTTAAACATATATTTTTAATTATTTTTTAAACTATTTATTATTGTTTTTATTATATTCAAACACAACAAATATTTGGCACACGATCGTTCCTAAAACGATTTGGAATATTTTTTATATAAATATTTATAATTTTAAAATTTTTCATTTCTTTTAAATTTTTTATTTTCATATTTTAATTGATTTTTTAAACCTTTTTATTATTATTTAAAAAAATGTTTTTATTATTTAAAATGTTTTTATTATTGCTTATATATATATATATATATATATATATATATATATATATATATATATATATATATATATATATATAAGTAGCTTGAGATAAATAAAATTAGCACATTATATGTACTAGTTTTATAGATTCAAACACAACAAATATTTTGAGCACAATCGTTTCTAAAAACGATTTGAAATATTTTATTTTGTATTATACTTTAGATAATTACAGAAAGTCACTTTTTCAGCGCCTTTCATAACATCACAAATAGAATTCAAGCAAGAAAAACATCAAATTTTAGTATCAGTTTTTAAATATATATATATATCCAGTTATTATAAGAAACATAACCTCTTATTATATAATTTTATATCACTCTATTCATAACATCAATAATGATACTACTAGTAATAATGATACTACTAATAATAATACTACTAGTAATAATGATACTACAACTAATAATATATGGTATATAGTATCTTAAAAGTATAATAAACAATAAAAAATAAAGACAAATAAAATAGAGTGCAGCTTCCTTTTCTCTGCCTTCGTCTCCATCTATTCTCTTCTGTTTTCTTCTCCAAAATGTCTGTCATCCATTTAAACTAGAAAATAACATAAGATTCCACACAATTTTCTCCTTCTTTTATTCCCGTTCTATTCTGCGCCTTTTCATGTTTATGTAATTTCTGTAAAATTGAGAATAATAGTTTTCACTCATTTTTTATTAAGATGAAATATAAAATCTCACCATATGAGTTTATTTTTTGATTGCATTGTTTAGTCTATCCGCTTTTTCCATTTCTAAACGCATACATACATACACACACACACACACACATATATTTATATATATATATATATATATATATATATATATATATATATTATTAGTGTACACTCTCCAACAAAAATGATGGGGAAAAATTATACTTCACCAGTGTTCACACTAATCATATAAAATTCTAAAATGACGTCAGTAATTTGATTATTCATATATAATTTATTATCATTTCTGATAACATAAAGAAAAAAATCACCTACCGTTGACTTTTTACTTAGAATGAAAAATTTATTTCCGAATTCATTTCAGGCGTCGGGGTTGCCTTACTTGCTATTTGCTTTTTCGCTTTCCTTCACCGTTTGAAAAGGTTTCGTCCAAGTGTTAGAAAAAGGCGCATTCTTTACTCGCTAACTTTTGTGTGATGAGACAAATTTATCGTTGTTTGTATACAAATAAATACACATTAGTCTTTATTATAGAGTGGAGGATTACACATTGTTACCATTGGTTTCAGAGCAGAAAGACAATTTGCCGATCTGCACATCATCAAGACTAATGCATTGAATATAAACAATAAAACAAAAGGAATTATTGACAAGAAGAATCACTGTCATTTTTAAACACACACCCACACTCATCTATATATATATATATATATATATATATATATATATATATATATATATATATATATATATACACACTAGCAGAGCTACCCGGTGTTGTCCAGGTTAGAGTGTGGGATAGCATCATATGCAACATCATGGTAGAGAGAGTTTACTTTAACAGCAACCTTGATGCTGTCAGCTAGATATCTTATTCGCCGAGCTATTCAGA